>OY283146.1:51220136-51566482 GCA_958299785.1 Medicago lupulina | reverse complement strand
GGAAGTAGTCCAATCCCCTTGTCACGTACAAGAGATTTTTTACTATAATCACACAATATTACAATTTCTCAAGCATACAATCAAGAGACTTCCAATGCTCAAGCACACAAGCAAGAGACTTCTAACAAATAAATATTACAAAGAAAAACTGTTTGGTTGAACACTTGATATACAATCAGTGGTGTTCATAAATACAAAACAGTTCAAACTATAGACTGAGAATTTAAGATATGAAAGTTTATAAGAAGTTCGAAGAAAAAGTGTTTGATGCTTAATAATTTTGACAGAGTTTAGAAACTTGTAAAATATTAAAGAGTCTTTTTATTCCTTCAAGTCTTCAATCCATTATATAGAGGTTGAAAAGAAACGTTGAAGAGTGCCAGGGCATCAAAGAGTCATTTGAGAAGCTTGCAAGAAAGTAGGGAGAAAGTTGGGTTCGTAGAATGTAAAGGATCTT
Organism: Medicago lupulina; assembly: GCA_958299785.1. NCBI lineage: Eukaryota > Viridiplantae > Streptophyta > Magnoliopsida > Fabales > Fabaceae > Medicago > Medicago lupulina. Next base: position 51,566,025 of record OY283146.1, on the reverse strand, counting down.
AAACTTGGTCATCTCGTTGAGAATCATGTATCAGGGGTGAACACATGAGATGGTTTATGAGAGAAATGGTTCACTTCATGCAAATGGTGGGTTTGATAAAGCCACATAGAGGGGAAAGATTGAGAGGTTGGTGAAGACAGAGCGTTTTGAGGGACAATAGTAAATTTAAGAGTACATTACACTCCTCTTATATGAAGAATGTTTGAATTACACTCTCATTCTCTCTTATGTTAAAATATACACTTCTCTCTCCTCTCTTATTCAAAACATATTAGAAAACATTTCACTCAAAGAAGCTTTAATCACATCCCCTTCCTTTTATGTTAAAATCTACACTCTACTCCTTAATAAAATTTTTTATTTCTAATAATCTAGCAAAAAAATTTACCACACTTCAAAGAAAAATAATATTGTGAATACGTTTTAATATAACCAAAGTTCGAATGCATATTTTTTTTCCAAATTTGTATTCACAATTTCATTACCATATATTTTGAACCTTGTTATAAAATATGAAGAAAAAAAAACGTGAAAAATCACTAATGTTGATAAAATATGATTATTTAAAAGTGAATTTTATACTCTATATTTTAAAATTAATAAAAAAATATTGAAATTTAATTATCATTGACATTTAAATCATGAAGAAATTAGTATATATCATAAAAATATTTATTTATGTTAAAATAGATTAAAGTGTAGTGTATATTTAATTATTAATGGAGAAAGTTGTAATTCAAACATCTCATATAGAGGAGGGGAGTATAAATTTGATTTTCCAATAAAGGAAAATATATATTTTAACATAAAAGGGGACGAAAGTAGAATTTAAGGTTCTCTTAGAGGAAAGAAGTGTAATTTACTCAAAATCTAATTGTATTTTAAGAGTATTTTAGTCATTTCGAGGTGTAAGTGGATCTTTCAAGGATGTGACTAGAAATAATCTAAATTATCTTGTATCCGTTGCAAAATGATCATTAATATCAATTTAACTAATAAAAAATTGTCATTTCCCAATTTTAAAAAATAAATTATCACATACAATGTAGTCGGAATGAAGTTTCATAATTTGATTAAGAAGCCATAGTCAAATTAAGCTCCTGAAATATAAAATCAGTTTACCCCTCCTCGAAAGATACACACAAAATGTTTTTTATTCTTTTTTTATGGGGATGAATATTTTTTTCTCCACGAGAAGCTCGTGAGTTTATTTTTTAATTAGGGATTTTTTTTTTGTGAGATTTTTAATTAGGGATTGTCTATGTTTACTTTTTTTTTTCTTATTATAATTTATTGTTGTTCGTACCGAAAGAAGTTCAATATTGTTTTTTAACCCTAGTCCATAATATAGTATTTGGCGTAATAGTAGATGCTTCGAGGTATTTGCATAATTTAGCTATACTATAAATAAAAAAATTACATGATTTTAAGGTGTCTTTCTCACTTTTAATTATACTCTTAAATAAATTTGACTATATTAATTATACCGTTAACCAAATTTGACTGTAAAAACGTTATTTTATTGGTGTCATTAAAAAAAATAAGAATGTATGTTAGTTATATTTGTTATATTCTTGATAACATTGAGAAAAAACAAATATAATTTGTTGAATATGAAAGTGCAAAATAATTTTAAACAAAATTTCATAAAAAATATTATTTATAATTTATACGTGTAATAAAAAGACAGACTTAATAACAAAAATAATAGTATAATGAAGTTATGACAAACCATGTGGGAGTGTAACCAAAAAAAACCATGTGGGAGGCCTGATTTTATATGAACATTGCATTCCAACTTAATATATTATTTTGATGCATTGGATCTATAGATTTATATTAATAACACTCATAAATAAAGTTTCACTAAAAAAAAAACTCTAATGAATGATTTCTTAGTTCTTAGAACAAGTAGGTAAGTAAATGAAAGGTTAGAGTTATTCAACAATTGCAAAACAAATACACTCTATTTCATCCTTTGACTCTGGTGATATGACCATGATAATTAAAAAAGAATCAAAATAGGCCACTGACAAATTTAGTGGCTTCCTTTTAAAAAAAAAATAGTGGCTAAAATAGTGGCGAAAAAATAAGAGTTGCTACTTTGTTGGTTGTTAATCCTTTGTGACCGATGTAGCGACTGATATTCAGTGATTGCTTCTGTGACATAGTTGGAGATTGTTTTGAGACTGAATTTTTCTTTGCTCTTGGTGACCGAATTTGCGACAGATTCTAGTGATTGTTTTGACCTGAACTTATGTACCATTAGTGACTGATATAGGTATCTTTTTTGGCCTCTAAATGCTGAATTTGTTTTAAAAAGTTATTCATTAACGATCCAAAAATTGTAGAAACAGTTTTAAATCATATTTATTATCTCCTAAATATTTCAATCACAAATGATAAGTGACTAACGAATAAACAACTCTTATTTTTGGTCACTATTTCCGTCACTAAATCCGTTAGTGACCGATTTTGATGATACAGTGACCGTTTATTTCTTGTAGTGTACTTCAAGATCATGCCTTAGTCGTATTGCATTAACTACATAACAAACACATTAAGAGTAACAAAGTTTTTTTAATATTATAAATTAGTCTGAAACTATGTACCTCCCTCCGTTCTTATATGTAAGCACCCTTTGTCTCTAATAGAAGGGTGTTTTTACATATAGAGACGGAATTAATATCGTACGACTACAAAAGAATCGTCATCCAATGATTGATCATTCAAACATCTCATCAGCAACCAAGCAACAATCAACCCAAACATTTATATTTATATCATTATTAGAATGTAGCGTGGACGTAGCCGATGTAAATATTTTCCAAAAATTAAATAAAACAAATACATTGTTTACCGCGACTTAAACAAATACATTGTTTGGTTAGTTGCTACAATTAAGGCATGACTTGAGGTACTAGTATTTTGGTTCTTTACAGTTAGCCATGTTGTTGCGGGATATATACGGGCCTTAAAAATGTGATTATTATTTGTGGAAATATTTATCTTGTCATCTTATAACTACGAATAACCTCTTCAAAAATTGAGTCTAAGATACCGAGATTTAACCTAGTTGTGCGAGGTGCTACAAATTTAAAGAGTCGAGGAGCACTTGTTCGTGTAGTGTACATTTTCCGGATCTATTTCGTACATGATGTTTAGGTAGTTTGGTGTAGTTTCTGAGACTCCTGGAAACCACTTTCTTTTTGCTACAAAGTTTTGTTCTCAAGATTGGAAGGGAAAGAGAAGGAAAAACTTTGGTTAAGTTGGAAGGCTGAAAACGATTACATATTTTGTTCCAACACTACAAGAAAATAGTGTATTTTCCTACAAAAATTTCCTACGAAATTTCCAACGAAACGATTTCCTACGAATTACCGACGAAACTTTCGTAGGAAAGCTTCTGTCAGTCAAAAGGGTAGGGCGTGGCAGCTTGTGAGTGGCTGGATTTACCTAGGAATCTTTTCGTAGGAAAGCACCGACCCCAGCTTTTGATTGGCTTGGTTTACCGAGGAATATTTTCGTAGGAAAGCACCGGCCCCACACGCACATATATCCGTTGTTGTTACCGTTGGCAGCTTTGATATATATATATATATATATATATATATATATATATATATATATATATATATATATATATATATGCTTATACATTCTAACTCAAAACACCAATTCCAAATATTTTCCCTATCATTTTCTTCACTTAATTCTCAATCAAAATTTCTTAATTTCACTCCAATTTTATTCTTCATAATTTACATTATTCTCCATCATTTTATTATCATTGTTGAACTTTCTAACACAGGTTCTTATTGTTATTTTTTTATAGTTGATGTCAATTTTAAATGTGTTTATATATTGCTAATGTAGTTATTAATATAAGTTACATTTTATTTTATATAGTTTTGTTGGTTCCAGTCCATTATCTGTTTGGTGTTGTTATTCGTTGCCGTTGATTTTGCTGCATCTGCTTAGTTCGTCGACTTATTGTTTGAGGTTGGTATATTTCTAACTTAATTTAAATAATTGCTACAATGGTATGATTAGTAATAAATATTAATTATTAGAAAAATAGTAAGTAAAATTATATTGTAAATAAAAATATTATTGGGATTTTTCTAAAAAAAAATGTTAGTCCGATTAACTTCCTCAAAAAAAAATTTAGTGGGATTAAGTTAAATTTCAACTTATTAGTATTTATTTGGAAGAAAAGGAACTTATTAGTGTTAGAGAGTATGATAAAAAAAAGGTGTTAGCTTGTACAAAAACTTGTAGTTTAGTTAAAATAGTTATTAAAAAAATAGTTAGTAAAATTTTATTGGGATTTTTCTATAAAAAAAATGTTAGTCGGATTAACTTCTTCAAAAAAATATTTAGTGGGATTAAATTAAATTTCAACTTATTAGTGTTAGCCCCTTCAAAAAAAAAAACTTATTAGTGTTAGAGAGTATAATGAAAAAAAGTATTATTGTAGAAAAACTTGTAGTTTAGTTAAAAATATGTACTTTTAAAAATGTGTGTATTTATACGTTGTTAATTTAGTTATTAAAATATGTTGTATTGTTTTTGTCATCCATTTTTTTCAATGGCTTATTTGAGGTTAGTATCTGTTATGTATTTAAAATTACGTCAATGGTATGATTAATAGTAATAATATTAGTTATTTTATTTATTTAAAATTACGTCAATGGTATGATTATTAATAAAAATATTAGTTATTAGAAACATAGTTAGTAAAATGAAATTGTACTAAATATGTTATTTAGATAAAATTTGTTTTACTTAATAAAAATTCAAGTAAAAAAATGTAGTTAGTAAAAATCTTAGTGTAGTTATTTAAAAAAAAAGGTTAAGTTAGTAAAGGAATATGTATAAAAAAGTTTGTTTGGAAAATAATGTAAATTAGTAAAATATTATGATTTTAATTAATATGACATATGTGAATTATTTTGTGGGATTTAATTTTAGAAAATGTGATATAGAATAGGAAATTTTATATATGTTAGTCATAAAATATAAAATATTATATAAGTTTTATGTGATAGCATGTTTTTTTATACAAAAGAATGTTAGAAAATGGAACTAATTTGAGTTAATATCAGCGAAGCAGAAAATGGATCAATATATTTTTCATCGTAGTTGGATGTACGATTGAAAATATCCGGGGAGAAGGAAACTTAAGGCGGCTTTTGTGGATGGAGTTCGTGATTTTGTTGCTTACGCCATGTCGCAAGATGCCTTTCAATTAGAGGGAGGGATAAGATGTCCGTGTGTTAAATGTACGTGTAGATTGCTTCGGAGCCCAAAAGATGTTGTAAACCATTTAAAGGACCTTGGTTTTATGGAGAATTATTATGTGTGGATTTATCATGGTGAACAAGAGCCAACAAATAATGTCGAGTCTGATGTTAATATGCACGCTTCAAGCAGCGGGACCCATACGGAGTGTGAAAACTTTGGCCTGATGGAAGATATGGTCAGTGATGCTCTTGGGGTGAACATGTCTTACAACGAGGGTGGTGACGAAGAAACATTAATCCCGAACGAGAGAGCGTTGAAGTTTTACAAAATGATACAAGAAGCAAACAAGCCGTTGTTTGAAGGGTCATCTGATTCTAAGTTATCTATGAGTGTGAGGCTTTTAGCCGCCAAGTCAGATTGGAGTGTACCCGAAAAAGGCGCGGAGTGTTTTACAAAAATGATAAGGGACTCAACTCCTATCAAGGACAATTTACCATTGAGTTTTTATGAGGCTGAGAAGTTAGTGGAGAAGTTGGGATTAGAAGTTAAAACTATTGATTGCTGCGTTAAAGGGTGCATGTTGTTTTACGACAACGAATTCGGTAAAAAAGATGGGGATTTGGTAGAGTGTAAATTTTGCAATTCACCGAGGTATCAAGTATGTGGTGATGCCGGTTCTCGAAAGCAGAAAGCAGTCCCAGTCAAGTCAATGTTTTATCTGCCTATAATACCAAGATTGCAAAGATTGTTTGCATCAACTCACACGGCCAGTAAAATGACGTGGCATTATTACAATAAAACAAATTCAAGTGTGATGCGACATCCTTGTGACGGGGTGGCATGGAAGCACTTTGATGAGGTACATCGTGAATTTGCAGAAGATCCACGTAATGTGAGGCTTGGTTTATGCTCTGATGGATTTGTTCCCTATATCCAAAAGTCAGCAACGCCTTATTCTTGTTGGCCAGTTCTTCTTACCCCGTATAATCTTCCTCCTGAGATGTGCATGTCAAAACCTTATTTGTTTTTGAGCTGTATTATACCAGGACCTACGAGCCCATTAGATGGTATAGATGTGTATCTACAACCCTTAATTGATGATTTGCAGAGATTGTGGGTCGGTAAATCGACATATGATACTCGAGCTAGCAATACTCAGGTAAATTTGTAATAATTTTCTGTTCTCTGCTGTGTTCAAAGGATGTGGATCGTGTGTCGGTCATATGTGCATCGTCAATTAGTGCTTGTTGGTTGGTGCCTTTACTTTATATTTGATGCTTATAAATATCATATTGTTAGTTTAATTAGGAGCTTTATGCAATGTTAGCTTTATGCAATGTTAGCTTTATGCAATGAATGAAATTATTGACATGGTAATGCAATGAAAAGAAACATTACTTACTACCACATTCTAATTCTCACGTTATTTGTTCCTTTGATATGTCTAATCTTAAAATTCAATTTACGCCTTTGATGTGTGTGGCCTACTCTGCCATTGCCGTTTGAATTTAAGCAACTTTAGGGTGATTTGAACTGTGATTTAATTTCAACCTGTATGTGCAAGTTTAACAATAATGAACTCTGCCAAGTTTAACAATAATGAACCTGTATGTGCAAGTTTCAACCTGTTGAACTCTGCCAAGTTTTATGGCATTTTGCTTGTTATATATTCCGGCATCATGATCGAGTGGTTTTGGTGTTTAAGTATGCCGCCTATATACCGTCACTTTTGTATTTTCTGCCGTTTTTCCGCGAGTTGTCGGTTTTTTCTCTGCTGTTCTGTGTTTGTTTTTCTCTGCTGTTCTGATTGTTTTCACATGTTTCTGTTATTTTTTTTTTTGCTCTTTTCTCTGTTGCTGTGTTTGTTTTTTCAGTTTTGAGTTTATTATTTATTACTTTTCTTTATAGGCAGCTTATTGTACAAATGCAGCGGAGTTTTTGGAGGAGAATCTTGAGATTCCATCATATCCAGAAATTCCCTATCACATTAAACTTCAATTATGGGCAATGGCTGCAGAAAAAGGAAGACTAGATGGAGGAAAAGGAAGACCGGGTAGAATATACGGTCTTGGGCCGTTAGCCGGCAATGTGGTACATGGAAATTTGTTCTATGTTCCTCCTCCACCAGAGTCCTCATCTCGTTCTAGAGAGTTGCCTCTTGAGATGCAAACAATGATACAACGAATGAACCAGGAGTTGCAATCTCAAAAGGAGGCATTGGCAAAGAAAGAAGAATCGGAGAATGAGTTAAGGGAATTGCTGGCCAAACAGGCAGAAGAAATGAGAAAACTCACAAGGATGGTTACAAAAAGGATGGGTGGCATGAAGAGTAGGAAGACCTCCGAATCATCGTCGCCATCGAGTCGATCATCACCGTCGGTTCAAGAAGACCGAACACATGACGACGACAACGTTGATGATGATGAGGACGAGGAGACGGATGATGATCATAGCGAGTAATTTTTATTCTTATGTATTTTGGTGTTGTTTTTAGCATGTTTCAGTTGCTGTTTTTTTGGTTAGGTACTAGTTTGAGGCACTTTTGGGCTGTTTTAGGTGGTTTGCAGTGGTGATGTTCCACTGTCAAAGAAAATTTTAGTTGCATTTATAATTTTTTTTATGTAATTATTTATCAACATGATGTGTTCTCCAGGAAACATATTCTAAAAAAAATTGGGTTATTTTGAAATTTTGGCGCACTTTTTTTTTTAATTTGATTTTTTCTGAAATTTTGGCGCCAAATATTATGGCACCTCTTTTGAATATTTTGGCGCCTTTTTCAAAATCAAAATTTGAATTTAATTTTTATTTTTAAATGTAATTGTTTCCTACGAATATTTTGTCGGAAAGCGTGGGCCAGTGGTGACAGCCACAGTGCTTTCCTAGGAAAGTTTCGTAGGAAAGCTCCTAGGAACGCGCGTCGTAGGAATAGATCCAAAATTTTCTACAACTATTTTCCTCGGTAATCTCTCGGAAATCCTTGTTTTCCTACGAAATAGGTGTGTTTTCCGAGGAATAATTCCGTAGGAAATCAAGTGTTTTCTTGTAGTGCAACATTTCCAAGGTGCCTGAAGTGCTAGATACTATCAAGCAATTATCTTAGAATTGGTTTTGGGTATGCAGTTGGGGCTTTGTTTATTTCATAGGAGGTTCTCAAGTCCATTAGATTAGACTTTTAAGGTAAATTGTGGAGTTTGTTTAGGTTCGGGTCCGTTGAGTATTACTTGTACTTTATTTTTTGTGTGGATTTAGTACCTCCCGTACTTTGCTATAATTTCATTAAATAAAATATAAAATAAAATAGAAAGCAAATATCGCTTTAATATCTTCCTAAATAATATAAGTTTATCAAGCCACTTTAAAAATAAATCATTTCAGGTTTATCAAACTTATTTTTAAAGAAATAATTTCAAAACAAACACAACAACAATTTTTATTATTTATTTGGGGATTAAATACACGTTTAAACCCTAATAGTAGGCTCTTTAGGTGGCTTATAGCATGCATAACCTTTATAGAGCTAATATTACATAACTTATTATTAAATAGTAATAGCTTGAGATCTAATTCAAACAACAGATCTCCCAGTTCCAAAGATAGCATCCTCAAAGACAACCTCAAAGGGATCATTTTCTGTAAGGATGAGACGCCTTCCATTCTTATCATCATACCTCCCAATATCATGACAAAGACCTGGTGGAGCACTGAATGTAGGACAAAACACAAGTTTGTATCCAAAACCATGTTTCAAAATTTTAAACGTACCATCTATGATATGCTTACCTATATGATCTTCAATACCACCAATACCAACCCATGGTCTATGGAAATCATCTTCAACCAGCACCCACTTGGAGGATTCGGCACATTCCGGCTTCTCTGGAAATACAATATCCAGTTTTGACGCGTCTGTATATATCAAATCAATGAAAATTTCAGCGTCGGTGCTAAATTTTACAGGGAGACCGTTGACGACCTCAGAATAATCTTGAAGTACAGTAAGTGGACATGCTGAGTTTCCTGTTACACCAGGCTTTACTCCACCACCAGCAGCTCCAAATATAGATGGCTTAATATAGAATCTACTAGAAAAGAAAATAGGGTTTCCATTTGTGTCACGAACTTGTTCAGTAAAAGCTAATGGAAAGTAGGTGGCTAAGGCAAAGAGTAGTAAAGAAAGGGTGGTAAGGGATGTAGGCTTCATGGTTGCAAATGATCAATGTTGATTATTTGTGTGCAATCGTAGTCTGGTTCAAATCTCTATTTATAGACTTGCTTTAAGACTAGCTTGGGAAATAATTGATTTGTATATATAAGAAATCGTTCATGTAATCATGTTTTATTTAAATATTCAACAATGATATTTAAACATTATCAATTCTCAAACACTCTTCCAAGGACTTCCACATGATAGCTTATTAAATTTGCCAAAATGGAGTTATTTTTTCCATTCAAAATGGAGTTATATTAGAAACCTCGATGAAAGTGAAGGGAAAGGAACTTAGATAGGGTAGATTGGCACGTGATTTTATTGCAAAAACGAGGAAAGTCACATGCATGACTCAGCTTAAGGCTTTGACGTTATCTACCATGAATTTGAACTCACAATGATACTAAAAATTTAAATGTGTAGAACAAATATAATGGCAACAAATAACAAAACAGTCTCAAGCAACAACAACACGCTTTTAATGGAACATATTCAAAGAGAGCAGCTCTTTAAAGGAATGGATAGCATCGAAGACGAAGATTCTATCGACAACGGACTGACATCAAATCTCCTATAAGAAGGAATTGATGTTGTTGCAGAAAAATATTCAAAGCAATAGAAAAGATACAATACATTGCAATGAGCTCAATTTAGTTTACAGCTCAAAATTTTTGAGTCTGTGTAAACATACAAACAGAATCTTATGTATTAGTTTGTCCTTTAGTTTGAGGTAGAATTCCTCGAATTTAAGGCAAATGAAATCTAAGACTATGCGTCTTAGTGAAATTAATAATCAGATAGATTGTGTGGTGAAGAAGGATAAATATTTTATGTCTTGGAAAGGTCCACTCCCTTTTTTTGGGTAAATCTCCTTCTTCCCTATTTGTTCATGGAATTTTTTTTAACAAACAAAAATGAAATATATTAACCACCAAAACAAAAACCATCAGGTGATGCCCAAGCATTGTAAAGGGCTCGAACACCATCTATATGTGCCAAATTTAAAAGTAGCCTTTTTGGCTTTCATCCAGGCTAAAGACATATATTTTAATTTATCCAACAACTTGGACATAAGAGTTAGAACATTATTAAAAAGTCTATTATTACGCTCATTCCATAAGACCAAAACACAAAGAAGCCAAATGAGCTAAAGGAACGACCGCGTTGCTTTGCCACCACCTGTTGAGTTCACAAACTGAAGAAAATGATCGGACAGGACATTGTAGTCCACACCCATAAAATCGAGCCAATGACGCACAAGAGGCCACATAGATGAAAAAATGTAGCATGATAGAAATAAATGCTGCGCCGTTTCTATGAAACCACAATCTGAGATACACAGAGAGGCTGTTGATGAGATGACCCCTCTGGAAACCAAGTTGGATTTAGTGGGCAATCTGTCACGAAGCAGCCTCTATGCAAAAACAGAAACCTTCAATGGCACCTGGTTATGCCAAATCAATGTTGCTGCCGAATCCACAAGAGGAACATCCTTTGTGGTTAACAAATGATAAGCACCGCAAACTGAATAACCCCCTTGTCGCGTCATTTTTCGGAGATCAAAGCTATTTGATTAACTTTTGACTCACTAAATTATTTCACGACTTTTTGAAAAAATTATTTAATTTAGAAGGGGTCCGGAGGTTGGTTATATTTAGGGAAGATATTAGCACCCTAAATATTCGTATTACTCTACGAGAACCTTTCGACTTTATTTAATTTATGTGCTATAACTTCCTTGTTTTGAAAAAATGGAATTTTAAGTGATTAAAGAAAGAAAGACCTACTTATCTATATTTTATTGATTCGGAAGGACTAGGTCCTTTGCCTACGTACTCGTGAGGGATCAGAACCTCGTAGTTTGGGGTAAAAATTACCGTTTGATTGGTTTTGTGCTTTTTATTAGTTTTGAAAAAAGTTTTAAAATAAAAAGCCAAGTGGCAAATAAGAATTGGTTTGTATCTTTTTATATTGAAAGAAAAAATGACTCGAAATATGATTAAGTTGATTTAGAATTTTGATTAAGGAAATAAATTGAAAATGGGATCACTTGGTTTTTGAACCAAGGTTTATTATGAAAATATTTTTTTGTGAATTTTTTGGTTATTTGAATGTTTTTTTTGTTATTTTTGATTAATGAATGAAAATTAAACTAACGGAGCAATAAAAATAAAAACGCGTGGATTTTTGTAGTGACGTTGGATCACCACATAATCCCTAACCTATTTTTGTATTTTTTGATATATATAAAGCGGTAAAGAAATAAAAGGACACACACGCACACTTTTCTCATTTATATTTACATTGGACCTAAATACATTATAATTGCTGGAAAATAAATAATAATTAAAATGCTAAATAAAATAAAATACAAAAGTGCTAAAAAGAAATAAAATGCAAGAAAATAAAAGAAAAGGACAACAGAAGGGACAAAAATTACCGAAGGGACAAAATTCCGAAGGGACAAAATTCCGAAGGGACTTATTCCGAAGGGACTTTTCCGAAGGGACAGAAAAAAAAGGGAGAAGAAAAGAATAGCTCGTCAACACAAGATAAATAGGGAGAAGAGAGAAAAGTTCTTTGACAACTCAAGAGAACTTTTTGTGTGTGAAATTGTGAGGGATGAGGGCTCTATTTATAGGTGAAGAGGTTGATGAAAATGGAAAATTGGTTTAATGGAAATGATGGACAATTATGGTGAATTTTGAAAAAAGGAATGTTAAAGTTGACACTTGACTTGAAATTTTTTTGGACCTTGGACATTTTATTTTTGGACCTATTGACACTTTGTTTTTTTTTTTTTGAACACTAATTAATTAAAAAAGAAATAAAATAAAATAAAAATAAAATAAACCTAATACGAAATAAAATAAAAACAAATTAAAATAAATTATGTAAAGTAAAATAAAATTAAAAGATGGAAAATAAAAGGTAAGATAAAACTAAAAGACTAATAAATAAGAAAATAAAAAAAAGTGAGAAGAGGGGCCGAAATTGGTACAAATATGAGGTATTTTAAAATACCTTTCTGCCGAATTTTTCTCTGAAAAGCTAGAGAATATTCTGGGTCAGAGGGTGTATGAAAGTAGGTTCTTAGGTCAAAAATTGGGGTATGACAGATGCCCCTATTTAAGTTTCTTCGTCCGGAGATTCGAAGATGAAATCTTTGATTTGACAGGTCGAAGAGACTTAAATACAGAGTTCGCATATTTTTGACCTAAGATGTTTATGAAATGGTCATGATGCAATTATGAATGCTGGACGACAAATATGACTTGACTAGATTGAGAAACAAGAACGTGATACCCAAATTCTTTGAGGAAAAGGGATCTGACTCCGCTTGGGGGTAATGTAGTTTCACTGGGGAAAATGGTTGTCTACTATTGTATTGGTTTGGAATGGAGAGACACCTTTTAGACCAAACAGATTGGCGATGACACTTGAGAGAATGACAGGTAAACACAGATAGTCCGTTGTTTGGGACTGTCCATATTTGAAAAAAAGACAAGAGGATAAACTCAGGATGTCCATTGTTTAGGACAGACCACTTGAAACAAAGACGAAAAGTAAACTCAAGCTGTCCGTTATTTAGGATTGACCACTTGAAAGAAAGACGAAAAATAAACTCAAGCTGTCTGTTAGTTAGGACTTACCATTTGGAAGAAAGACAAAAAGTAAACCTCAAGTTGTCCGTTATTTAAGACTTGCCACTTGGAAAAAAGAAACCTCAAGCTATCCGTTATGTAGGACTTACCACTTGGAAGAAAGACAAAAATAAACCTCAAGCTGTCCGTTATGTAGGACTTACCAGTTGGAAGAAAGACAAAAATAAACCTCAAGCTGTCTGTTATGTAGGACTTACCACTTGGAAGAAAGACAAAAATAAACCTCAAGCTCAAGCTGTCCGTTATGTAGGACTTACCAATTGGAAGAAAGACAAAAATAAACCTCAAGCTATTCGTTATGTAGGACTTACCACTTGGAAGAAAGACAAAAATAAACCTCAAGCTGTCTGTTATGTAGGACTTACCACTTGGAAGAATTGATGGCTGAATTGATGAGATATGACCGAACAAGACTCTGGGCGACGGATGTAATCATGTGTGAATTGATATTGTGTGCGTACGTGTGCGTTGTGTGCGCTTGAATGTGTGAACATATGAAAGTATTGATGTGTGGATGCATGAATGTATGAATGTATGAATGTGACTTGAACGACCATATAAACTGCATATGACAGGTGACTCGATGGAACAAGACAGGACATATAAGATTGGAGACGGACTGACAGCGCAGTACAAACACTCGGCAAACTTCCTTAGAGTTGATGTTTATCGTGAACAGATCGGGCCATTGGCGGCATGAACCCTGGCACACAGTGGCAACCGATGCCCCTTGGGAAGCCAGCTCATTGTCGATCGAAGGTCTGGGAGAAGTCGCCATTTGTAAATGGGAACAGAGTGTTCTTCCCTCGACGTGCTTTAGCATTCATTCTCTGTTTTTGTTTGTGAAAATCCCTAACTTTTGCCTAGACCGCCCATTCGGGTTTTCAGTCCATCGGGAGTATATTCCTTTTTCGTGCCCCTAACTTTTGCCTGGATCGCCCTTTCGGGTTTTCAGTCCACCAGGGCGCTCTCTATTGCCTAAGCTGCCTTATTAGGTTTTCAGATTAGCGAGCTCTTTTTTGTATTTTTTTGTATTTTTGGATTGTGACTACATCTTGCTTGAAGCAGAGGCCTTCTCCATAACGCTTAGCCATGTTTCTCTTCCGGAATGTAACCGTTCTCGAGGCGTATGCTGATGTACGCTTCACCTACTCACGAGTTCAAAGAGAGTGTGTTTGTTGTCCACATTTTTCAAAAGGTGTAAAAAAAGTTTTTTTGTATTTTGAAAAAATAAAATTTTGTTTCAAGTATTGTCATAAAAAATAGAAGAAGTTTTGCAAATAGAATAGAATGAGAGCTCCAAATAAATGGGCACAGGCTCAAATTTGATGAATTGAGTGGTGACCCTCCAATGGCACGACTCCACAGATTTTGAAAAATTTAGAAAATGGTAAATATATGGGAAGGGTACATTGAACACAGTAACCGCTATTCTCCCTAACAACTTTGAATTGCCCCTGTTTTGGGGTTTTTGATTTGCGGATGCTTCGAATCAAAGGTCTTTTGATGACTGGATGCCCCAAGTTGACTGTGCCTGACCGAATGCAGTTACTTTGTCTTTTGATCCTTAACTTTTGCATAGATCGCCCATGTGGGTTTTTGACCTATCAGGATAATCATTTTTCATGTCTCTAATTTTGCCTGGACCGCCCTTTTGGGTTTTTAGTCCACCGAGACGCTCATTTTGCCTAAGTCGCCTTTCCAGGTTCGCGACTCATCGAGCTTTTTTGATTTTTTTGGATATTTTTTTGTGTGTATATTTTGACAAAGTATTTCTTGACTGCACCGGCACGCGGGTTTGTCAACGTTTGTGGTCACGGGAGTTATTGCACATGGGTCTTCATAGTTAGATATCCACTTGCCCCTGGAGTCTCGTTGGAAAGATAGTGTATTTTTGGCACAAGGTTTCTTGAAATCCACAGGGACGAACCTTCTTGCTGGAAGTTTGTTTCAACCTCTTTTGATGTAGTTGTGCAAGGCCGTCATGCGTTTAAGTTCAATCAAGCCTGGATTTCAGCAGAACTCCTATCGACGAGACTTTGACCTCCACGGGAAGCACGACCTCATTGCTGAGGGAAGGTGGGGGGTTGCCCCTGTTGAAGTGTACACTTGAAGTATGATGGTAGCATCTTGTGCCAGCCTTTGTAAGTGAATGCCCTTTTCTGGACACTCTTCTTGATATTTTTGTTTTTGACTTCGACGGCTAAGATGCCCCTGCAGGCGAGGAATTTCATCGGGAACTTGTTCATCTTCCTCTTCTTCATCTTCGGACATAGGAAA
The DNA here is from genome assembly GCA_958299785.1 of Medicago lupulina. NCBI lineage: Eukaryota > Viridiplantae > Streptophyta > Magnoliopsida > Fabales > Fabaceae > Medicago > Medicago lupulina. Next base: position 51,550,623 of record OY283146.1, on the reverse strand, counting down.
ACTCAAAGTTGGAAGAGAGTACATGGTCAATGTGATAAACGGGTTTATTAATGCATGATTTGATTTTGATTTTGACAGGTAAAGTATAAGTTATGATTATGCAGATAAATGATTGAAGAGAATTTTTTTTTTTGTATTACCATTTTTCCGGAATAAGCACAAAAAGAGATAGTCGGGATAGAAACGACCTTTTATTAATGATGGAAAATACTTGAAGCAAAAAGCCCTACATAAGTTCACTTTCGTCTCGGGCAGGACGAAAGGATTTTTGAAAAGTATAAAACAAGCAAACAAACATTATTCGAACAACTGAGTAGTTGAAGGAACATCAAAAGCGACCCAATTGCGGCTACACGCTCGGATTCAAATTTCAAAATGTAGGACATCGGCGTCGACTAACTTTTGGGCTTCAATCTTCAAGGAGAAACAGTTCTCAACGTCATGACCTTGTGCCCCTTGATGGAAGAGCACAAAAGAGATCAAGTTTCCAACGAGTCGGCAATTTCTTGGATATCGACAGAGGCGGTTAATCGTCCTTCTCGGACCCCTTCTTCCAGACGCATACCTATGCTCACCATCTTCGAGAAGTCCTTGGGCACACTTCCGACCATCATCTCATAGTAGAACTGACTAAGAGTTTTTAAGAAGAGTTTGGTCATCTCCTTCTCTCCTACATGTGGGTTGACTTGGGTAGCGACGTTCCTCCACCGTTGGGCATACTCTCTGAATGTCTCGTCGTCTTTCTGAGTCATAGCCTGAAGATCACTTCGGTCCGGAGCCATGTCCATATTGAATTTGTATTGTCGTACGAAGGCCTCACGCAGGTCATTGAAGGTTCGGATTTCTGCACGGTCCAAGTTCATGTACCACTTCAGTGCGGTACCGGTTAAACTGTCTTGAAAGTAGTGGATGAGGACTTGATGATCATGGGCATGGACGAACATCTTCCTCACATACATCGTTAGATGGTCTTTAGGGAAGGAAGTCCCTTCGTATTTCTCGATGTCTGGGAGCTTGAACTTGTGGGGTATCTGGACAGTAGGCACCAAGCACATATCATAAACATCCTTCTTTAGTACTTCTTTCCCACGGAGGGCTTGCATTTCACGGTACATCTCATCATACTTCTCTTGTAAATCATGCACTTGATCATAAGCCCCCACACTCCCTGAATGGAAGATGGGTCTGTTATCTTGTGAGATAGTGTGAACCACAGGTGCTGAGCAGGTCATTGTAGCTTGTGGGGTCGTTGGCACTGGCAGAGGAACAAGACTGGCGTTTTGAGCAGCAGGCAATTGAGCTTTTGAGACATAAGGGCGGAACACTTCACCAAGGCTAATAGGTACACCCCAAGGACAGCCTTCAGGTATTGTTTGTTGTGGAGTATTGAAGGACACTGTCCAACCAGGAATAGTAGAAGGGCCTGCTTCAGCCTGAGTGTTGACAGTGGGAGAAGGAGGTGGTGGTTGATATTGTGCAGCTCTCAGTGTTTGCACCAATTCAGTTAATTCATCGACCTGAGTTTGCACAGCTGCCATCTCGTCTATCTTAGCCTGCATGGTTGCCATCTCTTCACGGAGTACCTGATTCTCTTGTTCAAAACCTTCCATTGATGCTTGCCTGTGTGTTGTATGTGCGAGTCGGTTTCGGACGAGGACGTCAGGCCACTTTGAAATGGGTTGACCCTCTGATGAAAAGAAAAATTTGTGAGACTCGGATTTGAAACTATGGAATGCAAGATGATGCATGATGTTTATGCAAAAATAGACACATTTTTTTTTTGAAGGGTTTATCAAAGTGAATTGTAAACATCGCAGAGGAACATGGTTTTATTTGAAAATTGTGAAGAAATCGCAATCAGTTCCTTTTTCAAAAGTAAGAACGAAACCAAGGAAAAGGTTCTTCACAAAAGCTAAGGCTTAGTTAAGATTTTTGAAGTAGTATTTCTTGGTGTTCTTTCTTACAAGGTCCATTCGTCTGTGATGTTTGCAAGAAACTTTTGTTAATCCTTCGATATTTGATGAAAAAAAAGTTTTTATGAATGAATGCATGTATGCATGATTTATGCTACACAAACGGTGAAAACATGGTGAGGTTTAGTCCATAATGTTGGAGTTGAGGGATAACACGCCATTTGGTAAGGACTATGGTTTCAATTGCACTTGTAACAAGGGTTCTACCAAGTTTCCACAGTTTTCAACCACTTCCGAACATTTATTGGGTGACGGGAGTACTCCCATTCCAACAATATTCGTAGGATAGTCTCGTTTGGGTGTAGTATCGCGTATTGACCAATTCAAGAGCTCTCGATTAGCCACTGCACTGCGTCCTAAAAGGCCAAGATGGGTTAAGGGTAACTAAGGTTCTCAACTTCGACGGTTACTTGAAAATAGTATGCCAAACATGAGTACTCACGTTGACAAAGTATACTTCCAAGATCCCTCCATTGAGTGGGATTATCACATGTGCCAAAACCGAAGAGTACTCTTGGCCTGGGACTATGATACCGCCGTCCTATCTTATATTTCTCTCAAACCCGGGTGTAGGACTTATCTCACCACTCACGAAGAAAGGAGAAAGAAGAAAACATATATACACGTATTTCCATCTTTTATTTTTTGTTTTTATTTTTTTGTTAAGCAAGTTATAGCACAAAAATTTAAACAAAGTCAAGTTAGGTTTAACCCTCGAATTAATCCCCAGTGAAGTCGCCATTTCTGTCGCGTCATTTTTCGGAGATCAAGGCTATTTGATTAGCTTTTGACTCACTAAATTATTTCAAAACTTTTTGAAAAAATTATTTAATTTAAAAGGGGTCCGGGGATTGGTTATATTTAGGGAAGGTATTAGCACCCTAAATATTCGTAGTTCTCTACGAGAACCTTTCGACTTTATTTAATTTATGTGCTATAACTTGCTTGTTTTGAAAAAATGGAATATTAAATGATTAAAGAAAGAAAGACCTACTTATCTACATTTTATTGATTCGGAAAGACTAGGTCTTTTGCCTACGTACCCGTGAGGGATCAGAACCTCGTAGTTCGGGGTAAAAATTACCGTTTGATTGGTTTTGTGTTTTTTATTAGTTTTGAAAAAGGTTTTAAAATAAAAAGCCAAGTGGCAAATAAGAATTGGTTTGTATCTTTTTATATTGAAAGAAAAAATGACTCGAAATATGATTAAGTTGATTTAGAATTTTGATTAAGGAAATAAATTGAAAATGGGATCATTTGGTTTTTGAACCAAGGTTTATTATGAAAATATTTTTTTGTGAATTTTTTGGTTATTTGAATGTTTTTTTTGTTATTTTTGATTAATGAATGAAAATTAAACTAACGGAGCAATAAAAATAAAAGCGCGTGGATTTTTGCAGTGACGTTGAATCACCACATAATCCCTAACCTATTTTTGTATTTTTTGATATATATATATATATATATATATATATATATATATATATATATATATATATATATATAAAGCGGTAAAGAAATAAAAGGACACACACGCACACTTTTCTCATTTATATTTACATTTGACCTAAATACATTCTAATTGCTGGAAAATAAATAACAATAATTAAAATGCTAAATAAAATAAAATACAAAAATGCTAAATAGAAATAAAATGCAAGAAAATAAAAGAAAAGGACAAACGAAGGGACAAAAATTACCAAAGGGACAAAATTCCGAAGGGACTTTTCCGAAGGGACTTATTCCGAAGGGACAGAAAAAAAAGGGAGAAGAAAAGAATAGCTCGTCAACACAAGCTAAATAGGGAGAAGAGAGAAAAGTTCTTTGACAACTCAAGAGAACTTTTTGTGTGTGAAATTGTGAGGGATGAGGGCTCTATTTATAGGTGAAGAGGTTGATGAAAATGGAAAATTGGTTTAATGGAAATGATGGACAATTATGGTGAATTTTGAAAAAAGGAATGTTAAAGTTAACACTTGACTTGAAATTTTTTTGGACCTTGGACATTTTATTTTTGGACCTATTGACACTTTGTTTTTTTTTGACACTAATTAATTAAAAAAGAAATAAAATAAAATAAAAATAAAATAAACCTAATACGAAATAAAATAAAAACAAATTAAAATAAATTATGTAAAGTAAAATAAAATTAAAAGATGGAAAATAAAAGGTAAGATAAAACTAAAAGAGTAATAAATAAGAAAATAAAAAAAAGTGAGAAGAGGGGCCGGAATTGGTACAAATGAGGTATTTTAAAATACCTTTCTGCCGAATTTTTCTCTGAAAAGCTAGAGAATATTCTGGGTCAGAGGGTGTATGAAAGTAGGTTCTTAGGTCAAAAATTGGGGTATGACACCCCTACAGGGTCCGGCGTCCACACGCACCGATCTGAAACATTAGCATGCAAAGAAACATCAAGCAGTAAAGTCTTATACTCTTCTAACGTCCTCTTACTCCCAAGCCCAGAACCTCTGCATCCACTTTCAAGCCTCCCCCCTGCGCCACACCAAGAGAGAACAAACTCGCCAACGTAATGAATTTGTTCTCATATAAATCAAACAAGTGACGGTAGCGCACACACAAAGGAACTGATCCTAACCATTTATGTCATTTTAGATGTGAGAATCAACCACTTGGATTTGGTTGTTTCTCAAACACTCGTTTTAACACCTCATTTATTTATCTCTTTTAAGCTACGACATCATCGGTCTATCATATTTTTCAAATCATATTCTCCTATCTCTTTCTCCACTTGTATTTCATCTATTCTGGTGTCCACGAATCATTATTCTTAAATATTTTATATAATTAATATATATGGAATAAAACCAAAATAATAATAATAATAATAATAATAATAATAATAATAATAATAATAATAATAATAATAATAATAATAATAATAATAATAATAATAAATGAAATAAGTAATTATCTTCCTTTGCAAATTAAAAGACCAACATGAAAAATTAAAGAATTACCACATATTTAACATCTGAAGTTGTAAATTAAAAGACCAAAAACAAGATACCAAACACACTGTTAAAACACAATCTTTTGACTGCTAAGAGTTAGCTGCAAACGGTAATCTCAATGCAATGATCAAATATGGTAATAAGTCCTGTCAGACAATGGGTGCCTTTTGACATCCTCATTATCCACATGGATAAAACTTAAGAAGTCCTGTCAGATAATGAGTGTCTTTTGACATCCTCATTATCCACATGGTAAACTTAATAATTACTGCATATTTACCATCACATGTATGTAATTATTCGGCCAAGTTGTGCCTTCCTTTTGGCCGACTAAAACAACTCGCATGAACAATTACATACTACATCTATTATAATTCCAATTGAATCAAATCTACGCAACATAGATTACTTTTGCAACTTGTTGTTTCAACCAAAACAACTAAAATTACTAGACAATTCAATAAATGAATTTAAATAAGAATGGTCTTGATTTTACAAGGCAAATGGGAAATATCTTTAATTTACAAGGCACTACCGACATAATGTAGGCTAAATTAGTTCATTATGTTGTTGAGTAACCATAAGGTCACTCGACAACCCTTAAGTGCGAACATAAATTCACAATAATTGAAAAGAAGATGCAAGCCCAAAAAACAACACCAACATATGTATTACAATGCATTTACAGATATCACATAAAAGCGACAACAAACATAGCATAAAAATGATCCAAATTGCTTGATTAACAAATATATTATTGTAGCAACTTAATTACAACAAACTCTAACATCATAATCATGCTATAAGCAAAATATTCAATTTCAAATCAAAAGAAAATTGAATCTTATATATACCAAAATATTCATGCCACAATTGATTCACATATACCAAATGATTCTTTAAAGTAAAATAATTAATAACTCTAAACTCAATTATTTCATAAATAAGGAAACAAACTTTATATGTGTATAAATAAACAAATAAAACTAGAATTATTATTTCCCAAAATAAAAAAATTTAATCCTTTATGTACTACCATAATTAGTTCAAAATATATTTTGAGATGTGTTATTAAACACTATTCAAAGAACAGACAACAAATCTCCACAAATGATATATGATGACCAAATATATATCAAGAATTGCCTAATATCTCAAAATAAACTTTACGTACAAAATCTTTGTGAATCAAAACTAAATTCAAATATAAATTAAGCTATAAAATATGATAACAATATTTGAAAAAATATTTTTGCCAAAAGATTTAACATAAAATCAAATCACAAAAATCAAAATAAAATTCAAATATTTATCAAATCCTTATTTTCAAAACATGAATATATTTGCTATAATAGTGACTAAATATATAGCAAACACCAAACTTTCAAACATTTCATCGAAATATATTTGGACAGAATGCCAAATCAAAGTTTCAGCAAAATATTAGGAAATAATAAAGTTCGCTACCATATATATCACCGCAGATATTCACTTAAACAAAATCAATCAATTTCAGAGATAAAAATTGCCTAGAACTAATATAATCTCTTAGTCCAAATTGAAATCAGCTTGAAAAGTAAGACATGTCTTTTAACGAGAAAAAAAAAATTCAACCGAACAATACCCGAGGACAAAAAATAATATTTATTTATAGACTTGAAATCATTCATGTTTATATATATAAAAACGAATATATAGATCACATGCATGAAAATGATATTATTAAGTTAGAAGCCTTTGACTCATAGATTCCCTTTCTATTACTTTTGTTTTGCAATTTCAATTTCAATTACAATCACGAGAAGTGCTAAGACCATCTACAATAGGGTCTTTACCCTATTTAGCATCATGTTATATAGACATCCGCATTGTGACATTAATGAATATGGTGCTTATAAAGTTGAGTGTATTTATAGGGTCTCTCTCTCTCCTATTACTCATTGATCTCACGTGTACAATTAATTCATTTTTTACTCTATATTTAATTATTGTATTATTTTAAAATTAAAAAATAAATTATATAATAGTTGAATTTGAATTTGCTTGATTGTAGCATATAAGCTTTGGAAATTTTACACAATTAGCAGTTGACAATTCTTGAATTTCGCAACGTTTTGGGATTGATAGTCACAAGATTAGTTGCTATTTAGATTATGTAATTTATCATCATTCAATTTATATTATTTTTCCAAGTTTTAACTTTTTCTTGAATTATTAATATAAATAAAAAAATGTTCGTTTTTTTTTATAATTTATAATTAAATTACTTCAATATTTTAAAATTATACAATTATGAATGAGCATATAAATTATTGTTAAAATTTAATGATATAGAGTTATTGTTGGGACCCAATTAATATTTTTTGAGGCATTGGGTAGGAGAGATTTGTTGCTTATTAAGTATTAATTATAAAACGAATGATGTGTATGATTGAGGTTTATTTAAGCACCCAAATGAAGTGCTGCATTGTAGATGGTCTAAGAATCTTGTTTTCAACATTCAATATTCTTGCATCGAGTAAAATCAACGTGGAATCCCCGACTTTTTGTGAGATATATTTTCAACGTAGAATACTATCAATTTCATTTAATAAAAGAATAAATGTTAAAAATAGAGTGTTCCAAACGAAATAAACTCTTGCAATTTTTAATAAATTGAAAGAGATAAGAGAGGTGGTGTGATATATATGATAGATTCGACTGTATTTAGGTTTATATTAGATAAACTTATTATACATTTATGTTATATCCTCCCTTTGAGAAGATAAGTCGAGATTAGTGTAAAGCTCATGTGGGTCTACATGCACTTTGAAAGAGAAAAGATTAGAGACCATGGTGTGATACATATGATAGATTCATGATGTGATAAGAAGAGAGGGATAAAAGAAGTGTTGAAAACATGAGATTTTCAAATATAATAGTTGATTAGTAAAAAAAATAAATAATGGTTGCTTTTAAAAATTAAAGGCAATCAAGGAAGATAAAGACAAGATGACTCTCTTAGAAACTTGTGGGAATATTTTTAACAAAAATGCTACTTGAACACATTTGTAAAAAAAACAATTTTTGCTTCAAGGACGAGATATAAAAGATAGATAGAAGAAGAATTATTTTTACAACTTATTTAATGAAGGATATGAAATCTTTCCCGACTCTAACAAGAATAACCATATTTAGTGTCTTGCCTTTTTCAATAACTTATTTCCAAATTTCTTGTGTTTTTTATGAAAAAATAAATCAACAATGCTTTCATTGAGAGTTGAACTCAAGACCTCCCGCTTACTAAACGGGTGCTCTAGCCAACTGAGCTATGAAAGCTACAATAAATTTGTTGTGTTTTGAAGCAAGAGACGATATGTTTTGAAGATTCTAATTGATTAAAACAAGAGACACAACACAACAGACAGCATGAGGCGATTAATAATACCTCTTTTCTGTAAAACTTCTCTTGCGGGTAATTTGTTTTGAAGAATCTCCAACCAAAGATGCTAATTTTTTTTTTAAGAAGCCAAAGATACTAATGTTTATTGGATTTTATTTAACCTTGTGACTAAGCAAGTATCTCTACTAATGCGCCAATGTAAAAGTGACGGATCCAAAAAAAAATTACTTGTGGAAGCAAAGATTTTATATAATAATTATTTTGTAAAATTTTAGCAATGTGAAAGTGATAAAATAATAACATCAATATTATTTAAAAAAATATTTGAGATAATAAACTCCATAATAATATATATTAGAAAAATTAAAGATTTGTTAACATTTACAAGTTAAAATTATTTTTTTATGTGTGTTTATATTTTAAAAAAGTTTTGTAGAATTTTGTTAATTTTCAACACTACAAAAAATATCTCTCTATCTATGTAAAAAAATCAGTCCAATTTCATCTCAAATGCATTTACACATTTGATTTGGTAAAATTCAGAAGAAAAAAAAAACTCATCTTTTGATATAAATTTCCAATTCACTAGAGCAACAATTATTTTAAGAGAGAACAATAATTAAAATATTAAATACTTCAAAAAACATTAGTGGTGGCAATTTCCCCAATCAAATGTGACGTGTCATGAATGAGGGTACGAATCTTGTCATGAAAAAGTATTGACATAATAACTAACATTTTGTCAATTAAAATATATTTTCGCAATTAAGATTAACTAGATATTCTAATCTTTTTTTGACAAAGCCAGATATTCTAATCTTGATTTGTTTACATATGGACCACAATTATCTATTGTTTGTATTAGTACATTGGCATTTGGCACAAACGAGATAAGCTGTTAACAAATACACATGCAACATAAAAAATAAGGTTGTGCTCCTCGTGGAGGAATATAAAATTCCAAACAATAGACCACAATTATCAATCAAAATATAATCACTTATTTTTATTTTAACGAATGAATTAAAAACCACAAGTTTTGCTCTTCGTGGAACGCGTGCAAGCTTTGTTATTGAAAATATATATATAAAAAAACACAGAATTAAAATACAACCATAATAATTGAATCAATAAGCTATTGGAAGTTTCACTTCTTTACTATTATATATAAAGGCATATATTATTTAACAACGTAAACAAATTAAGAGCATTCTTATCTAACCATGAAACATATTTTATCACTCACCCTTTCCTTCTTCATCTTTGTTTTCTCTACCAATCTTTCAATAGCATTCTCAAATAATGTTGTTGAGCAAGTTTTGGACATAAATGGTAACCCAATTTTTCCAGGTGGAAAATACTACATTTTGCCTGCAATTCAAGGACCCCTTGGTGGAGGACTAAGACTAGGAAAATCAGGTAATTCAGATTGTGAAGTTACTGTTGTACAAGATTACAATGAAGTTATCAATGGTGTACCAGTGAAATTCAGTATACCAGGAATAAGTCCTGGTATAATCTTCACTGGTACACCGATTGAGATCGAGTTCACAAAGAAGCCTAATTGTGCTGTATCATCAAAATGGTTGATATTTGTTGATGACGTTATTCAAAAAGCTTGTGTTGGTATTGGTGGTCCTGAAAATTATCCTGGTTTTAAAACATTGAGTGGCACATTTAATATTGAGAAACATGAATATGGATTTGGTTATAGGCTTGGATATTGTGTGAAAGATTCTCCTACTTGTTTGGATATTGGAAGGGCTCATGAAGAGGTCGAGGATGAAGGCGGATCACGTTTACATTTGACTCATCAAGTTGCTTTTGCGGTTGTGTTTGTTGATGCTGCTTCTTATGAAGCTGGAATTATTAAGTCTGTTGTTGCTTGATACCTTGATTGTTGGTGCAACCTAGTCTTACTTTTTGTTCTGATGAATAGTTACTTTGAGCTGGAATAAAGTAATCATTAAATAGGTAATTGTTGTTCATGTAATATGTTCCTTCCTTGATAACTTGTTTTTTCGACTTATCGTACTTTTTCTATTTTTACTTGATAAGTTTCAACTTTTTTTAATAAAATAAACGATATTCATTTAACAAGCAACAAAACGATGGACAAGGACGAGAAAACAAAACAATGTCGCACTGATACGATGAAATCACGAAATTTACTTTAAAATTATAATGAGAGAACTAGCCGAGAGACCAAATATAGTTAAAATTGTGATTGATCTGAAATTTACTTTGATTTAGCACCTATAAAAAGCCATGGAATGGATTCAACAGGCTTGGTTTATTTGGTGTTTTGGAAAAATATAGTGAAGTTTTTCTAGGAATTGGCAGATCACCAACAATTATTCAGAAAGGCTGAATGTATGCATATGCAGAAGAGTTTTGCCTTTGAGAGATTCTATCAAATGACATTATCTTCGGGCTCCTTTACCATTCAGTTAAATCGTCGAGAGAAAAAAATCCATAAAGTTAAATCTTGAAGAGAGACAAAATATTGGTTACCAACATTAACAGGACCAGGTTATATGACCTTCATGAGCAGTATAAAAAATGGAAAAGTCATTGAATATATTACAAATAAGCCAAACATATAACTCATATACACATAGATAGGAATGTTACTAAATCAGCGATTAAACTAAAAAAATGCATCATCGACAATGTGGGAACCAGAACGACCTCGGGTTCCAAAGCGAAAAACATCACCCGCCTTGGCTCCATCGCCAATTATTTCTACATCTTTTGCCTCATCTTGAAGCCCTAGCTTAAACTGATCATAATTACTGAGTTCAGCACTCTTGAAGGGTATTCGTGCACCCAAGACTTTAAGCAATTCATCGTGGTGAAGTACTTCTTTTTCGAGCAGCAACTCTGCAATTTCAGCTACTTTCCCCTTGTATTCCTCTATAAGCTCTATGGTATGTTTGTATGCTGTCTTCACCCAATCTCGAACTTCATTATCAATGATCGCACTAGTTTCACTGCTGTATGGTTTGGACGTCTCGAAAGAGTCCTCACTTGAAGGGAAAGAGAGGAGGCCAACTTTTTCGCTGAAACCATATACGGCTACTTGAGCATATGTCATCTTGGTGACTTTCTCCAAGTCATTCTGTGCTCCTGTAGTGATTGTCCCAATGAGAACCTGCTCGGTAGCCCGACCACCAAGGGTCATGCAAGTCCTATCAAAAAACTGCTCCTTTGTCATGAGATGGTCCTCGTTTGGTACATACTGTGCAAACCCAAGAGCCTCTGTTCCACGAGGAACAATAGTTACTTTCAGCAATGGCTCAGTATGTTCCAAGAACCAACCCGCAACAACATGGCCTGCTTCATGGTAAGCAACAGTACGCCTATCCTTCTTGCTTATTACCATGTTCTTCTTCTCCAAACCACCAATGATCCTATCAATAGCTGCGTCAAAATGATCCTCCGTGACATGTGCTTCTTCAGTTCTTGCAGCAATCAAAGCAGCTTCATTGCACACATTAGCAATGTCCGCTCCAGCAAATCCCGGAGTAAGGGCTGCAAGCTTATGTGAATAATATGAAGGCTCCTTGTCAAGTTTGATCCTTTTCAAGTAAATCTGAAATATCTGGTCACGACCTTTGATGTCGGGTTTATCAATTGTTATTTGGCGGTCAAAACGCCCCGGTCTAAGTAGGGCTTTGTCTAATACATCAGGTCTATTTGTACCAGCGAGCACAACAACTCCAGCAGTGGTTACAAATCCATCCATCTCCACCAACAATTGATTTAAAGTACGTTCACGCTCATCATTTGCACGACCTCCGCCACTACTACTCCTTGCCTGACCAATTGCATCAATTTCATCAATAAATACTATACTAGGAGCAACCTTCCTTGCTTCCTTAAACAACTTTCTAACCCTAGATGCTCCAACACCGACAAACACTTCCAAGAAATCAGAACCGGATATAGAAAGAAACGGCACACCAGACTCTCCTGCAGTTGCTTTCGCTAAAAGGGTTTTTCCTGTACCTGGAGGACCCACCAGAAGAGCACCTTTTGGAATTTTCGCACCAAGCTCTTCGTATTTCTTCGGATTCTTGAGGAAGTGCACAAACTCCATAACTTCTTGCTTTGCCTCATCACACCCAGCAACATCTTTAAAATAGACCTTGTTTTCGGCATATTTGTCGACTTTAGTAACATGTAGTTTTCCGATTCCATGAATATCGTCGATATAAAAGACAGCTCCAAAAATCAACAGGATTCCAGATAATAAGATAAACAATGGGAACCAATCAATTTCAAAAGAATACGTAACACGTACAAAATCATGTTGTTTAATGCCAAGTCCTTCTTGTGCTTTCTCTAACTTCCTCTCAAAAGAATCAACACTTCCAATATTGAAAAAATATTCATATTTTGCTTTTGCACCCTCGTTCCTCCTGACATATATTTTGGCAAGTTGTTTGTTGGAGACAACAATATGGTCAACTAATCCTGGATCCAAAACCTTATTCCTAAACTCCTCAAAGCTAATCTCCTTCTTCTTCTTGAAAAGATGAAAATAAAGGTATGAAACTATCAGTGACCACAATGGAATGCGAAATTGACTCGGCATTCGTTCTTGACCCTTCTTTTCATTCGGTTTTTTCTTCAATGCTTCTTGAAAACTTCCTACCAACACCATCTTCATCCTCTGTGCTAGACTTTGAACCTTCTTTTCATTCGATTTTTTCTTCTTATGATTTCCCATTATGTGTGATGCGACAGTGGAACTATGGAAAGAATGTGTTATGCGAGAGTGGAACTATGGAAAGAAGGGAGATCGCTAGGGTTTTGAGAGTTATCTATCTTCTTTTATGTTAAACAAGAGTTTCGTTTCTAATTTATATCTATCGGTTGCACCAAACCCTACCTTCATCCCTTGTTTTCCACCCAAAGACCACTTAATTAACACTTTGGGTCGGGCCTAACTCAAAATGTATTTTCTCGGAAATAGATTTCTGCTCTTTACCCAACACATTTTGCTCACGCCCAACTGAAATACCGAAAATACCCCTGTGTGAGTTAACTCACGCTACGTGATGTTTTAAAGACAGACATAACCTCATTTCCTCATTTCTCATCCAAAATCTTCAAAATCTCTCTCAAATCACCCAAATCCAAAATTCCATCAAGTTCAAATCAAACAACACTCCATTAACAAGTTTTCATAATCAAACATCATTAAGATTTTATGTTTATATGTTAGATTTTTTTCTCTTAAATTAGAAATTTTTTAGATTTAGGGCTTGTTTAAATTTTGGTTTTTTTAGCATGAAATTATACAATGTTTACATGAAAATGACTTGCGTTTCTTAAATATTTAGATATTTGCATGTTTATGTTGTAGTTATGAGTTTTAGGGTTTATGTATAATTTGCACTCCAAGTGTTTGATGAAATGTTTGGATGAGTCTTTCATTGATTGTTTAATTTTTTTTATGATGTAGATCTGAAACAATGATGGATCAGTTCGATGTTAGCGTACGCTTCAACGGTGGAAATCCTTAGATGTTCAAGGTTTGGTTAATCAATGTCACGTTAAAAGGTCTCAAGGATCAACTGGATGAAATCAACCAAGGACTCAACTCTGGTGACACAAGGAGGGTGAAATGTATTTGGTATAAACGTCCAACGTTGCACGACGGAAGAATAACGTTCTGTCAGCTAGAATTGGAGAACGACGACAACGTGAGAAGCATGTTCTCGATTTTTTTGCACATGGTTCCATTTATCGATATGCATGTCATGTTGCAGAGATCAACTGAAGAAATTCTCAACAGTTTGATTCCGCCAGAAGATCGTGATTAGGTAGGGAATGCCCCTTCCAACTACAATAGTTGTCTTACCTCTGAAATGGGATAATTCAAACTTGCTAAACGACAGTTCTCAAACATTCACCCGGAAGTTGTAATGTTCCTTTCAAAAGATTAAATTCTTGTTAGCTTGGTTTAGATGAAGGTATTGAAGTGTCAAGGAATGCATCTCATTCTTTTGACACTTCTATACCATCATTTAAACCAAGCTAACAAGAATTTAACCTTTTGAAAGAAACAATAGAACTTCCGGGTGAATGCTTGAAAGATGTTGTTTAGTAAGTTCGAATTTACCCCAATTCAGAGGTAAGACAATTGTTGTAGTTGAAAGGCTCTACCTGAATGTAATGTAATGATAGAACATATTTAGGAACTTTATGTAATGTGATGTAATGTAACTTTTATTCGAATTTATTCAATATGCAACTTTATTCAAATTTATTTAATACACAATTTTAATCGAAATTATTTAATACATAAATTTTATCCGAATTTATTTAATACACAAATTTTATCCGAATTTTTTTAATACTCAAATTTTATCCGAATTTTTTTAATATGAAAATTTTATCCGAATTTATTTAATGCGCAAATTTATCCGAATTTATTCAGTACGCAAATTTTATTTGAATTTATCGCAAATTTTATGGAATTTATTCAATACTTGATTTTATATGAATTAATTAAATACGCAACTTTATTCAAATAAATGCAAATATAAATAAAAAAGAAAGGAACAAAAATAATACATATAACATCTCATTTTACTCATTGAATATCATTTTACAATAATTGATACATTTTATTCAAAATTACTAAATATGCTTCTTTTGGGTAAAAAAAGACGAACCTTGGGGTAAAATGATAGGATTTTGCTCTTCACCCTGCACATTTTGCTTGCGCCCTGCAGCCGTTTTAATTATGCTCTTGCGCAAGTTAACTAACGCAAGTGTAAAAGTCTGCGTTAGTTAACAAACGCTACGCACGTTAACTAACACAAGTGTAAAAGTCTGTGTTAGTTTAAAATTATGCGTGAGTTAACTGACGCAACCATTAGCACATGCGTTAGTTAACTTGCGCACATTCTGTGCATACAACCAGAAGAGGCAGAAACCTCTATTTTCCCTATTTTTTCAATCCTTCTTTCATACATTTATTCAAGCATGCATTTTTCATCATTCATTCAAGCATACATTTTTCATCATTCATTCAAGCATCCATTCAATCAAGCATTAACTCATAATTATATTACGAAAAATAACATAATAAAACAACGGAATAAAATAACGCATAATGTCATAAAAACGCTAAAAAACGCAAGTGTAATAGGATTACAACCAAATCCAACAAAATGTCAACACAAGTCATAGAAGCTACACAAGTCATATTGGTCCATCCCGTGGACTCCTGCTCCTTCTCCGCGGAGCCGGCACCTGCTCCAGCATGCTCCACTCAGACTGTATGCCCTGCGTCAAGCGCATAACCTCCTCTGGATCATGAAACACAGCGGGATGTCCCATTGCACGGTCCACTCTGGCTCTGATGTTACTAATTATCTGGTATGAGTCTGGAGGATGTTTGGCCCACTGTTGCTCAACAATAACCTCCTCGTAAGGAGGGACAGAACAAGGAGGGGCAGCAGCTGCATAGTCAAGAATGGTCGCAGGGGGGTTCACAATAGGATGTGATACTCTAACGAACCATCTCATGTACCCTTTAGTATGAGCCCACGACTGGTTATCCGGAACCGGATCACCCCTATTCTGAAGGCTGGTTAGCCCCTCTTCACGGGTTAACTCTCTATCCGGAAGGAGTCTCCCAGTGATGGGGATGCCTAGGAGACACGCCACATCATCTAGTGTGATGGTCATCTCTCCAACAGGTAGGTGGAAGCTGTTGGTCTCCTCATGCCATCTCTCTGTCATCGCACAAACGAACCCGTGAGATATGTTCTCGTACCCACTAGACAGGAGGGGAGTAACACCAGACATATTAACTTCTGACCAAAACCACTCATTTTCTTCCCCCCGGCATAGGCAATGCGAAGTTTTTAATGCTCAGCTTCTTCCCCTGCGAGATACCTTTCACCTTATGTTTTCTTCGAAACTGAAATACAAAAACAAAACACAAGAAACAACACCGTTAAATAAATAATAAGTAAAACAAACATTAAATATATGCTAACATAAAGAAGTAAAACAAACATTAAATTATACTTACATCGGCATCGACCCATATCCTGCATGCCACATGTCTACCAAAGTGAGGTAAAAGGCTGAGGTCAGAAGGCCCCCCTGCATAGCCGGCCTCGTACACCACCCTCGACACCCCTTGAAAACGAGCCCCAACGTCATGCTGCTCAGGCTTCCCAGGCTGCTCAATATGCTGCTGAGGCTCCTCAACAACAGGTTCCTCATGATGATCCTGATACTGATGCTGTAACACCCCGTTTCCCCAAAACAACATAATAATATTAAAACAATCAGAGTTCAACAATAACGGGCATGTCACACTACTTTTCAAAATTATTTAAATAGAAAATAGAACTATTTAAAATACCAACAAAATCTCATTCTTATAAAAATCTGCAGCGGAAATATTTCTTTTAAAATCATCATCATTCAACTTCAACAGAATTCTTGGCACAAAGGTCTCAACAACAAAATATTATTCTTCAACTTAAAATCCAACAACATGTTCAAAATTCGATACATAAAGGAATGAAAGAAACAAAACAACATTTTCCCCATCCCGTTACGTATCAGAGCCCTATGACACTTGAGCCAACATCCTACTAGCCTTGGAAATCTGCACTTGTCCACAAGGCGACAATTCCAACAGAAGGGGTGAGATACACATTCAATAATAATAATATATAATCAATCAAGTTAATGAAAACAACAACAATTCAATGACAAGCATCATCAGGTTCACATATATATACATATATATGTAAATACACCAACAACAGAATCATCAATCAACAAAACATCATATAGTCATAGTAAAATAGGCATCATCTAACATCATAATTATCGTCCTAAATCACCTTATACATCATCAAGCACACCATTCACGAAACACGTTAAACGTCAATCAAGAATATCATCACGAAATATCATCAAGAGCTTCAAGGAACTTCATCACGAAGATACCATCAAGAACATCAAAGAACAATCATCATCACAAATGCATCACAAACCATCATAAATCATCGTCTTAACAACCATCTCAAACATCACATCATTATCACAAATCATCGTCACGACATCTCATAAGACACGACTCAACAAATGCAACTCTACGTCTTAGACATCATGCATGTGGTACCATCAGGGCATAAGCCCCCATCGCTAAAGGTCAAATAGGACCTGTCAGGCATTGAGCCCCCATCGCTAAAGGTCATAAAAGAACCTGTCAGGCATTAAGCCCCCATCACTGACTATGCTATGCAACGACACGACTCAAATGCAACGACACGAGTAAAGACTCAACAATGCACATCTTTAGATGACTCGACAAATACACATCTTTAAATAGCATCATCGTCAAATATCACATATTTAAATATGACATCTTTATATAGCACATATTTAAGTCACACATCTACAAACAACACATCTTGATATAACACATATTTAAATCACACATCTCCGGAAAGCACATATACATTAATCAACTACATTCATATCAAAGTCCAACACATCCTTCAACAAGCAAATCAAGTTTGATCAATAAAACATAAGCCAAATACTCATAAAACACTCCGACTAAATCCCTAATACTTAAGTTTGAAGTTGGGAAACCAACCATAAGTTTTGGACTAACTTGGGATTAGTTAAGCTAAGTTTTCTAAAAAAATTTTGAAGACCTACTTGGACTGTTTTCATCATAATTCAAAATCTACAAATCCTCTTCGAGTCAAACCAGTGCCATTAGAAAGCTAACTTAATTATCTACAACTTTTATGTTTACACCTAAAGCCAATTATGTACCAATCAATACCAGTTTTCATTTCAAATTCGGACAAAGTTGTGCTGAAATTCATAAAAATTCATTGTGACCTACGTTCAGTAATTTGACCATAACTCAAGTTCTATAAATTATTTTGACGTCAGACCAACGGAATTAGAAAGCTAACATTCATACCTACAACTTTCGTGTTTACACCGAAAGCTAGTTCGAAACAGAAACTGATGCAAAAGACGCAACAACATGAAACAGGGTATGCTGTCAAAGGTAGCTCTCGGGAAAACTCTATTTTTCACTCAAAAACCCAAATTTCATCTACCCAAATCCCAAATTTGATAGAGAACAATGTTTACAGGTTCTACATACAACATAACAATCAAAACAACACAGAAACATGCATTAAACAACACAATTCATCACATCATATCAATTATCATAAACTTTCTAAACCCTAAACCTAGAACACAATTTCATCAACAATCAAAATTATATATACATATTATTGAAGGAATCCCACCCTTACCTTAGATTATGATTCCTGAATTAAGCTGCGTTCTTCTCTCTTCTTCTAGCCTCTTCTCTTGGTTCTAGGTTTTCTCCTCTTCTTCTCTCAAAAACTCACTTTCTCTTTTTTTTTCAATTGTACGTAAAACTCTTTCTGACTCTCCTTTTCTTTTTATTGTAAACTATAACCCCCTCCTATTTCCTTAACTCCCACTTATTCCTCATAATTATACTTAATTCCCTTTAAACCAAATAATACTATTTTCTACCTTTTTATTAAATAAATAAAATAATCAAACAACATTTATTTAAATAAAACACAACACCATAAATCATATAATAAATTATCATCACACCAAATATCACACAATTCATACCAAGTCATATATTTCACATAAAATCATATCTAAATCATATATGTCAAATATAGTCATATAAAATCATATAAAAATACTCAAACATCAACTAAAAATAATTAAATAAAAATGGGGCGTTACAGATGCTACTACTGATACTGATGCTGCTAATAAGCATCAAACTGATACTGGTGAGGCTGAGGCTCCTAAAAATGATACGCATGATCCTGCGGCTGCTCATACACCTGATACTGCATCGGGTCCACCGTCTGGGATAGACCCGTCTGCAACGTTGACCCCCTGTAGCATCAACTCTAGCCAGTCTCGTTCCCCCACCTCTCCCTCGACCAGCCATATGAGGGTGTGATGCTTCTTTCTCCCTCCGTGCACTACCAGTAGGGGCAATCCTCCCTGCCCTAAGTCTGTCACTCCTATCCTAAGGCGGCTCAGGCGGTCTCTGAGACGTATTCCTCCGAGGCATATCTACACAACATTTAATAAAACACAAATTCAATGATACATTTTCACACGAACATTGTGTCATTTCCAACAATTCAACAACACTAAAATTCCAACAATGGCATTTCAATCCGTAAACTACCACATTGCAGTCAAACATATTATAATCAAAATTAACAAACCATATGCTAACTAATTTGATAAGTCACAATCCAAAAAAACAAAATAATTACCATTGAGACATTTTACCAAACACATGGTGTGCAATTTTCAAACAACTAGGTAATCTAACAATTTGTAAACCCTAAACTACCACATTGTACTCTAAACAACTTCTAAACAACAATTCCTAAGTTAATTCATCACTAACAATCATCAAAACTAACATGCAAGCAAAATTTAAAAAAACCTAAAAAAGTTATATTTCTTCAAAAAAAAAACAAAAATTTCTACAAGTTAAATGCAATTAAGTAGGGTAATCATCACTTACTTGATAATGTGGGAGAAATTGGCTTTGAATGGCGCAAGATTGATGAAAATCGAATATGGGGGGAAAAATTCGAAGTTGGGAAGTTAAGGAAATGAGGGAAATGTGTTTCTGTTTTGCTGATAAATGACTTAACTAACGTTGTGTGAGTTAACTCACGCAGCGCCACTTAAGTCACGCACAAAATACAACTTGCGCAAGTTAAGGCACGCTGCGTGACTTAACGTGCGCAAGGGTAAAAATGGAAACGCTACAGAGTGCAAGTGATTTGTGCTGGGTGAAGAGCAAAATCCAAAATGATATCAATCTTCATGGGGTAAAAAGACAAAAACCCTTGAGCTAAATCTAAATTTGGTTCTTTTTATACCCCAAGAAGATTCTTTTTACCCACGGTAAAAAGTTTTTGGGGTAAAAAGAAGCAGATTTACTTTTACTGTTGAACACTTTTTACCCCAAATCTACTGGCCTCTTTTTGCCCTAAGATTGGTTTCTTTTTACCCTAAAAGGGTAAAAAGTTAAAAGGAGATTTATAGGGGAGAGAGTGAGGTGGAGAGAATGTGTGATGGTGTGAGGAAATGGGGAAGTTTGGACGGATATTTATAAGTGGAAAAGGTAACATAGGTTATAACTATAATAAATGGAGTAACTTTTAATTGAAAACCAAAAATTATTTACTAAAAAACTACATATATAATATGAAAACACAAGTTCCAAGTCAAAGTTATTAGTACTTCAAACTGTTTAACATGTGCAGATTTGTACATGACAAAAAACTTTTATAAATATTACTATTTGTCGACATATGCTAATACATTTGCCTGTATTTTGTCATTAATGTCCGGGAGTTAGATTGCTGGGTTTATTTTTTATTTTATTTTTCTTTCGTAATTTTTATAAATTTTGCATAATTAGTGTGTCTTCACATATACTGCTGATTCGACTCAATATCATGAACTTATTTTAGATTAGTGATAAATTTTGCATAATTAGTGCATCTTTACATGTTAATGTTCTAAGGTTGACTAATTTATTTCACATTTGATTTGAATAACAATGATGTGCCAAAGTTGTCCAATTTTAGTTTTTCCTTTTGACGATAATACCCAATTTTAGTTGTTCGGTGATTATGATACCTTGCAAAAGTAAATTTGATGTATTTCGTAAGTAAAGTACCTTTTAATAAATCATTCGTTACATTTTCACTTTTGTTTCATATGGATTGTTTATAGCACAAATTTTGGGATTTGCTCATCATCCATTTCTCCAAGCTAACTATTGGATCTTACGTTTTCTAGTTTGTATTATAGTTTTTTCTCCTTCTTTTTACAATTCATCTCTTAGTTAATCAAGTGTTCTAGCAAGATGTTGGACAAGATGTCTTGACATGTTGGTAAGACATCAGAGCGTGCCTTGTTTCGCTTTCTTAGAAGATTTGGTTTTCACGAGAGATCACTGAAGATTTGTTTGAAGATATGATTCATGTGACTTGTGCTCCAAGAAGAGTATGTTTCTAGAAGCTTGACATCACAGTGTGCCTTGTTTCGCTTTCTTGAAAGATTTGGTTTTCACGAGAGATCACTGAAGATTTGTTTGAAGATATGATTCATGTGACTTGTGCTCAAGAAGCGTATGTTTCTAGATGCTTCCCTTGTCGATTTAAGGCTGTCATATATTTGAATTGTATTTCCAAAATAGAATTGGTAAAAATATATTTTGAGAAAAATTTGTTTCAAATAAATTTTTATGCTTCAAGGAGATTGTTGCTAAAAATATATTTATGGGCAGCAAATATATTTTTGTATCGTATGATGCAAATATATTTATGGAAGGAATATTTGATGGAAATATATTTGTTAAAAATATATTTTGCTTCTAGAAGATTGTAACTGAAAATATAATTATTATCAGCTGGGATTGTTTAGCATGTGTGAAGAAAAGTTCATTCAGAATCATGACTATATAAAGGAAGACTATAACCAACGTGAAGACCACTGAAGCCGCAATTGTCAAAAGTGTTTATTAGGGTTTTAGTTTGTCCTTGTTATTTGTGAGCCACTCTTGTATCACCTTGATGTTATTGATGGACTTATAGTTGAGTTGTAAGTTTGTGAATCGCTCGTAAGCTTTTAAGCAATAATGGATTTTGTTTCTCGGAGTGTGTCTCCATCACTGGTGAGTGAGTGATTAAGGGGAAGTGAGAGGGGTCTCATATCTAGGAGTTTCTTATATAGAAATATCACGAGTTTCTTATATAGAAATATCACGGGTAGTGATTAGGTGCGAAGTTAGTAAATTAGAGGTTGTTTATGCAAGCTTCAAACTAATACGATTATAGTGGATTTCCTTCCTTGTTTGGTAGCCCCCAAATGTAGGTGACGTTGCATCGAACTAGGTTAACAAATAACTTGTGTTTTTTTTACATTCAACATTTATCTTTAAGTTGTTATTTGTGTTGTCATGATGTCTTGACATCATCCTCGAAATTACTCATGTCTTGATATCGTGCTCGACATCTTTTACTGCGTGCCAAAATTACAATTGGCATCAGAGCAGGCACCTTGTTCTGTTTTTGGGTGAGCTCTAGGGTTAAAAAAATTCTGGTCATATGGAAGGAGGGTCTATTAGTAGACGACCAATTTTGGATGGTACCAACTATGAATATTGGAAGACTCGAATGGTGGCTTTTCTCAAATCCATGGATAACAAAACATGGAAAGCTATCATTAAAAGTTGGGAACACCCTGTTGTTATGGACAAAGATGGAACGGTTACAACTACCTTAAAGCCAGAAGAAGAATGATCTAAAGATGAAGATGGACTTGCTCTTGGAAACTTCATAGCTTTGAACGCATTGTTCAATGGTGTTAACAAGAATATGTCTAGGTTAATAAACACATGTACTATGGCCAAAAGATGCTTGGGAAATCCTCAGAACAACTCATGAAGGAACTTCAAAAGTACGAATGTCAAGGCTCCAACTTTTCACTACTAATTTTGAGAATCTCATGATGAAAGATTATGAATCCATACATGACTTTCAGATGAGTATTCTTGACATTGCTAATACATCAAGTGCTTTAGGAGAAAGGATGTCAGAAGAGAAGTTGGTTAGAAAAATCCTCAGATCTTAGCCCAAGATATTTGACATGAAAGTCACGACCATTGAGGAAGCCCAACACATTAGCAATATGATGGTGGATGAACTATTGGGTCACTTCAAACCTTTGAATTAGCTAATAGACACTTTTGACAATTGCACCTTCAATGGTCTTCACGTTGGTTAGAGTCTTACTTTATATAGCCATGAATCTGAACAAATTTTTCTTCACACATGCTAAACAATTCCACCTAACAATAATTATATTTTCAGCTACAATCATCTGGAAGCAAAATATATTTTTAACAAATATATTTCCATCAACATTCCTTCCATAAATATATTTGCATCATACGATACAAAAATATATTTGTGCCATAAATATATTTTTAGCAACAATCTCCTTGAAACATAAAAATATATTTGAAACAAATCTTTTATATTTTCTGCATCATTCTCAAAATATATTTTCTGCATCATTCTCAAAATATAATTCAAATATATGGCAGCCTTAAACAGACAAAGGAAGCTTCTAGAAACACACACTTCTTGGAGTACAAGTCACATAAATCATATCTTCAAACAAATCTTCAGTGATCTCTCGTGAAAATCAAATCTTCCAAGAAAGCGAAACAAGGCAGGTTGTAATGTCATACCAACATGTCAAAACATCTTGTCTGACGTCTTACTAGAACACCTGTTTTAAAAAAAAATGCAGTCAATCACAATATACAAACCTAACAGTCACGACATGATAGAGACTTAAATCACTTTTAGATTGATCAAATATTCTAGCCCTACTTTTTTTATCAGATATAATGCTTCTTAGTCTACTTTTTTAATCAAAGAAAGTGTTATAAATAAAAAATAATATCAGGTTGACGAGACATAATGTTTGCTAGTCTTATTTTCTAACTTATGTATTTCATGTTATTACTTCTTTATTAATATAGAGACATTTTTCTATAGTCACAAACATAAATAAATAGTATTTAGTCACATAAACATCACAACTCTTTTCCTCAAACTACTAAATCACTTTACTATCAATTTCTTTTTTATTATTAGAAAAAAAAATTGATGTGTGTCTGCCCATATACTATTCATTTATGATTGTGACCATAGTAAAATCTCCCATTAATATATCCCTTTCAGTTGACTAGATTCATTTGAAAAAATGTTAATAGTGTTTTTGGCCTCTGTAATATAGTGCACTTTTGGGTTTAGCCCCTGTAAAAAAAAAAATAGATTCCACCCTTGAAAAATGAAGATTCTTCAGGATTGACCCCTGACCGCATTGAGTCAGCAGAATCTCCTACGTGGTAGTGACGTGTCATTTTATTTTATTTTTTTTACCATGCCACGTGTGTAAATAACTGCCACGTCATTTTTTACTTAAAAATAAATAAAAAATTTAAAATTACAAAAAAATTGTTTTTTTATTAAAAAAAAAAAAACATTTTTTTAAAAAACGAAAAACACTTTTTCTAATTGTTTTTAATTAATTTCTAAAAAGCTAAAATTATTTTAAAAATCAGAAAAAAAAAAATTCTAAATTCTTTTTCAAAGATTTGATAATTCGAAAAAAAATCATTCTTTTTTTCAAAAATTTAAAACAATTGAAATTTTAAATTTTTTCAAAAAAAAAAATTCTAAATTTTTGATAAATCGAAAAACATTCAGATTTTTTAAATTTAATTTTCAAAATAAAAAAAAACAAATATTTTTTTTCGAAATTACATAATTAGAATAAAAAAAAATTCAAATTTTCTTATTTTTTGATTTCAAAAAAGAATTCGTAAAAATTGAGGAATAAATTTTTTGAATTCTTTTCTAAGTTATAACTTAATATATTTCCCATCAATGAGAGGAAATTTTTTGAATTCTAACTCATATGGTATTATCATTTCTATTCTCGAACTTATTGTATTTCCAAATTTTCCAAAAAATTCGAATTAAATTAAAATTATAAAATTCGAAAAAAAAACGATGTTATAATTTTTTTTCTAATTATTTAATTTCGAAAAAAATATTTGTTTTTTATTTTGAAAATTAAATTTAAAAAATCTGAATATTTTTCGATTAATTTTTGAAAAAAAAGTATGATTTTTTTTCGAAAAAATTTAAAATTTCAATTTTTGAAAAAAAAAAGTATGATTTTTTTTTTTCGATTTTTTAGATTTTTTTTTTTTAAAATAATTTTAGCTTTTTAAAAATTAATTAAAAACAATTAGAAAAAGTTTTTTCGTTTTTTAAAAAAATGTTTTTTTATTTTTTAATAAAAAAACATTTTTTTTGTAATTTTAAATTTTTTATTTTTTTTAAGTAAAAATGACGTGACAGTTATTTACACACGTGACACGGTAAAAAATAAAAAATAAAATGACACGTCACTGCCACGTAGGAGATTCTGCTGACTCGATGGGGTCGGAGGCCAAAAAATGCACCATATTACAGGGGCCAAAAACACTATTAACCCTTTGAAAAATGTATATATGCTTCCTGTGTAGGCGGTTAAAGGCAAAATAGAATCTTATTTGCACTGATTATAGTCCTGATGTAGATAAAGGATGAAATTACAAATCGGTTCATAAGTTTTAATTGTGCTTAAAACATATTTCATATGCTTTACAAAATTAGCATTTTTATTTTTATAAAGAAAAAGTTGTTTCACATTTAGTACTAATTGCAAAATAGAATACCTATTTTTTTAAGTAAAATCGAAATAAGATTAAAATAATGAGGATGTATAAGAATGTGGGACATGGATCTAACCCAGTTAATCACAAAGAAACAACTCTAGATGGTAAAAAACAAAACTCAAACACCAACTACCACGAGCAATTCAACGCACCCACGTGTGGACATGAAACAAAATTGCAAAAAACGTAGAGCTAGTGTTTGAGCATATAAATAGGTGTATGAATCTTCTACTAACACGAAAACAATTCAAGTTCTAACAACAGCCTAAACAACAAGTCATAAACGCCCATTCAGAACGAACCAATCCAAACTTTGTCCAGATTGGGGAATGAACAAACGACAGACCTCCAACATAGTCCACCAACGGAGCATGAAACTACTGCAACATATACAATTCTTGAGGTACGACGAATGATAACTACCGTCAACACGGAGCATCTACACACCTAGCCCTTTCGAACAACATCAGGCGAACACAAGACTCGTTGAATCCAAATCGTGTGATGCATCCAACAAATCCACGCACCGATGAACATAACTTTAGAATCCATATCCTAAATCCAGTAAAACTAGATAAAATATTTTCAAACCGAGTCACCGAATCTGGAACAAAATCACTCATTTCCTAAACTTCCTGAAACAAAACGAAAAATAAAAGAAAACAAAACAAAAATAGTGGTGACCAAGGCAACCATCGTCGAAAAACTAAGCAAACATAACCGAAGCGCCGCCGAAAACAGTGTTGGACTTCCTTGGAGAAAACTATTATTCAAAGAGGCAGAACAGACGCAAAATAAACTTTATCCTCTATCCGACGTGGAGGAAGCAACCTAAGCTCTAAAATATTCATATTTGAACCAAATTCGTAGAACCAAAGCAACAAAAAAACAACCAGTAGCCATAAACATACAATATTCTATCCAACACAACATCAAACTTGCAAACAGGCCAAAACAACGACATAAGAGGAAAGAGACGTTGGATCGAGAGTCGTTAGAGGACAAAGGGGAGAACGATGGTGTGGCCATGAAAGAAATCGCACCACCACAACAAGCATCTACATCAATGTGGTAGTTGTTTGGATGTGAAGGGGAGGCGAGGTTGGTGATGCAGGTGGAATGCGGTGGGGTTGAAGCAGTAGGAGTAGAGAAAAGTTAGAACTTCTCTCTAGAAATCGATTTTTGTTTCTGTTATTCGTAGTACTCTTTTTAAGCTCTTCATTCTGATTAGAATACCTAATTTAAATATTTCCTTAAATGAGAAAATAATACATTTGATAAGCGTAATTACATAGAGTTAAATGACCGATAATGCTTTAAAATATGTTGATATTGTTATGTCAAATATTATATAAAACTAGTATGGACACCCGTGCCAAGCACGGGCTAGAATTGTGTCATACTTAATGGAGATAATATTTAGATGGAACAAATGTCAATTAAAATTGAACGTTGGATAAAAGAGTGCAGGTTGAACAACAAATAAGTAAAAAATATCATACTTAAGCCTTTTGGATGAAGATGTGGTATCACTTTCACTTATGTGGTTTCTGTTTTTGAAACGTGTGGATCCACATCGGTGTTGGCTCGCTCAGAGTGCACAATAGTTGCATGATATCCCGGTTCAATACTTTTGGGGAGTGGGAGTGGTTCTTGGTGGTCGATTACGAGCACGGAGAGTCTGACACATAATGGAGAGATGATAATGTGTCAAATGTGAGTTAAAATTTCACATTTTATGTAAGAGTAGATGTTGAGATAGATGTTAATGCGCCATGTGTGAGTTAAACTTCTACTTTTAATGCAAAAATATATATTGAGCAACATATATGTGAGATGGCCAATATACCTAATGTCTTCAGGTTTGAGATAGAGATGTGGTGTCCATCTTACTTGTGGTGTTTCTCTTGTTCAAATGTGATGATCCAATCTATTGTAGGATCCCTCTGAAATCCAAATATTATAATAATTTTTTTTAGTTTTGGGATGTCATTGCTTAATTTTGTTATATTAAATATAAGTTTTTAGATGTCATTCACCTTCATGCAATATCTTTTTTTTTTCTTAAATGAAGTGGTAATCCACTGAAATTAAACTCACACACAATTGTGAGGTCCTGGGTTCGAACCCGGGTCACGACGTCCGGCCTTGCAATTTCGGCATTTGCCAATTGAGCTAGGACTTTTAGACTTCATACAATATCTTGGTCTAACTTTTATTATTTTAAATTCTTTTATTTTGGTCTTTGGTGGGATCACAATATAAAAAAATTGTAGATGTATTATGATGAGGTAACAAAATACATGCTTATTCGACATTTTTAGTGAATATGTGGTGCCAATATCACTTGTGTGGTTTCTCTTAGCCTAATACGGTGATCCAACCTAACGTAGGCTTCATCTATCGTTCTAACATTAAGATGAACAAATTTGCTAGGGTTTGGATGTCATTCGCTTTCATGCTATTTTTTATTCAATCTCTGTCATTTCAAACTCATTCATGTCTGGTCTCTGGAATGATTTGATAATGAAAAAATTCGTATGACGTATGTTGATTTGACAAAATACATGCTTATTACACATTTTAAAACGATGTGACATTTTTTTTTAATAAGTTTAATTTTTTGGTAAAATAATTACCTAAAAATCTTCAACTCCTTCATGAAACCACTTCCAGCCCACTTTCTTGAACACATTGTGCCTCTATTTGACCTCGTTTGACTATGTCAGATAATTACAAGCACAGATGGTCGCACACTTGATTAAGAGATGTCAATGTGTCAAGTGTGGCTAATTGTTCTACATTGGATGGAAGAGTAAATTTCCAACAACATATAAATGAGATGCTCCATATACCTAATGTCTTAAGGTTTTGTGTTGAGATGCGGTGTCAATCTCACTTGTATGGTTGATATTGACCTAATATGAATATCCATCTCAGTGTAGGCTGACCAGGAATCTCAATATTATCCCAATATTGTGATAAACATTTTTGTTAGTGGATGTCATTCGCTTTCAGGCTATATTTTTTATTCAACTTCTGTTGTTTTAAAATCCTTCACTTTTGTTCGTTGGTGGGATTTCACAATGGAATACTGGATACATGTTATTTTGAGTCGACAAAATACACGCATATTAGAGTTTTTACAATAATGTGACTTTTTTTATTTTAATTTTTTGGTAAAAAATTTACCCAAAAACCTACAACTCCTTCAACAAAAACGTAAATTACCAGCAACTACTTTATTCTCTATATTCTCAGAGACAACGTACAAACCCCTTTTTTTTCTTATTATTTCTTTCATTTCAAATTCCTTTTATGTCTTCTTTGTTTTTCTAGTTTATTTTCTCTCTTCATTTCTCTATTTTCATGAAAGGAACAAAAATCTCCCTTCATTAAATCACCACTAACCCACCTTTTTTACTATGTTACACCTTCCCTAGTCTTATTTAGTTGTGTTACCAGATCATAGATGCAAAGAGTCTCAAACTTAAGGGATATATATTAATATGTCATATGTGAGTTAAAGTTGCACCTTAGATGGAAGAGCATAAGGTGATAAACATATAAGCGAGAAGACTCCATATACTTAATCCCTTGAGAATTTGGATGTGGTGTCAACCTTACTTTTGTGGTTATCCTACCTTGTTTAGGCCCATCCGGAAGTCCCAACATTGTAATGGACTTTTTTTATGTCGTTTGTATAATTCTTTTATCTTAAAATTTAGCTTTTGATGTCATTTGCTTTGATTCTATTTTTTTAATCCAGCCTATATTATTTCAATTTCCTTTACTAATGGTCTTTGATGAGATGTGACAATAGCAATATATAGATGTGTTATGTGGAGTTAACAAAATATATGCTTATTTGACATTGTAAGTGAAGATGTGATATCAACCTTACTTGTGTAGTTGCTCTTATAGTAATTTGATGATTCAATCCAGTAAAGGTCTCCCGTGAAGTATCAACATTATGATGAACTATTTTGTGAGTATTTGAATGTCATTTTTTTAAATAAAAAAATTATCTTTTGGATTTTATTCGCTTTCATGATCATTTTTTTAACCAATATCATTTCAAATTCCAACATATTTGGTCTTTGACTGAAATTCTGATATGTTATTCTAAGTTGACAAAATACATTCTTATATGACATTTTAAAAAGATTGTTTTTTGATTAAGTCTAATTTTTTTCCCTCAAAAAAAAAAATTAAGTCTAATATTTTGGTAAAACAATGACTCAAAAAACTCAAACCATGAAATTACCAGTCACTCACTTTATTCTCTTTACTGTCATAGACAAACAACACACTTCTTATTTTTTCCTTATCATTTATATCAACTTCAAATTCCTTCTTTATCTTTTTCTTTTTTCTAATTTCCTTTCTCTCTTTCCACGAAACCACTACCAACCCATACTTTTTAGTATGTTGTGTCTCTGTCTAATATTATTTGGATATGTATATATACACCATAGATGCAAATGGTTCGCACTTAAGGGAAGTAAGTTATCGTCTTAAGTTTGTCAATCTCACTTGTGTGACTGTTCTCGTTTTTGTGGTTGCTCTTAGCCTAATATAATGATACAACCATTGTAGGTTTTCACGAAAATCTGAACATTATTTTGAATTATTTTCTTTGTTTTTTTCATGTCATTTGTTTAATTTATTTTATATTAAATTTAGGTTTTTCTATGTTGATGTGTTACGATGAATAACAAATTACATGCTTATTTGGTATTTTTAAATGATATGACATTTTTTATTTGAGTCTATTTTTTAGGTAAATTAATTATCCAAAATTTTCAATTTCTTCAACAAACCCATCAGCAAGAACAATTAAACTAATAAATGTTTTTTATAAAAAAAATGAAGAAAAGAGATGATTCAGATATAAGGAATATGTCATTTATCATGATTAATTTGAAAGAAAAATCCACTTTCTAGTTCTTTGGGATTTTCTAATGTTTGATGGTCAGGATAGGGAGACATGATATAATATATTAATCACATCCTGCTTAAATATCATGTTTGATGCACCAAAGAGACATGATAAAATAAACCATTTTCCTATCCTATCATGTTTTCTTTGTAATTTTTATCCTGAGTATATGCTGGATTAGAAACTATCTTGAATTTCTGATAGAATTAAAAGATCGTTCTTTATTTATTATAATGATATTCTACCATTTTTAAAATAATGATATATATATATATATATATATATATATATATTTGTTATTA
The DNA here is from genome assembly GCA_958299785.1 of Medicago lupulina. Taxonomy (NCBI): domain Eukaryota; kingdom Viridiplantae; phylum Streptophyta; class Magnoliopsida; order Fabales; family Fabaceae; genus Medicago; species Medicago lupulina. Next base: position 51,519,633 of record OY283146.1, on the reverse strand, counting down.
TAATCATTTACATGTCATTTTTATAATATTTAATTAATTATGAGATTAATTTTTTCATTTAATTATAATGATATCATGTGCGCATCAAACACATGATATGATTAATGTTTATCATGTCCATATAAGTCTCTATCCAGTTTCATATCCTATCATGTATCTATCATATCCCGACCATCAAACACGGTTTAGTCTAGCAGTGTAAAGACATACTTTAGATTTAAAGGTTACAGGTTTTGAGCCCTTCGAGTATCTTTGAAGCTAGGTAAATGTAAATATCTTAGTGAGTGCTCTTTTATATCTATGATTTTTCCAGACTTATACAAAATTAACATTCATTCACCATAACTTTTTTTCCACCAAAAAGAAATTCACTGTGACTTTTGTTTTTTAATAACAACATTAAATATCATACCCCAAGAATCATTATGGTCCAATTAAAAAGTGAAAAACCAAATTTAGTCAAATCTATACAACATACATATTCATATAAGAAGAAAAAAAACAGTGGCTCGACCTGACTCGTCATAACAGGGTTCAACATTCTGTTTGGATCAATTTGAGGTAAAAAAAATCGAATAATATGAAAATATGATCTAATCTGAGAGGTTTTTCAAAGGACATTCAAACATATGCAATGATATTAAATTTTGTGTGATTTTCTGTTTTTCGTTCCAATTTGTGGTTTTATTTTGAATCGGTTTGTATTCGAACACTCATAACTCGTCATTAGTGTGATTAGTTAGACACTTGCAACAATATCAATATTACTGCTAGCATTTTTACAATCTCAATGCAAATAAAACTATTTAAAATTCATATAGCATTAGACACTTTAATCAAATTTTTAATATATACAACTCAAAAAATATAAAGCATGATTAAAACATACAACTCTACGTAAAAAACAATTACAACTTTTATTAGTTTTGTAAAATATTCAACTCTACAAATCCTTTCTTTTGTCGAGAGGAACTCTACAAATCCATCTAATCAAACTTTAATTATTGCAGCCTTGTGTCTCATTATTATTTGAATCCACAAAAGTGTGAGAAATTGCAATAGTGTGAGAAATTGCTTACAATTTACCGCTATTTATATTTAGAACATGAAGATTGAAATTGACAATATCAATTACATAACTTAATAGCATTTATCTAAATGAGAAATTAAGGATTAATAAATAGGTAATCATTCTAAATCAATTGTAATGAATAGTAATAAGGATTTAAAAACCAATAGAAATTGTTTTTGTTTTTTCTGTTTAAGAATCCGTACAATTGTGCTAATTTTTTTGTTCTCACGAATTGAGGCATATCATTTCCACTGAAGTCAAGACAAATAAAACATATCAATGATTTCTAAATAGTATGCAATTACCCTTTGTTTTCCAAAATTTTCGGTTAATTTCATATGTAATGTTTGTTAAAAAAAAAATCAAGAAACTCATTACCCTTTGTTTTCCAAAATTTTCAGTTGCAATCCTGGTGCAATAAATTGTCATCCGAATTTTAGCACTTGACATTTTGGTGTGTATATTCCCTAAAAAAAACATGTTGGTGTGTAGATGAAAGAAAACATTAAATGCACTTATTATTGTAAAGCTGCCATGTGTACCATCATAATAAAATAGAAGAAATGTTTATAATAGAGATAAAGATATAAGAGGGTTGTTTAGATACTATATGAGAATTTAGATTTGTTTAAATATGTTAATGATAATTAATATAGTTCTTGGTGGGTCTTATTAATATATTGGAAGCTGTTTTTGACATTATTATACATTAATTACACAATTTCAATGCATTAACTACTATATAATTTCTTTTTTCATATCCTTAACCAGTGCTCCAAGAGCACCGGTTAACATTACATTTTTTCTTGACAAAAAGTATATCATTACTTATATTCTATTCTAATGGTGTAATCATATAAAAACTTTTCCTTTTATGATTTGCGATCGTGAAGTTGTGAGTGGTTTTTCTTTTTATCTTGGTGTCACTTATTCTTTTCAATTATAGCTAGAGAGGCATTCATGTTTCCGGCAAATGTTATAAAAAGGTTGAAAGAAGTTGTTAGAAGATGATTCATATTTGGTGGTTATGCCTTTTTGTCCTCATATTTTTTTGAGATTGAAATTCATGTGCTGATGTAACATTTCGACCTATTTTTTCCTCTCAAACATAAAGGATTAAATTGGAACAAAAAATATAAAAGACGAAAGTGTTACTTGAAATTAAATTAAGAGATGAATTGTCTAATTTTACCTTATTTAAATTATCAATCAAAATTTAGTTACATCTTATTAAAATAGGAACAATCTATCTACCAAAAAAAATAGGAACAATCTACAATAACATAAACAAAATTAGACACTATAATAAAAACCTTAATTTGATCTTATGTAAAAATATTGTGTTTTTAATTTTAACACTCAAAAAAAATTTAACACCCTTTTCCAATTTATTCTTTACTTAATTATGTTGTATTATTAGTGCCAGTGTGTAGCGTTGTCACTTGACACTAGTACAAAGAACAGAAACGCAAGCAGGCACAGCATATATATTATAAAACTAAGGTTGTGCTGCTCGTGAAGGAATTGAAAATTCATCAAATAATTCCGTCTTCGTGGAACGCGTGGAACCTTTTTTTAATAAAAAATGGAGTACACAACTTTATTAAAATAATAAAAAGCACATTTAGATGATCCTATCCAATAGTTTTCCACGTGTGTGAAATATCTGTCACATCACATGCTAGTTCCAAATACAATTATAGTAATAATAACTAAATCAATAAATTAGTGCAAATTGAAAGTATTCTTCACTAAATTTCCTATTATATATTGAGGTAGATGTAACCATCCAAAACACACACAAAAACCATCTTTATCTAACAATGAAGCATGTTTTATCACTAACCCTTTCTTTCTTCATCTTTGTTTTCATCATCAATCTTTCACTAGCTTTCTCAAACGATGTTGAGCAAGTATTGGACATAAATGGTAACCCCATTTTTCCAGGTGGTCAATACTACATTTTGCCAGCACTTCGTGGCCCCGGCGGAGGAGGAGTAAGATTGGGAAAAACCGGTGATTTAAAATGTCCGGTTACTGTCCTACAAGATCGTAGAGAAGTCAAAAATGGTCTACCAGTGAAATTCACCATACCAGGAATAAGTCCTGGTATAATTTTCACTGGTACACCACTTGAGATTGAGTACACAAAAAAACCTAGTTGTGCTGCATCAACAAAATGGTTAATATTTGTTGATAATGTTATTGGAAAAGCTTGTATTGGTATTGGTGGTCCTGAAAATTACCCTGGTGTGCAAACATTGGGTGGTAAATTTAATATTCAGAAACATGCATCTGGATTTGGTTATAAATTAGGGTTTTGTGTTACTGGATCTCCTACTTGTTTGGATATTGGAAGGTTTGATAATGATGAAGCTGGAAGACGTTTGAATTTGACTGAACATGAGGTCTATCAAGTTGTGTTTGTTGATGCTGCTACTTATGAAGCTGAGTTTATTAAATCTGTTGTTTGAATTTCTATTTATTAGCTCGTTAGATTATGTAACTTTTGTTTTTATTGTGTTGAACTATGTTCTTGAACAATTTAAACATTTAATAAGTGGAATAAGATACTTTTGTGTCTTCCTTTCTTGCATTTGTTTTGTTGGAGTTGTTCATGTTTTCCCTTTATTTTTCTTTCTCTAATTGTTCTTTTCTATCCTTTTTATTTCTAAATACATAATTTAATCTTTTAGAGTAGAAAACTCAAGGGGTTAAGTTCAAAAGATAAAACTTAGACCATCTTTGATGAGAAGGTCTTAAACATTTAAGACCCAGTACCTATTAGGTACCTTCATTGGAGAGAATCTTTTTCAGGGTCTTGTAAGACCCAAGGTCTTATTTAAGACCTCTAACTTTAAACGAGACCCGCACTCTTTTAATATTAAAAAATTGAAATGTAGTGATGTAAAGTTATTCATAGTTGATTAGTGGGTCCCATTTAAGAACTTTGTGTGAGATCTGGGTTGGAGGGACTGAGTGCTTATTAGGTACTACTATTAAAAAATTATAAATGAGTGATGTGTACGTGTGTGACCTATTTAAGTACACCCAAAAATGGATATATCTATTGTGGATGCTCTTAAGTTTCGGTATTTTATTTTGTTTTATTTTATATATATTGGAAAAATAAAATGACTTTAACTATTTCTTTTTCTTTTTCAGCAGATTATAAATCACCGTAAGTAAAAAGTTCTTTTGAGAAGCAATACACTGTAAACATGATTTAAGATTAGTTTTATTTAAATAGATTAAATGACAACCATTGAAAACTTACACACGAAGGTGAAAGACTCGAGGTTCAAACCTCAATCACGAAATCGGATCTAACAATTTTGCTTACCATAAAATTATTCAAATAGGCTAGCGTTAGCTTGTAGTATCTCGTCGCAAAATTGGTAAAGGAATATATAAAAACTAACGTGTAAGTCACGATGCATCTCAAGAATAAATATATGGCCACGAGGAGCTCGTGAATTTATTTTTTAATAATATTTTAATATTTTAAAAAACTATTTTATTAAAAAACAGTTCAAAAGCACAAGGAATGTTCAGAAAAAGAATATAATTGTTAGACATAAAACACCCAACTGGCCAATGCCACAACAAATCAAACTAACACAGTACAATCTATCTATAAACTAACAGTAGTACAATTTATCAAAGAGAAATGATAAACATTTTTAGTTCTGTTGATACAAGGAAATAGTAAATTAAGTTGAAATCCAACAGTTCATTAGGTTTAATCGACAAACATTAGCCTCAAGGTGGTCCATTCCCCTGAAGAAGAAGAAAAAGGTCCATTATTTTGGCCAAATACAGTTAGCTCATTCAGCTCTTTCTATGATTGGTTTATCTCCTATTTGGATGTTATAACCAGATGATTCAGTTTTTTTAGGTTAGTTTTTTCTCTGCGTTAAAACTCAAACTTTAAAACTCTATCTTTTTAACTCTTAACTCAAATCAGTTGAATTATATAGCACTTTCATTTTATATATTTTTGGGAGTACATATTACTTGACTTTTTCAATATGGTCTTTAAAATAGGCAAGCTCTCTCATTGATGAAAATTGCTTTTTTGACTATCAAACGTTCCTAATAACACATGGAAAAACCTAAAATACCCCCAGCGATAGTTAACTACCGTTTGATTAACTGGCAGCAGTTAACTGCCGCTGATGTCAGCGGTAGTTAACTGTCGTTGATTTTTTACCTCCAAAACCAGAAAACCCCTAGCTCTTATTCACTCATCACCTTACCTCACCATTACCATACGTCAAAAAATCTCCATTTCAAAAATTTTGTGTCAAAATCTTGGTTCCAAATCATTGGTGATGGATTGGTAAGACATTTCTATGCACAATATACATCAAAAAATAGGTATTGCAACATTAAACTCGTTTACATTTTATTGATTTTGCTGGGTTTTTTTTTTGTTCTGACATACGTGTTAGCGGCTGTTAACTGCCACTGGGTACTTGGAAAAAAATTTCAAACTTTCAAATGGCAGTGCTATTCCTGAAAAAAAAAATTAAAACTTTTTTTTTTGGTTTGTTTATGTTCTTATATGATATTAGATACATGTTAATTAATTATTTTAGCAATTATATGTTGTTTATTTATAGATATGGTTGAGAATGCGGGTGATGATCCGGGTGATCGAAAACCTAGTGTTGTCAATTCCATAAAGGTTGAAGCTCCCGTTAAGGTCGAAGCTTCCATGAAGGTTGAAGCTTCCGTTAAAGTGGAGGCTTCAAGCATCAATTCCGGTGTGTGTGACAACGAAGTGGACACAACTCATTTCTTTTTGATCCGAGAGACATGGAAAGATAAAGACGAATTGCTCGGTTGGGTTCGTCGACAAGCAAATAGGGCTGGATTTACGGTTATCATTAAAAGATCTTGTCAAGGTAGAAATGCTATGTTGGAGTTGGTTTGTTAACGGAGCGGCTAGCACAAAGTATCGAAGAAAAAAGTGAAGAATGAAGCAACGGGATCAAGAAAATGCGGGCGTTTGTTCAAGCTACGTGGATATGTCGTTACGGAAGACAATGCTAGGAGATTGGCTATTCTTAATGATGTTCACAACCATGAAATGGTGTCGTATTTAGAAGGGCACCTTCTTGCGGGAAGATTAATGGAAGACGACAAGAAGATTGTACATGACTTGACGGAGAGTTCGGTGAAACCAAAAAATATTTTGACAAATTTGAAGAAGAAAAGACAAGAGTCCATAACAAACATCAAGCAAGTCTACAACAAACGTCATAAATTCAAAAAGGCAAAAGGAGGTGATTTGACAGAGATGCAATTTCTAATCTCGAAGTTGGAAGAGAAAGGATATGTTTATTTCATAAGAGAAAAATGTGTTGGTCAAACTCTTCAAGACATATTTTGGACTCGTCCAACATCAGTAAAGTTGTTTAACAATTTTCTGACTGTTTTGATAATGAATTCCACGTACAAAACCAACTTGTATAGGATGCCATTGTTTGAAATAGTTGGAGTCACCTCAATCTATTTGACATATTCAGTTGGTTTTGCATTTATGACATCGGAGAAGGAGCATAACTTAACTTGGGCTTTATAAGCATTGCTTAAACGTCTTAATCCAAATAGTGATATGCCTGAGGTGGTGGTGATCGATAGGGACACGGCTATGCTGAAGGCCGTAGGAAATGTTCTCCCGGATAGTAGTGCATTACTTTGTTATTTCCATGTTGGGAAAAATGTTAGAGCAAACATCATCACCGATTGTAAAGTGAAACAAAAGGTTGTCATAGTGGATGGGGTAAAGAAGCTTGTTGACGAGGTGGAGCATAGTGAGATAATTGATACCATATTTCATGCATGGGAAAAATTGGTTGAATCTCCTACTCAAGAGTTGTATGCAAGCAATCTAACGGAATTGCAAGATGCTTGTAAGAATTATTCAAAGTTTCTTCACTATGTTCAAACTACCATTTTGGACCCTTTAAAAGACAAAATAGTGAGGGCATGGACATACCTTGTGTTACATCTTGGGTGCAGGACGACTGTAACGCCCCAGTTGCTATTTAACTATTTTTGGTTGATTTTAATATGTTTGGTGTATTTTTATATGAAAATGTTGATTTATGTGAATATTAGTGTGTTATTATTTGATATATATTTTATTATATAATTATTTGTAGAATTTTATGAAAATAGGAGAAATAATATTTATTTTAGATAAAGAGGGATTTATTTGGAGTTAATAGAATTAAGGAGGGTTAATGAGAAATTTAATAAGATTTAGTGAGGGAGTAAATAGAAAAAAGGAGTTATGTTTTGGTTGGTAAGGAATAGAAGGAGGCAGACATAAGCTTTGTACGTACAGTAAAGAAAACATAGCTTTTTGGGAGGAAGGGAGAAGAACCAAGAGCAAGGAGGATTAGCCAAGAGGAGAGTTTTGCTGTAGCTTTTTATTCATCTAATCAGGTAAGGGTGAGCCTAACTTCAATAATCTTAATTGTGAATCATTTGTTCTTGATTGGCATAGGGTTTGAGAGGATTGAGATGGGTTTTTATGAACTAGGGTTAAGATGAATTTGTGATGAATTGATGAGGGTTTGATGTGTAAGGCTGTAGAACTTGTTACAGAACCTAGATTATCCCCTAGGAAGACATTGCAGATGATTTAGGGGTTTGATTTGAGAGAATTGGCATGTTTTGGTGAATTTAGGTCTGAACCCGTGTGGGTTCTGAGATCGCTCGCCTGTGGCGAGTGATCACTCGCCGTGGCGAGTAGTCTTTGTTTGCTCGCGAGGCGAGCAGCACAGCTCGCCGTGGCGAGCTTGTCCCTTAAATTTTAGGACTTTGGCTCAAGTGATGATGGTTTTGAGTGCCCTTATATTTATAGAGATGACCTGTGAAGTTGGTTTAGCCAAATTGGATTTAGAGAGCTTAAAAATGAAGATTTTTGGTGAAAATGTCAAAAAGGCCGAGAGCACCCAGGATTGCTCGCCTTCAGCTCGCCCCCAACTCGCCTTTGGCGAGTGAGCTGATGTGAGTACTCGCCTGTGGCGAGCAGGTACTCGCTGTGGCGAGTTAGTTAGTAGTTTTTGGACTGTTTGTTATTTTTGCGATTCTGCTTTCGCATGGGACTTGAGAGGGACCCTTGGGGTAGTGTTGGAGATGTTTTTATACCCTTAGATGAGTTACGTAAAGATGATTGCTGATGGTTCTTTTATGTTGTGAATAATTGATGTATTGTTGATAGTAAGTGATGTTTAAATATGATGATTAAGTGATTGTGATGATGTTACGTGTTGCGATGTATATGACTAATGAGATGATGTTCTGCCATGTAACTATTATACTTGCATGTGTCAGTTTTGCATTATGAATGATGTTTTGAGACGGTGTATTAAGTTGTTAAACGACGAGTCCATGCATTTGCATATTTATGAGACGGTGGAGCTTTATGCTCAAAGCGACGGTGGAGCTTTATGCTCAAAGCGACGGTGGAGCATTTGCTCAAAGCGACGGTGAAGCATATTAATGCTATAAATATATGGTACCACATGCATGATGTTGAGACGTTAGGTGTTGCATTTAGTCGAGTCAATTGTGACATATATGAGATGATGTTTTGAGACGTTGATGCTTGACATGGTGTTGTTATAATGATGCTTATGATGTGGTTATGATGATGCTTATGATGTTGTTATGATGATGCTTATGATGATGTTATGATGTGCTATAATGTATATGTTTATGAGTTGGATGTATGACTGTTAATCTTGACATATGATTTATATATTAATATTATTGTTGTGAATCTCACCCCTTCTGCTGGAATTGCCGCCTCGTGGGCAAGTGCAGGTAGCGAAGAATAGATAGGAGTTGGCTCTCGTGTCGTAGGCTCTGATACGTAACGGGATGGGGATTTTGATGTTTAATTCTTTCATTCCTTTATGTATCATTTTATTTGAAGGACATGTTGTTGGAGATTTTATTATTATGAGATAAATTGTAGTATGATGAGGCCTTTGTGCCAAGGATGATGACATAGTTGTTGATTGATTATTAAATAAATATTCCGCTGCAGATTTTTATAAAATGAGGTGTTGAATTAAATAGTTTTTATAATCTATTTAAACTGAATTTTGAAAAGTAGATGTAATACTCCGTTGTATGTTGAACTCTGATGTTTTATATAATATTACGTTGTTTTGGGAAAACGGGGTGTTACAACGACGAACAGAGTTGAAGGAGCTCATGGTAGAGTGAAGGAATATTTGTCCACCTCCAAGGGTGATTTGGGCACTTGTTGGGAAAAAATAGATGAGATGTTTTCAATCCAATTTGGGGAGATACAGTCGTCATTTGGTAGGAGCGTTACGGTGTTGGAACATAGATACAAAGATGTTACTTTGTACTCCGGGTTGGGGGGGTAACATATCTAGACAAGCCATGAACTATATTTGGAAGAGGAGTGTACTAGAAAAACCTTGTGCATGGACAAGAAAACTTGCGGTTGTGTTCAAAGGACGTCGTATGGCCTTCCTTGTGCATGCTTCATTGCTATGAAAATATGTCACAACAAGCCCTTTCGATTGGATGAGATAGGCCCGCATCGGCATAAGTTGTATATGGGTGAAGAAGAAAGTAATGAAGATTTGTTTTCAGTCGAGGAAGAGTGGAGTGGTATTCAAGAACATCTCAAAAGAGTTCCATACCAAATGAAACTAGAAATCTAATAGGGTTTGCGGTTGTTAGCGTTTCCAGAGACCACAATGTTGTCACCACCTCCAAGAAATGTACCAACCAAAGGAGCAAAGAAAAAAAATCAAGGCTACACCAAAATCGACACGTAAGATCCCATCTTCGTGGGAAACTATTGATTCTCAACATTCGGAAAGTCAATCTTCACAACCAAAAAGAAAAGTTGCTCGCCTTGGCGTTTATCCACGTTAGTCAATTCCAACTCTGGTTCCGGTTCTTAAGCCTATCTTGGTTCGACGAAATTATGATCTGTCGAGGGTAACTTGTTTTAATATGTTCTGTTCGATGTTTAAACGTTTGCAATGTTCTGGTTAATGTTTCAACATCGAGCGATAAACAGAAATAAAAACAAGAAAATAAACGACAAGAAAGTAAAGAACACAATGAGTTTATTGACCCAGTTCGGTGACAAACACACCTACTCTAGAGGCTACCAAGCCAGGAAGGAAATCCACTAGTGTAGTCCTTATTCTATAGCTCTCAGCAAGCTCCTCGTTTACACTAAAGACCTAGGACCTAACCGTATAGACTTCAACCTAGGAACTCCTAGATCTGAGATCCCATCTCACTATCCTATGGTCAGTCACAACCCCTGTGACCTATCATGCCTAAACAAACTCAGAATTGAAGTTACCTTGAAACACAAACTAGTACCTTGTTTCACAACTTCGGTGTAGTACACAATGAGTATACAACTCGATCTAGGTCCTTAACATGTATCACAAATGATACAAGAAAGGCTCACAAATAATCAGAACTAAACTTGCATCGACCGATACAAGAGTAAAACACAAAAAGACTCAAACCCTAAAAATCTAAACTTTTTAGTATGACAGCTTGAATGAGCAACTAGGTCTTGCAGTCTTGTTTATATACTGAAGCAGCTTGGGCTAAATACTTAGTTGGGCTTCAGAACAAAGCAGATCGGTTCAACTAATTTGCAAAACAAAATCAGTAACAAATCTGGGAAGTCCTAAAATGTAGGAACATCTTTAGGATCGTCCAAAACAATAACAAATATTTCCTAAAATATAATAACAACTTTAGGAATATTCCACAGCTGATCTTGTGAAGATATGCGCATTGCTTGGTCAATAAGATAAGGAAATATTGTTTCCTTAAACAATAAGGCGCGCGCATACAAGTAGGCATGAACCCAGGCACGCTACACCATGCCGAGATGTTGGAACGTCGTGTCCAACATCTTACAGAGATGCCTAAACACATGTTGGAACTTTGGTTCCAACTTACAGATCAAGGATATTTGTTTTAGCAACAATGCAACCAATACAAATACCCAACAATCTCCCCCTTCGCCAAATTTTTGGCTAAAACAAATTAAGTCCAATACTTATAAAACAGACGGATACAGAATACCATTTCTTCAAGAGCATGAACCCATACATAAAAAGGAACAGCTAGCACACAGAATCTAAAGAGATACCTTAGATACACTTCCTCAAGTCATCACGAACACATATTCTAAAAGAAGAAGTAGCAGACAGTATCACTAAAGAAAAAACAGAAGTGTGCATACATGAATACCTCGCAAAATCTTCAATCACAGCTTCAGTTGTAGAGGTATTACACTTTTCAGAGACACGCAACAGCAGATAGGATATATGCATAGTCTCACAAGAGCAAAGGAAAACTAAATTCGTAAGCTTTAGAAGGGAAACATAAGTCCCCCATACATTGGATGTCACATCATCCGTCACCACATGAGAGCAGAGGAAAAATAAATTTTGGTGCTACAGAAGGGAAAAACTGAATTCCCACAAACATTAGGATGTTTCAACATCCTTTCGCACATCAGACAGGAGTACCTGTCACACATAGAGGCAAGGAAAAATAAATTTCCCAACCTACAGAGTACTGTCAGCAACCAGAGAAGTACATAAAAAATAAATTCTTATACTTACAAGTGACAGACATAGATGTCTTCAGAGTACTGTCACTGACAACCAGAGAAGCAGGGGAAAAATAAATTATCATGCTTACAGGTGACAGACATGGATGTCTACACATCTGGCTCAACATCCTGTCAAGCAGCTTGCACCAACACAAGCACAGAAAGAAGTGTCACTCCCCCTGAATATAAGAACTTATGAGTGACTACTTACATGAGTATTCCATTACTCCCCCTGAATATATGCATCTATTAAGATAATACATAAACTCCAAATGCATAGTAAGAAGAAAACTTCAGGGTAGAATCAGTCGTTTCTGGGAAATAGTCACCAACTAGCATACAAGCTAGCAGACCTATCAAGGTCACACACACAGACATGTTCTAATCATCATATATGATATTAGCATAAGAACATGTACACCCGAAAACTATAATGAGATTTTGAGAACTCTTAGACCAAATAAGATGTTGCAGCATCAACATCAACATACAAGTGCATACAACAACAACATACAAGTTTCAATATTTTTAGAGAATAGCAGCAGGGAACATGTACAAACCATATAGAAAAATAATGAGAAAAATAAATTCCCAGAACAGAGGATCATAGAGATGTTGCAGCATCAGTGCCAACATCTACACAGCATCAGACATGTTCAAGGAACATGTACAATATCAAAATACTGAGAACAGAATCTCAAATCATCATTAAGAACATCAAGATGATGTAACATAGAAGACAATATCTACATATAACCCGAAATAGTTGCAAAATAAATGCAACAACAGTAATACAGGCCTAGGCATAACAAACAGGCATAACAGACAATTCTGCAAAATAAATGCAAAATACACAAGCATATGGAGAGATAGATATATCTTTTTTCCCCCTTTTTAGCCACAAAACATGCCAAACAGAAAAGTAGAGAACCTCAAGAGTACTTCATTGCATGAATACCCCACAAATCAAAGACGTGCAGATAAGCGAAAGTTGATAGCATGTCTCACAACTAAGACGATCAGGCCTCCTCATGCAGGCAAATTCCCAACTTGTTGAAGATGTCTGCCAATTGCTCTTTTGTGTCAACATGCTATAGTGTCACAACCTTTTCTTCAACAAGATCTCTGATGAAATGATGTCGAATATCAATGTGCTTAGTTCTGCTGTGTTGAATAGGGTTTTTGGAAATATTGATAGCACTCAGGTTGTCACAGTACAAGGTTAAGACATCTTGTTCAACATTTTACTCCTTCAGCATCTGCTTCATCCAAACAAGTTGAGAACAACTACTTCCAGCTGCTATATATTTAGCTTCAGCCGTGGATAAAGATACACAATTATGTTTCTTAGTAAACCAGGATATTAGATTATTTCCTAGAAATAAACATCCACAAGAGGTGCTTTTTCTGTCATCAGCACTTCCTGCCTAGTTAACATCACAGTAGCCCATCAGCTTAAAGTTTCCACTATGTGAGTATAAGATCCCAAAATCACTGATGTTATTGATGTACTTCAGTATCCTCTTCACTTAAGTAAGATGACTCATCTTTGGTTCAACTTGATACCTTGCACATACTCCTACAACAAAAGTAATATCTAGTCTGCTTGCAGTCATATATAATAAACTCCCAATCATGCTTTTGTACATGCTTTGATCAACATATATACCACTTTCATCCTTTGTCAGCTTCAAGTGAGTGGCAGCTGGAGTTCTCTTGTGACCACCATTATCCAAGCCAAATTTCTTCACAATGTTCTTGGCATATTTACTCTGAGAAATAAAGATTGAATCTTCCATTTGTTTAACTTGAAGCCCAAGAAAGTATGTCAACCCACGAACTAGGCTTATCTCAAACTCAGACTGCATTTCTTGAATGTAATGTTGAACCTTCTTGTGCGACATACCTCCAAAGACAATGTCATCAACATAGATCTGAGCAATTATCAGTCTTCCATTATCATCTTTCACAAACAGGGCCTTGTCTGTACCTCCTTTCATGTACCCTTGATCAACTAGAAACTGAGTGAGTCTCTCATACCAAGCCCTAGGTGCCTTCTTTAAGCCATACAGAGCTTTCTTTAATCTGTAAACATGATTGGGAAAGCTAGGATTAACAAATCCTTTAGGTTTCTCAATATATACTTCTTCATTCAAGTACCCATTCAGAAAGGCACTCTTTACATCCATTTGGAACAACTTAAATTTCAGAATGCATGATACACTTAACAGTAATCTTATGGATTCCAATCTAGCTACAAGTGCAAAAGTCTCATCAAAGTCCATACCTTCTATCTGAGTGTAGCCTTGAGCTACTAGTCTTGCTTTGTTTCTGGTTACAATACCATTTTCATCAGACTTGTTCTTATAGATCCACTTGGTACCTATTACATTCAAACCTTCTGGTCTTGGAACCAAATACCACACTTCACTCCTTTTGAATTGATTCGGTTCTTCTTGCATTGCTTCAATCCAAAACTCATCAATCAGGGCTTCTTTGAAATTTTTTGGCTCAATCTTGGACACAAAGCAGGAGTTGACAATAACACCAACTGACCTTCTGGTTGTGATTCCTTGATCTGGATTCTCAATGATTAGATCTTGGGGATGATTCTTCTGAACTCTTATAGATGGACCTTTAGTAGTGGACATCTGATCTTGCTCACCTTCTCCGGGTTCTTCCTTCAAAGGTTCAGATTCATTCACCTGAACATGTGTATTTGTTTCCTGATCAGATGTTTCAACATCAGGACTAGCATCAGGGACCCTTTCTTTAGGCACATCATCTATCACCATAGTAATGGATTCCATCACAGTTTTAGTTTTGGAATTGTACACTCTATATGCTCTACTGTTTGTGGAGTAACCCAGAAAATTTCCTTCATCACTCTTAGGATCCATCTTCCTTTTGTTATCTCTATCAGACAAAATATAACACTTGCTACCAAACACATGGAAATACTTGACAGTAGGTTTTCTTCCCTTCCATAACTCATAAAGAGTTGTGATGGTTCCAAATCTTAAAGTAACTCTGTTGTGAATGTGGCATGTTGCGTTCGTAGCTTCAACCTAAAAATGATAAGGTAAGTGTTTAACATGAAGCATGACTCTGGCAGATTCTTGGAGAGTCCTGTTCTTTCTCTCTACAACACCATTTTCCTAAGGCGTTATAGGTGATGAGATTTCATGTTTAATTCCTTCATCTGAACAATATTCATCGAATTTAGCATTTTCAAATTCAGTACCATGATCACTCCTAATCCTTCATCTAAGACTCGTCATACACATACTTTCACAACTATGAAACATGAAACACATCATGAAGATTCGACAACGGCGGTAACGCAATCCAATACGCTACAGCCCCAACCTTCTCAACAATCTCAAACGATCCAACAAAACGCGGTGTCAACTTCCGACACTTCAAAGCACGTCTGACACCGGTCACAGGGTTCACTCTTAAGAATACATGATCACCAACTTGAAACTCAATATCCTTCCTCCTCTTATGATGATAACTTTTCTGCCTACTCTGAGACGCTTTCATCTTCTCTTGAATCATCTTGACCTTCTCGGTTGTCTCTTGCATAACATCTAGTCCTAACAAAGCACTTTCACCTGACTCATACCAACACAACGGCGTCCTATACCTCCGACCATACAAAGCCTCAAACGGTGTCATCCCGATACTAGAATGAAAATTGTTGTTGTAAGTAAACTCAATCAACGGTAAACATTCGACCCAACTGACACTTTGCTCCAAAACACAAGCACTCAACAAGTCTTCCAAACTCTGAATCGTCCTCTCCGTCTGACCATCAGTCTGAGGATCCCGATCTGACATAATACTAGAAGGAATACCAAGCAACCTGACAACCAGCTCAATGTAGATCTCAGCCAACTTCACCACAGACATACCGGTCTTGATAGGAATAAAATGCGCTGACTTCGTCAACCGATCAACAATCACCCAAATCGAATCAAAACCTTTCACCGTCTTCGGCAAAGCTCCAACAAAGTCCAGATAGATACTATCCCACTTTCACTCTGGCACAAACAACGGTTGCATCAAACCCGACGGTTTCTGATGTTCAATCTTCGACTTCTGACAAACCAAACAAGCATACACAAACTCTGTTATATCCTTCTTCATTCCAGGCCACCAAAACAACCTCTTTAGATCCTGATACATCTTCGTCGCTCCTGGATGAATACTCAAACTACTCTGATGCCCTTCGTCCAAAATACGCTTCTTAAGTTGAGACACATCCGACACACACACTCGGTCACGAAACATCAAGACACCATGCTCATCCAATCTAAAGTCCACACCCTTACCTTGCTTGACCAACACCACACGATCTAGAAGTTCCAAATCCTCTTTCTGACCAACTTTGATCTCTTCCAAAATGTTAATCGTCGGCTTCAACATTCCTAACTTCATACTTTCAGGTGTCAACTCACAAACCAGACTCAAATCTCAAAACTGCTCAATCAACTCCAACTCTTTAACCATCAAAGCCGACATATGCAAAGACTTCCTACTCAAGGCATCTGCCACCACATTCGCCTTTCCTGGATGATAACTCAACTGAAAATCATAATCCTTAAGAAACTCTAACCACCGTCTCTGCCTCATATTCAACTCCTTCTGGTCGAACAAATACTTCAAACTCTTGTGATCATTGAACACTTCAAACTTAGAACCATACAAATAATGCCTCCAAATCTTCAACACAAACACGGCAGCCGCCAATTCCAAATCATGAGTTGGATAATTCTTCTCATGTACTTTCAACTGCCTCGATGCATAAGCCACAACCTGACGATTCTGCATTAACACACCACGAAGACCCATCTTCGAAGCATCACAATACACAACAAACGATTACTTCGGATTCGGCAAAATCAACACAGACGCTGAAGTTAACCTCTTCTTCAACTCAAGAAAACTATTCTCACACTTAGCATCCCAAACATAAGCTTGTCATTTCCGAGTCAACTGCGTCAATGGCAACGCCAACTTAGAGAATCCCTCAATGAACCTCCAATAGTAACCTGCTAATCCAAGAAAACTTCTAATCTCAAAAACAGACTTCGGCGATTCCCACTGCATCACCGCATCAACCTTCGACGGATCAACCAAGAAAACTCACTTACCGCAACCAAAACTCACACTTTGACAACTTAGCGAACAATCGCTTCTCCTTCAAGACTTGCAACACAATCCTCAAATGCTCAGCATGCTCCTCCTCCGACTTCGAATACACCAAAATATCATCTATAAACACCACCACAAACTGATCCAGATAAGGATGGAAAAATCCTATTCATATACTCCATGAAAACACCTGGCGCATTAGTCACACCAAATGGCATCACAGAATACTCATAGTGACCATACCTCGTCCTGAACGCAGTATTAGATGCATCTTCTGCCTTCACTCTTATCTGATGATATCCTGACCTCAAGTCAATCTTACTAAACACCTCTGCACCAACCAACTGGTCCATCAAATCATCAATCCTCGGAATCGGATACCGATTCTTGATAGTCACCTTGTTTAACTGACGATAATCCATACACAACCTCACACTACCATCCTTCTTCTTCACCAACAACACTGGAGCACCCCACGGAGAAACACTCAGCCTAATGAATTGCTTCTCTAGCAACTCTTCCAACTACTTCTTCAACTCACCCAACTCTGATGCAGACATCTGATACGACACAATCAAAATAGGACTCGTTCCTGGCACCAAATCAATTGCAAACTCAACTTCCCTCTCCGGCGGTAAGTCGATAATGTCATCAGGAAACACTTCTGGAAACTCTTGCACTACCGGCAAATCGCCAACACCTTACTCACTACTTTCCTTCAACGAAGCAAACATCATAAACACACTAGCTTCGCCATCCAAGGACTTCACTTGCTCCGCGGTCAAGAACTTCCCACCTACTTCATCCACCGGTTTAGAGAATGTTACACTCTTGGTTAAACAATTGATGTTAACACCAAAAGTTAACATCCAGTCCATTCTGAAAATCACATCCATATGCTTCAATGGCAAAAAAACTAAATCCAACTCAAAGTCAACACAACCAAAACTAACGGGACACTTAGCACACCCCAAGGAAGTAGTCACCGAGCCATTGGCCGGAGTATCGATGACCTTTCCACGCAACAACGAAGTTACAACCAAGCCCAAATGCTCAACACAACTACTTACGATGAAAGAATGCGTAGCACCAGTATCAATAATTGCAACCAAAGGAGTACTATTGATAAAAACACATACCTCTGATGAGATTATCCGGCTGCTCCACCTCCTCCGCTTTCAAAGCAAACACCTTACCCGCTGCCTTCTTCGGTTTGGTGCACTTAGTACTCAAATGACCCGCTTCACCACAGTTGTAACAATTGATCTCCCTCTTGCACTCATAAGACTTATAACATTTCTGACCACACTTGTAGCAACTTTCCCCTTTCATACAATCACTAGAATAATGACCCAAGACACCACACTTGTAGCACTTGACTTCCGCTACATTCGGCTTAGAACCTCCACTAACATCTTTCTTCTTCCCTTTATCCTTGTTTTACGGCTTCCCTAATCCATGCCCCTTTCCTTTCTTGTCATTACTAGCTTTGTAATAATTCATCCTAGCCTTCCCGGCGTCATCAAACATGCGACACTTATGCACTAAAGTGTCAAAGTCTCTAATCTCATGGAAATAGATGTACTGATAGATCTCCGGCCTCAAGCCATTCTCAAACTTCACACACTTAGAAACCATAGCATCCTCCGCGTTGATGTAAGTTCAAAACCTCGAAAGCTTTTCATACTTAGCATGATATTCACCAACAGACATGCTCCCTTGCTTCAAGTTCAAGAACTCAGCTTCCTTCTTCTTCCTCAAATCTTTCGGAAAGTACTTCTTCAATAACTCATTCTTGAACCTCACCCAAGTGACAGCATCACCACTAGCATCAATCCTCCTCTTGGTACTTTTCCACCAGTACTCAGCCTCCTCAGCAAGCATATGAGTAGCCAACCTAACCTTCTTATCATCATTAGTCACCATAGCACGAAAGATCCTCTCCATGCTCTCCTTCCAAGTCAAAGCTCCTTCCGGGTCAAATCTCCCCTTGAACGTCGGTGATTTGTTTCTCATGAAACGATCAAGCCTCCGCTCTTCCACCTCTCCTTGGTCTTCCTGACCATGACCACCATTCCCTTGAGCCTGAGCCAACACTTGAGCCATTGCAGTCAAAGCTACTGCAATCGCATCATCATTCCTACCATTCCCGTCAGCCATCTCACTTGAACAACAAAACCAACCAACACGTAAGAACAACAACAAAACAGCATAACAAGTATCGAAGGTAACTCAATATACCATTTGAATACAACAGGTAATTCACCGGGTTTTGGTCCGGACAAGACATACATGGCTCTGATACCAACTTGTAACGTCTTATTTCTATTAAAGCGATAAAACACGCGAATATAATAAATATTCAAGAAATAGACGTCACGTCTTCAAATAATTCACAACTGACATGCATAAAAATTTCAACAATAAAACATCACAGCGGAAATATATATCATACACGTCCAGTAGTCATGTCAACAACTCATAAATACATCTACATAGTATAATAATCAAATCCCGACATATGGGAAAATCTTAACGATAAAAATAAATCCAAAGCAATATAAAAGACGTCGTCCTAGATCAGAGCCTATCTAAGACACGAACACAAACAACCAACGGAGGTTGCTCCCGCTATCCTCGAGCACTCACCAAGAAAGCTAATCAAACTAATCCTACATGTCGTCTACCCATTCATACAAATAGGTAGGCGGTCCAACACATACCACTGCGGGTTAGCTTCACATCAATCATAATCAAAATGTATAAACATGAATAATCAATCATCAAGATATCTCATGGTTCATAAACACTAACATATGTGCATTTAAAATATTCACCAAATCGTCACCAACAATTTTCAACAAGTATATGGTTCATCGATCACAAATAATCACCAAGCACACAACAACGACAAACACGTAATTCACACCCAGCACATAAGCAATTATGACTCATCCTAACATGTAATATGCCTAGACCGACTCTAGACACGTGTGGTACCAAGTCACCTCCGAGGTCATCACCTATGATGCCAACTGAACATCATAAACATCACAAATAATCACCCCGAATAATTGAATACATAGTATTCGCCACCAACATGGATATGAAATCCGACATCAACAATGTGTGGACCTATGACTCAACAACAGCATTGCATATTTTCATACGACTTCAACAATCCACACCAACATATTTCAATACATGCTTACACAAACAATTCAACACCAATAGCATGTAAGAAAATTCACCAACAACATATATGCACATATCATATATAAACACCAACAACATCACCATAGTAATTCAACAACTTCATATAACTCTCACAATTCAAGTAAAGGAGAAAATACACCACATCATGATAAACATCATATTCAACATCTATCAATTATTCACATATCTCCACATAGTCATATCAAACCATTCATAAAAGATATGCAAGGTAATCGAGCTTTAAGATTTAATTCAACCAAGTTCGTCTCATATTTCACAACTTTGAAACAACTAAGACTATTGAACCAAAACTAAGAAAAACAACTCAATTGCCTCAACTATATATATACATTAATCACATATGAGTGTAGGTGTGCATACATGTGCGTTTCACCGGCCCAATACTATGAAATCATCAAGATCACAAAGTTCGTCTCACTTTACAACTTTTCCAAAAGAATTCCATTTTCAAAGCAAAACAAGTTAATTCTCAATGAAATCAATCAAACCCATTTTTAGTAATCACATAGATAGTATACATGTTTAACCCTACTTCATTCTTTTGTGAAAAACAAGTTTCGGAAAAATCGACGTTCTTGGACATTTTCTAAAAGTCAAGTTCAATTCACAAAAATCAAGTCCAATTTGATTCAAACGATGTTCCAGTAGGTTTAAGTGTATAAATAGAGATTAAACAAGTCAAAATAAACGTTTTAGAAAGCCTGGGTTGGTCCCCAAGTGCATGAAACAAAAAATGAAGAAAAGCTGAACTGGGCACTGCTCGCTTAAGCGACCAACTTCCAATAACTTATGTCGTTACTCGCTTACAACTCGCTTGTGGCTCGCTTAAGCGACCAACGTCCAGAAAATTACTGGGTCTGCTTGCTTACAGCTCGCTTGCCGCTCGCTTAAGCGATCAAGCTCCAAAAGCTTACAGTAACTACTTGCTTGTCGTTCGCTTAAGCGAACAGTCATCTGTTCTGTCAAAAATGTTACGTGTTCCAACCCTTTTTCACCCCAAATCTCAAATTTTGATCTTTCAAA
The DNA here is from genome assembly GCA_958299785.1 of Medicago lupulina. Lineage (NCBI taxonomy): Eukaryota > Viridiplantae > Streptophyta > Magnoliopsida > Fabales > Fabaceae > Medicago > Medicago lupulina. The sequence continues at coordinate 51,498,481 of OY283146.1, read as the reverse complement.
TGTCCAAACTCGACCCAAATGTTGTTTACAGGTATTGGAACACAATAAGGCACTCAAAGTCACACAAAACTTAAAATCAAAACATCATTTCATCATAATTCAACAATTCAACAAGTTTCACCAAAACCTTCAACAACATTCCAATTTTTCATCACCAATCCATAAATATGAATACCGAATGCATCAATTCATCAACAACACATCCCATAACAACAACAACAACATTTAATCATTAAATCATCCACAATTTAACAACCACAACATCATTCTCCATCAATTTTGCACAAACACCAAACATACTCATATATATACATTCCAAGCATACAAATTCAACACCAACAACACAATTATCATTCGATTCACATACTTAAACATGACATCAAAATTAAGCACGAATTTCTACAACTTAATTCAAATTAATCACTTAATCAAATAAGCACTTTTGAACATGGGTAGAAAAGAGATTAAAATGAAATGATTATGCTTGAATACTATCTCCCTTACCTCAATCTCCAAGAATCCTAGTCTTGGCCTCACTTTAGCTCCTAGAACCCTCAACCCTTCTTGCTCTTCAAGCCTCTTTCTCTTCTAACCTTTTTCTCCTCTTTCTCTAGCTTTTCTCTCTCTACCTCTTTCTAGTGTTGTGAAAATGAATGCTCTAACCCTAGTTTTCTCTTAATACATGGGTTATATAGTCACATCACTAATGGGCCTAACTCTTAAAATGTTTTATGGGTTCAAACTCTAATTAATCCACTCTACCAGTTTCTACTCTCTCTTACGGTAAAATAATGAGTAAACACTGGCTCTTAATTAATTACCACAACCCACTAACATCTTAATAAAATAAATGGTTCTCAGTTGAAATACTATAAATAATCCTCAACCGAAATTACTAAATTACCCTTTCTCACCAAAACACGAAAACCCAAGAAATTACACCCAAAGATAAATAATCATACGCAACCACATATAAACACATATTAAACACGTAAAAATAAAATCAAGCGAAAAATCGGGCTGTTACAAAGTGGACCATTAGTAACTCACTCAAACGCCCATCTGATCCTAAGGAATCCAGGTGCTAGGGTTCTCCTCTGCATAAGAGTCCTCCCCAAAGTGATACCTCGAGCTAGCACCACCAGCAGGAAAGTTGTCCCTAATCTCTTGCTCTCTAGTCTAGGCACGACCTCTGGTTGCATCGAAATACTGAGGTTGTGGATGTGGTTGTGGATGGTTTGTTGCTGCCTCCTCTACCTGAATATTGTGTAGGCGCTCGTGATAGTCTTTCACAAAGGTATCCATGTAAGTATCATTCAGAGGTTTCATCATTGGTGCACTCAGGTCATTAGCAAAAAGGTCACACTCAGCTTCATCACAAAGCCAACAGATCATGCTCAAGTGAGGCACAACTTTCTTTGACCTAGAAGCAAACATATAAATATTGTTGGCGATCAACTCAGCAACATTGATGGGTGCCACATCCAGAATAGCAGCAATGGTATGGAGACGCGGTAATGGAATCTCCGAAGTGCAGGTGGTGCCCTCCAAAGTTTGCACCACGAAAGATGCCCAAGCCTTTGCAACCGGCTTGAAGTCAGCCTTCAAGAACATATGTGACCCTCCTCACCACTTAGCACCATCCACACACAGTTTAGCCTTAAGCTCGTCCCACTTGTCATCATTCCAATCTTACACTCAGCCATCCTCCTTTGAACATCACACTCCTTCGGTGGAATAATCTCCAGCAAGTCATTGATCCTTTCGGGGTTGTAGTCAATCTCCTTACCCCTCACATATGACACATACTTCTTCCCCATGAACCTTTCATTTCCATAAAACTCCAATGCCAAATTCTTGTTGGCCTGCTCAAAGATCATGCTAATAAGGGACTCTCACCCTCTCTCGGTAATCACTTGAAAGAACTCATGGTTGGATATGAGTTTTGGGAAATCGAAACCTCTCTCTTGGATCACCCTATAGTGACCGATGTCCTTGAATTGGTCTCTTGCAGCATCATTATAAAAGTGGTGGTTAAAGGATGGTGGTGGTGCGATGTTAGGGTTAGGCTTGACCAGTTGTTTGCATTTAGGGGCGAGTTTGGCTTTCTTGGTGGCTTTTTGGGTTGAAGTTTGGGCTTTTCCTTTGTTTCTTGTGTCCACCATTTTTAGGGTTAGGGAAGAGGTTGATGAAGGTTTAGGGTTTGTGATGTAGAAGTTACTTTTAGTGAATTTGGATTGGTTGTGGATGATGATGAAGGTTTATGGTGTTGGTTTGGTGATTAAAAGATGAAGAATTTTTGTGAAAGAGTGCAAGAAATTCGAAGGTTAAGGTTCTGGGAAAATTTGGCAGAGTTTGGCTACTTTTAGAAGTGAATGGAATGAAAATCGTGTTGGGTTTATTTATAGGCTGGGAAAATCGTGTCACGTTGGGCCAAAAACGTGTCACGATTGGGTTTTGTAACGGTCAAAAATTTGAGGAACCACCAAAATCGTGTCACGTTTGGGTAAAAAAGTTTCACGATCTATCATTTTCAAAAATTTCTTGCCTAGAAATCCTGTCACGTTTTCGCCGACGTGTCACGATTTGGGAATGTCGAAAGGACATCAATTTTAACTTAGAAAATTTCTGGATGCCAAAATTCGTGTCACGATTTCAGTACCGTGACACAATTTGGAAATGTCGAAAGACAACCATTTTTAACTTAGAAAAATTTTGGGGAGCATCATAGGAGAGGCAAAATCGTGTCACGTTTTACCCAAAACGTGTCACGATTTTGCCTAGTATTGGACTTGAAATTTTTTGTTCCTCTCATTGTTTCAGCAAAAAAAAATTTGTGTTTTTGATTTTTTTTGAAAGCAATAAAAAATAAGAATACTACCTGCTATGAAATGGTGGGTTGCCTCCCATAAAGCGCTTCTTTACTGTCACTAGCTTGACTACCACAGACCTTTAGAGGTCCTTCAGCACAAGTCCTACCCTTTCTTTTGGTAGGTCGCCACCCAGATATGGCTTAAATCTCTGCTCATTCACCTTGAAACTTATGTCACCTTCCGGTGTGATTAACTCAACAGCTCCATGAAGTGACACACTCTTGACCAAGAACGGTCCAGACCACTTTGACTTGAGCATTCTAGGAAACAACTTCAACCTGAAATTATACAACAAAACTAGTTGCCCAGAGTTAATATCCCTAGATGCTAAGTTTTTGTCATGATACCTTTTAGTTCTGGCTTTATAGATGAGAGCATTTTCATACGCTCTAAGCCTCATCTCCTCAAGTTCATTAAGTTTCAAGAGTCTTTTCTTACCAGCGGCTACTTGATAAAATTTAAGGCCTTAATGGCCTAGTATGCTTTATGTTCTAGCTCAACTGGAAGATGACAGGCCTTCCCATAGACTAACTGATAGGGTGAGAGCCCTATATGAGTCTTAAAGGTCGTCCTATATGCCCACAGTGCGTCGTCTAACTTTTTAGACCAATCCTTCCTATTTGACGCAACTGTCTTTTCTAGAATTTGTTTCAACTAATGGTTTGAAACCTCTACTTGACCACTTGTTTGTGGGTGATAGGGAGTTGCAATTTTATGCCTTATGTTATACTTTTTCAACACATTTTCAAGAAGATTATTGCAAAAGTGCTTCCCCCCATCACTGATCGAGACTCTAGGGATTTCAAACCTAGTGAAAATATTCTTGTGAAGGAAATTGACAACAGTCTTGGCATCATTAGCAACACCAGGTATCGCTTCAACCCATTTTGTAACATAGTCAACACAAACCAGAATGTGGAGAAAAGAGTATGAGGAAGGGAATGGTCCCATAAAATCAATGCCCCAACAATCAAATGGTTCAATTTCAATGATTTCTGTTAGGGGCATCTCATTCTTCTTAGAAATGCTACCTGTCATTTGCAATTTATCACACCGCTTTACAAAGTCTTGGCAGTCCTTGAATAGGGTAGTCCACCACAAGCCACTTTGCAAGACTTTTCCAGCGGTTCTTTCTCCACTATGATGGCCCCCATAAGCTGAGCTGTGGCAGTGCCACATGATACTATTAGCCTCTTCACCTGCAACACAACGTCTAATCAAACCGTCAGTGCTTACCTTAAACAGATAAGGATCATCCCACAGATAGTGGTTTGCATCCTTGAAGAACTTTTTCCTCTGAGGATAATCCATGTCATCAGGAACTATGTTACCGGCCTTGATGTTCGCCATGTCAGCAAATCAAGGCCTTTCTCAAATGGGAAACAACCTTTCATCTGAAAACTTGGCCATGATGGTCTTCTCTTTCTTTGTCACCTCATTATTCTCCAACCTTGAGAGGTGATCAGCAACCACACTTTCGACTCCCTTCTTGTCATGAATCTCAAGATCAAACTCTTGAAACAAGAGGATCCACCTCAACATTTTATTGGAAAAAAAAGAAGAATTACCTCCTATGACGTGACATTACATGTAATACCACATGACAATGTCCCGTAGACAGTCAATGGTCATGTCATGTTGACTAATAAAATGACCAAACTAACAAATGTTTAACCATTCAATTTTTTTTCCTTTTCTCTAATTTGAGGGGGTATTTGTAAGAATTTACACTTTTGAGGGGTTGGCTATTTACTCTTTTTCTCCCTCTCTCTTTATAGGGACAATGAAAACTTCCCTATATCACATGTGACGACAAAATCATTCATCTTTTCTCTCTCTTAACCGTGACTATCACGCTCTCATTTTTCAACCCAACCTCGTCGGCACCGGCCACGCCGACCCTTTTCTCCTTTTCTCTCGGCCAGACCCACAAAACCATATCTCTCTCCTAGATATAAGAATTCTCCTTTTTACCATATCACCTTCTCGCTCCCTCTTCTCTAATATAATGGACCTAACCATTAGATTTGATACAATTTGGAATCAAATCACATATCCTTGAGGAACATTGATGAGGTGGTGATAAGGTTAATACACAAGAGATAATGACAAAGCCCACAACACCTAGTTGTAGAAGAAGAAAAAAAAGAAAAGAACAATGATAGATAAACATTGTGAAGATGGACACAATATAATCGTTTGTTTAAAAACTATTTTTAAGTAAATTTTGTATGTATAAAGGTTCAATTTCGATGAAGATCCTATTAAAACCCATGGAAATCATGGTGAGTACTTCGAGATGATTGTTGGCACCGTTGGTAAAATGGGACTTTCACGATTGCAAAAATACATATTTGTTATCCATATATTGTCATATGGAATGCCTGCTAGCAATGTCGATGACAATGTTCGAATTGCTGAAAGCACTGTCGTCTCCTACAAATGGGAGAGGCACCACACAAGGCTTTCTAAGTTCCATTAATTGTATGCGTGTGAAAAATTGTCTAGTCGTGTGGAAAGTCAAAGTTAGCCGTGGTGATCATGCTAGCACTACGCGCATGCTCGAAGCAGTGGCTTAAACAATGACATTAACTTGTTAAACGCATCGCCATCAATAACTTAAGGATCATTTTTTCGAAAGAATAATTTAAGGATCATGTGAAGCCAACTGATTTTCCAAGAAATTATTGTTTAATCGAAGCAGTGGCTTATTTAAGAAGCCATATTAATAATAATCCAATAATATGGTACTTCAAAAACAAAGTTATAAAAATAAAGGTTACGCTCCTCGTGGAAATATATAATTAATTAAGCATATGCTTTGAAGAGCAAATTCAGCTTTGTCATGATAAAATATAGTCGAATATTGTTGAATATCTTTTGGCCACTAGGAGCTGGTGAATTTATTTTTTATAAACCATAATTTTCTATTTCCGTTGATTCATAAGAGCCTAAAAAATTAAATATATTAAACAATTAAAACACATTTTATGTTAAGATTGAAAAGATACAAAACTTAAAAAACAAAACCACTTAAATATAACAGCACTATCAACCAACATCAGAGGCAAAACTTTGCGTAATAATAGAGTAGCTTTGACTATCCTAAAAAATATTTTTTTATTAATACATTATATCTCGACAAAATAAAAAAGATTAATACATTATATAATTAGCTACGCTTATAATATATATTTAATTATTACAAATGAGTTTATTTATAAAAACTATTTTTTTAGGAAAGAAATTTATTGTTTTTGATTAGCTATAAAATTACGGATACATGATGGTACATCATCATAAACCTGGGAGCTAGCATGAGATGGAGCTACCTTAGTTAATTCATGAGCGGTCCCATTGGCTTGCCTCCTATTGAACTCGACATGAGAGTTCTGAAAATTACAACCAAACAACTGCCTACAAGACTGAACAATACAACCTAGTTAATTACTATAAACTAGGTTTGAATTAAAATGTTCAACAACAGACTTGAAATCCAAAATAAAATCAACATGGTCATAGAGATCAACCACCCATTGTAGCGCTGTATGGAGTCCAACAACCTCGCCGATGTCAACATCACAAAGAGGAGAGAAGCAGTCTGTCGTGGTCAAAACAAACTCACCCTGATTATCACAGATACTTATGTCAATACCTACTATATTCAAAGAGTAAAAAAAAAGGCATCAATATTACATTTGTATCTACCATATGCCGGATTCGTCCACTCAATGACATGACCATGAATAACACGGTTCAGCTGAGTATATATGATTGTTAGTAGCTTTATGCGATCTGACTTTTTAGGCGGTTCTCCAATCATCTAAGAGGCGTCGAGCCCGTTCAACAACCTGCTGTTAGCCAATATTTTTTGGGCTATCATTAAATGCAGTCAAATAAGTTGACCTTGTGATCGAAGGATTTATTCTTTTATTTCTATCGAAGTTGGACTTGCTGGGGATACTCGAAGACACGTGTCTCGGTTCGACAGATGAAAGTTATAGAAAGGCAGTTTTCCTTGGATAAGGTCAAAGCAACGGATATTTCCTAGAAGCATTCGAAATTCAAATCGAATGGATAAAGTTAGTTTATTGAGGTTATTATTTTTGAATTCGAATTTAGATAGTTATTTCAAATTTGTATAAATAGCAGTTTTTCCCTAAGGGAAAAGGGTCACAATCCAATCATACACAAAAACTTACACTCAAATTATCCGCATGGAAGTGAGAAATGAGTTACAAGTTGCAATGTATGAACATGTGTTCTAATTTACATTCAATTAATGCAATTTAAGTTTGTTTTCTTAAATGTCTTTGCAATTTATTTGTTTCCTTTTGAGCAATTCATTTCCCTTTATTTACACCAATTTCGATAGAATTCAACTGGGTTGAATTCGATTGCTTTCTTTTACTTTCGTTTATCAAATTCTTCAAGAACAATATCAAACTACTGGAAATAACAAACACAATATGTTTCTAAGATTTACTGGTTGATCTTGTAAGTAATTAGTTTTAAACCAGCGATTGTTTACCAAAAATCAGTGTAAACACCTGCATACATGTTTCATTTTGTTGTTGCCTTTTAAAAAAAAAAGAATAATTTAAAGTGGTGAGTGGCCATCATGTGGGAGTGGGAGGCCGTGAAAGTTGCATAGAATCTATAAATTTGTTTTATAATAGTACTTGTTTTAGATAAACATGAATGAATGATTTCAAAGCAACTTAATTAATATTGGAAAACTACTCTTAGAAAAGGTCTATAAATAAAGGTTTTAGACATAGAGATTGCACAACAAATACATATCTCAACATTGATATATCCTTGAGAAACCATGAAGCCTACATTACTTACCACCCTGTATTTCCTCCTCTTTGCCCTAACCACCTACTTTCCATTACCCTTTACTCAAGGTTTTGAACAAGTGAGGGATAAAAATGGAAACCCCGTTCTTGTGAGTAAGAAATACTTTATTTGGCCAGCCGATGGAAGTGGTGGTGGACTGAGGCTTAATGAGACAGAATGTCCACTTGTTGTACAACAAGCTTTTTCTGAGGATGTTAAAAGCCTGCCACTAAAATTTATCCCAACAGAAAAAATCAATGATTTCATCATTACTGGCTTCACATCACTAGATATTGTATTTGAAAAGAAGACAAAATGTGCTGAATCCTCCAAGTGGGTGGTAGTTAAAGGTGGTTTCATTGAACCATGGGTAGGTATTGGTGGTGGTGTTAGTGGTAAGAGTATTATAGATGGTTTGTTTAAGATGGAGAGAAGTGGTTTTTTTGGATACAAGCTTTTGTTTTGTCCCACCATGAGTGATCCACCTGGTTTATGTAAAAATATTGGAAGATTTGCTGACAATGGGGATGGAATGCGTTTGATCATGACCGAAAATTTTAAACCCTTTGAAGTTGTATTCGTTGATGTTGAAGATGCCGCTCGATCCGGAAGATTTGCAGTTTGAATAAAAAATGCAAACCCTTTGAAGTTGAATTCATTGATGTTGAAGATGCTCCTCGATCCAAAAGATATGTAGTTTGAATAAAAAATATCAACCCTTTGAAGTTGAATTCGTTGATGTTGAAGATGCTCCAATCAAGTATTCAATACTAAGTTAGGCTGGCGATTTTCGAACCTTTACTTTGTATATCGTCGTGATTTTGTGTGGGGTTTTTTTGGTGGGTCGATTATCTTAATGCTTTTTCTGACATGCAATTTAATTAATCTTTGTCCTTTTCTCCTTATCTTTTTTAATTAATAATCTTAGGCCCATCAATAATTTATCTTTTTTACTTTGTTTTTGTTTCTAAGAGTCCAAGAGCGAGTTTTACGCATCAAAAAAGTGGTAGGACATATATTGATTTTATCCAATAAAAAAAATGAGTGTTAGAGAGAGTGTCCAAAAGGAAGTGTTGCTAGCATTCCTCTAAGTGAAATATTAGAGTTCTAAATTCATGCTACAACATGTCAACATCTCAAATGCTTTTGCAATCTTTTACCATATAAGTTGTACTTACCAACTTTTACTCTGTTAAAGATATGATTAAGTTTAATTAAAAGGTCCTTTTTTTTTAGGGAAGTTAAAAGGTCCTATATATGGTCTAATGGTTGAGACCGCTAAATTCTAGTGAATATTTGTGTTTTGAATCTCAATAATAATGTTATGAAAATTTAATCGATTATTAAACAAATGAAGGTACCAATTTTAGTTGCTGATATTCTATTGAGAGAATGTGAAGAAAGGGTTTAATAGGTAGAAATTGAACATTTAATCGATTATTAAAAAAAAATTAGTGTGACATATAATAACAGAAAAGTCCTCTCAAAAAAATAATATAATAACAGAAAAAGATAAGTTCTGTATTAAAAAAACAAGATAAGATAAGCTATTACGCAACACATATAAAAATAAAAATAAAAATAAAAACAAATAGGTCATGTACCTCGTGGAGGAATAAAAATATTTCCTACAGCGTACCACTATTGTCAATTAAACTTTTTTTTTAACGGTTTGCCAATTAAACTTTATTCCTACTCTTTAAAAGTGTTGAATTTGGCTCAAAGTTAATTGAAGTTTCGAAAGAAAATCGTGGCACGATTTTGGTTCAGCTTTTGGAGATTGATTTTGCCATAAAATTTTGGTGCGAAGAATGTAATCTTGACGCGATTTTGAGGATCATGATTAGTACAATACTATTTTCTTTTCTTTTCTTTTCTTTTCTTTAAAGTAAATTTTATTAAACAACCAGATCCCTACTCAAGACAAACAAAGACCGGTGAAATTGAGAATACAAACAAAAGGTGTCGTATATAGGCGGAACACCCAAAAATAAACACTCTAAAAACACCCCTGAGGACAACACCCACCAAAATACACGTCACCACCTAAAAACAAACTCCTTCACCAAAATAACCAATGAAAAACGATATCCAACGCCACCCATCGTCACTACTCACCCCTAAAGAAAAATACCCCTAAAAAAATTCCCAGACCTGAACACCAAAGTTGAGCCACATCGAAAAGCTCATATCTAAGAGATCAATCAGCTTCCACCACCTCGCGACGTCCGATCCTCCAAAAGAAACCATAAAAAGCCCAAAACCAATCTTGATTCAAAGTACTGACTCCCGATCTCGAATCAAAAGTGATCGGCCCACCATACTTCATGACCAAATCAGAAGGGCACCCCTCACCCTTGGTACATCAGAGAAACACCAAACCACGCCAAACAAGATTGCAGCTAGGTGCCAACTCCCGATCTCGAAGCAAAAGTAACTGGCACACCGGAAACCAGCACACAACCGACATGATATGCGATGGTGCAAACAACAAACAGATCAAAAGAAAAAGGCTCAACGCAACGGGACCTGCTTCCTCCAAACACCCTAAAACACCTTAACAACCCCAAAAAACGCAAGCAAGAGCTAGTGACGACGAACAAGGACCCGAGTAACAGAGGCAACCTCCAAAAGAAATCCCCCTCATATAGCTCTCGTCCGCAAACCGTTCCAACACCAAAGCTGAGTTAAAAAAATAAAAATAAAAAACGACCACCCATCCAAAACCCCACCAAGGTAGCCCCACGATCCCCCAAGCAAAGCCACCACCACCTCCTCAACTGAAACATCGCCACCACAACACATCACTACAGCGCCACCACACAACAGATAACGGACACACATTGATCCGTTTGCCACCAAATCAAGCAAAATCTGAAGTTACACAACCACCGACACGAACAACCACAACTACCACGATCCTTACGACAACAAACAATTCAGGAGTTTGTTCAAGGAGGATTAATCTGGATGAAATAGTTGTCGCCACTCTTGCAGTCATCGGAATCAGACCACATAGATCGGCACCACACATCACCCCTTTCACACCACACGTCTGTCACCACCACAACCCACCCCGATACCACCTACAATCAACCGAACCACCCACCAACGCCACAATATACAGCCTCGAAAACACCCTAAATCACCAAAAACCACCACCAACACCCCCGCTTCAGCACCACCACTTAAACCCCCACAAAAACACAAACACCCACCACCACTGCTGCCACCCAAGACCCGAACCAGAACACAAAACAACAGCTGAAAGCACCTTCAAACACGGTTGTAGCAACCTTGAAAAATGGACCGGCCATGGTTAAAGATCCATGACCCGTTAGCAGTGGTCGGAGCAGGGAAACAAGGTCGGAATCGAAGCAAGGAAAGAACAGGTCAAAAACGGAACAACTCCTCACACCACCGTCATCTCCTCCACAGAGATCTGAAATCGGATCAGAGCAGGGGAAAAACGGCACCGAAGAACCACCACAGCCACAAACGGATAACCACCATGAGGGGGTGAGAACGGTGATGCGGAGACGTAGTCCCGTCACACCACCACGGCCACAGATCTACAATTGGGCGGCCGGATTTGGAAAAAGGGGAGAAAGCAAGAAGTTTTGTCTAGAGAGAAGTCAGAGAGAAGTTTGTAGAGAGAGAAAGTTTTTTTCATTAAATAAATATTAGTACAATACTGATTATAAGCCCCAATTGTGGCACAATCTAGGCATATTGTGACATGATATTGCTTGAGTAAGAACTCTATATAAAACTTCATACTTCAAACTTTTGAAAGATCATAAAGAGAGAGAATTTTGGAAAGCCGAGAGTGGTAACTTTAGGGTTGAGGTTACAAGAAACTTGACTTTTAGTGACAGCAAAAAAATCGTATATAAATGTCATTCTTCCATAGGTATAACCCACAATACCTATACCTACACCAGTTTATTTTTAGACAATAACCAGACAAAACATTTTAGTTTTACCTATGGATTCTGGACGTAGGTATAGAGTTTAAGCAGAACTTGCAATATTTTTACCTACGGCTCTTTTCCTTCACTACAAACTTTGCCAACAACTAATACACTCACATCATAATCTTTATGTTTAATTAATAAAAAAAATTATTTTCTAAAATTCATTTAATTAAAAAATAAAACAATAAATCAAATAAATTCATGAGTTTATAAAACAATAAAATAAAACATCAATTATATTACAAGCATGTCAAATTACAAAAGAGTTAAAAGTTAACAACCTATGAGTATCATCATAATTGATTTTATTTTCATTTGGATTGAAGGTCGAATACAAAGACCAATAACAACAAGAAGTCTTCCTTTAAAAAAGAGCAAGAAGTGTTTAGACATCATTTTATAAACACAAGAAAAAAGTGTTTAGACACACACATAATTAAACAAAATTAAAGGAAAAAACAATTGAATGATATGACTAAATTCTTTTTCATTTATTTTTCTTTATTTTTGTGAGTGTGTCCAAACCTTTTTTATTTGTAGTTGTGTTTATGCAAGTCTTTCTCATCAAAAGAAGAGTCAATTTGATGTCGTTAACGTCTTTGCCAATTTCAATTCCATCTCAACTTCCACAATCCTCTGCTCCCGACCCCTAATAAATAACATATCAAATGCAAAACAACATCAACAAAAACTCCTTAAAAAAAAACATCAACAAAATAAAAATATAATTAAAAACCATAAATCAACTCAATCAAAAAAATATAAAATAAATGGCTTAAATATTGCACTCGTCCCTGCAAATGTGATCCATTTAAGTTTTGGTCCTTGCAAAAAAAAAATTCAGAAATCAGTCCCTGCAAAAAATTCTGCCTTTTAAAAATACCTTTGGGCCCATTTAAGCCAAGTCATGTCACTAAGATGCCTACATGGCGCACGTTGACTGTGCACTTGTGCCCACGTGGCATCTAACGTGGCATTTAAATTAATTTAAAAATGCAAAAACAATTTAAAATATTTGGAAATTAATTTTTGAAATAAAAAATTAGAAAAAAATCAAAATTAATACAAAAAATCAGTTTATTTTTTTTAAATAAAAAAATATGGATTTTAATTTTTCAAATTAAAAAGAAAAAAGATAGAAAACATTTTCTGAAAATTATAAAAACAAATTCAAAATTAAAATAACTGATTTTTTTATTTTTTCGGAAATTAATTTTCGTAAATTAAAAAAAACAAAAAGTTACATAACATTTTTTTAAAATTTTAAAAAATTTATCTTCAGATTTTTCTTTCAAAATTAAAAAGAATTCATTAATTTTTTAACATAATTAAAAATACATTTTCAAAAATCTGGAAAATAAAAATCAGAATTAAAAAAATCGAAAAGAAAATATATTTTCCAAAAATTAGAAAAAAAATGAAAATATAATTTTGGATTTTTCTTTTTAAATTAATAATAATTTTCTAAAAAAATATGGAAATTAATTTTCGAAAAATAACATTTAAAATTGTTGGAAAATTTTATTTCAAAATTTATTTTTTGATTTTTCAAAATCTTGGAAAATTAATTTCCATATTTTAAATTTAATTAAAATAAGTTTTTGTTATTTTAAATTATGGTTTTTATTTTTGAAAACAAAAAAAGATTTTTCGAAAATTAAAAATCATTTTTTTATTTTAAAATTCCACGTCAGATGCCACATGGGCACAACTGCACAGTCAGCGTGCTCCACGTAGGCATCTTGATGACATGGCTTGGCTTAAATAGGCCTAGGGATATTTTTAAAAGACAAAATTTTTTGTGGGGACTGATTTCTAAAGTATTTTTTTACATAGACCAAATCTTAAACAAATCATATTTGCAGAAATGAGTGCAATATTTAAACCAAAATAAAATAACAGCAAAGAGGGCATAATACCTACACCATGATGCCATTATTTTATATTCCACCATTAGAACCTTAGGCCGCTGGTAGCAATAAACAAAGACAGTGGACCACATGCTAAGTTTCAAAAACAAGTATAATTAAATCAATGGACTAGAGGAAGTTGAAAGCACTTCTTTAAACTAAATTAATTTATATATAGAGAGAGAGAGATAACCAATCCACAAATGCACTCAAAACAATATACTCATTAAGCAAATAATGAAGTTTCTTTGTTCACTCACCCTTTCCTTCTTTCTTTTTGCTTTCATCACAAATCTTTCATCAGCTTTCTCTAATGATGTTTACATACTTGACATAGACTGGGTACCTGTTCACCCATATAGTCGTTACTACATTATCCCAACATTTTTTGGCGTCCGTAGTGGAAGATTAAAACTAGAAAAAACTGGTGATTCAAACTGTCCAGTTACTGTCTTAGAAGAAGATTTTAATAGTGATCATATTTCAGTGAAATTCAACACATTCGATAAAGAAAGCGATGAGATCTTGACCGGTACACCAATCAAGATCGAGTTCACTAAGAAACCTGATTGTGTTGAATCATCAAAATGGTTGATATTTATTGATAATGTTATTAATAAATTTTGTGTTGGTATTGGTGGTCCAGAAAACTATCCTGGTATGAAAATAGTGAATGGAACATTTAATATTCAAAAATATGGTCTTAGTTATAAGTTTGTATTTTGTGTTGATGGATCTTCTAGTTTTTGTTCGAGTATTGGGTTTTATAACAATGGTGAAGGTGGAGGACGTTTGATTTTGACTGACCAACAGATTTCTGCTTTTGTATTTTCTGAGACTATTAATTCTTATGAAGATGGAATTATTAAGTCTGTTGCTTGAATTTTTAAATTGCTAGTGAACTTGATTATGTAATTTCAGTTCTTGTTTTGATTAATTCTGTGCTTTTTCTAAGTAAGCATGTAATAAGTTGAATAATATATTGTTGGTGTCAAAATCTTCTGTTCGTTCACCCTTTTTTTTTTGAACTCTTGTTATTGTTAGTTAATTTTTTTAATAATGTTGCTCAATTCACAATACCAAAGTTAAAAATGTATCTCCCACGAGTGGAAGTTTTCGGATAATGAATCTTTTGTTCATGTTCTCGTATGTGGATCATAACTCGCTCAACGAAATTCAGGTTTCATGACTATTTCCTTTCTTATTTTCTTACGTCTATTTTTATTCTCCAACTTAAAAAATAGACAAGTTAGATTAAAACTTATGTTGAAGGTTCGCATATCATTTTAGCGATAGAACCTACAATGGAGGATCCTTGGATGTTTGGATAACTTTTTGCAAATTTTATATCTTTGACAAATCCTGGTCGTTAAACACATCGACATTATCCTTCTTATCGCACACATAACAAAGAAGAATACCCAAAATCATCTCTTTTTCTAGTCCCGGTCTTCTCTCGTCTTTGACAAAATAAAAATAAAACATTTTCAGACCTAAAAATCGTCTCTTTGCAATCGGTCATGAAGTATAGGTTATGACACATTTTGTTAAACTCACCTCATAGTGTAAACATTTCTTGGTCCGGGTTGGAATGCTCGTACAAACATTTATTGGTTCGAGTTGGACACCTTGATATTGGCTTCACTAAATAAGGAGAGATATTCTTGGAGGGATTCAAAATGTCCCTGACATATGTTGAAGAGGCAGGTGGTTGTGACCTTCTGGTGTTTGCTTCCCGCAGATTGAGGAATGAGTTTGCAGTGGAAATAAACATATCCAGTGATGGAATGCCTAGGCAAGTTCATGAACCACTTAAGGACAATAGGGCCGACCAAAGGAAGTTACCACTAAAGAAAGGGATTTAGGCCCCCAAATGGGTGTTATATGGGGAAAATGCAGTTGTTGCATTATATGCATATGTAGATGCATTGGTTTGCAGATCTGCCATCATTGTTGTTGGCATGTCATAGGGATATTCCCTGATTACCATTGGCATAGTAAATTGTGGCATAGAAAGAAACTTATTGTCCAAAGAAGTTCTAATTAAGGGATTAGGGGTCACAGGGAAGGTTATTGATGTTAGCACTGAAGCCAAAAACTCTGGTTCCGTTAGTGCAACAGTTGTCGAAACAAATGCATGGGCAGTTACCCCCATAACTATCGAAACTGGCATGGGAGCAGTTACTCCCATACAACCATTTTGTCTGTCGAAACATATACTTAAAAATACATGCTAACAACAGGTTAGTAGGTCATATTTGACTTTTAAAATATCAGACTCAAACTGAAAAAATATGACAGACTGAAGGACAAACGTAGGCCTTAAATTTTGTGCAAGTCAAGCTTAAACCTTACAAAACCTAGTTCGGCCTGACCTATTTCCACCCATATTAGTTACGGATGGTTACATATTTTGATTGAAGAGTTTCCAATCGAGAATAGAGAACAATTGGGGAACATAATAGCAACAGGGTCGGCCATGTGCAAGTGCAACAAGACCCTTGACACAGAGGCTCTAACTTAAAGGGGCCTCGAAATTTGAAAAACAAAAGACAAAAACTTCAACCTACAAAAAAAAAAAATTGTCACTAAATATCATTTTTTTCGTAGGTAAAAGTCTTGAACATAACAATTTTACTATCAATTATGCGTTGTCCATAGGTAAATGTTTATTTATCTGTAAGTAAAAGTCATGTTTGAAACATTGCTCGTATATTTAACTACAGGTTTACTAGCCTAGTTATGTGTCACTATAAGTAGTGTTGAATTTTTTTACAATTATTTTTAAATGAAAATTGTCCAATATTATATCAAGACCTCCGAATTGTCGGGAACGACCATGATAAGCAATGGCATAAATGTTCAAGTTGAGGTGAATCTGAATATATAATGAAAATGACTAATTTACCCCTAATTATAGGTGTTAAGTAAGAATTGGTGAAAGTTTAGGCGGCAATGTTGGCGCATAACTACGATTAAGAGCGAAATTGTGTGGAAAATTATTTTGTTTTTTAAAAAATGTCAAGTGTTGGATTTGAACCTAGAACTTCTTATTAAAGATCTCTTAACCATCTCATTCTAATGCTCTTGGCTAAAATTATTTTACTTCAATATATAAAACATAACTAATTAGTTAATATGTAATATAAAATAAATGAATAAATAAATAATATCGATATTTAAAAAATTAAAAAAAAAAAAAAAACATATGAGACTGTATTACAACAGTTTCATATAAGTTTTGAATTGTTATTTGATAATCCAAAGTCCATCTATTTCTCAGCTCTCTCTTGGAACAAATAATTATTATGTGAAAAACTATTTTATATATGTGATGGAGTGAACATAAAATAAGGCTTGTAATTTGAAAATTCTTTACTTTTGGATCTTCGTGAAATTTGAATGTACAAAATAGATGATATGGTAGGAGGTAAACCAAAATTTACTCAAATTACAGCATGCGAAAATACCTAAAAAAAATTACAAGAGTAAACCAAAACTATCCCAAATGGTAGAAGTAAACACTATTTAACCCTATATTTATGCCACTAGCTAGGTTGCAAATTTAAAGTATAATTAAACCAATACACTAGAGGAATTTTAGAGTGTTGTTCACTTCTTTACTACTATATCTATATGAGTGACTCATCAAATTCGTCCTTGACTTTTCATGGATCGGTCAAATTCATCTCTCAATTATGCGAAATATCAATTTAATCCCTGAATTTGTTAAATGTCAATCAAGTTAGTCCTTCTGTTCAACCGGAGCGTTAACGGTGCTGGCGTGGTCGATAACCTCTCGCATGTCAGGCGCCACGTAGGCAAAGACTAATTTAGCCGATAATAACAAACATTTCAAAGGACTAAATTGATTGATTTGCAAAAAATGTTTTGGCTTTCTTCCCCAACGGATCTTTTCTTCCCCAACGGCTCTTTCTCAAACAAATATATAAAATTGGAACCCTAATTACACAATCTACACTCTAAAATAACCAAAATTTCTTCCAATAATAAGTGGTCCATTTCTGCCCCAATTGAAAAAACTTCAAACCCTAATTTTTTTCTTATTGAATCTAAAAGCCAAAATCCCCAAAATTTCTTGAAGCAAAACTATTGAAATTGAATCTGAAATGATGGGGGTGGGAGTATGGGAAAAAACAGTTATGAAAGTCGAGCTTCATCTTCAAGCTCCAAGTTTAATGGTGATGTGAGAGTGCTTGAATGTTGGTGTCCTAGAATTTGTGTTGTTAGAAAAGCCAATATTGTAAAAAGACCCCAGGAAGGCCATTTTATGCTTTCCCTCTGCCAAAGGTTTGTTTAACTATTAAACATGTGATGTCATCTTGGTTTGAACAACAAATGACTGATTTTGAGTTTTCTTTTGTACAGGATGATGTTGAAAATTGTGAATTTTTTGTTTAGGTTGATGAAGCTGAAGAACTAGGATGCTTTAAAAACAATGGAATTGGTGCTGGTTATGAAAGAAAGACAAGATTGATGGAGAAGGTTCAGCCCATGGTTAAGGCTAAGGCTATGGAAAGTGGCAATGAAGAGGTTTGGAGAGCAAGGTTGATGGACAAAGTTGAGTGTGTAGGAATTGAGTTTAGGTTGATTAAGTTTGTGATGGTCATAATTTGCTTGTTTGAGGTTTTTAACATGGTATTGTATTGGTCTAGGCGTGTGTAAAGTTATAATGAAAAGAGGTTAAAGATGATTGAGAAATGTAACATTTCCGTAATAATATTACCATAAAATTAGTCCCTAAATTATTTCTCTATCTATCAAATAGATCCCAACGTTATATTAAAAATCCATCAAATAAATTCTTGAATTGTTTAATCAGATATCAAATTGATCCTTGAAGCATATGTGTACAAAATAAACTAAAAAAGCCAGAACACACAAATTGAAACTGAAATATTACATAGGCAAAAGTCATAGGTCATAAGTCTGAGAAATTACATAGGCAAAAGCAACTCAACTATGGGGCATTAACAAGTCATAAGTCTTAAATAAAGATAAGCAAAAAGAAACCCAACTATGGGGCATAATTCAAATAAGCCTAAATATTACAAATCCAAAAGCATATTTTAAACTCCATGAAGCATCACTTCTTTGGAAATCCGGGGGTTGGTATAAACTCCATGAATTTTGTAGGTTGAGTCGAACCAGGTGGACCATAGTATGGATATGGAACTCTAATTATGCCAACAGGAGTTGTATGAGCTGGTGTAGGACCCCTCATTGGTGTTTGCTTAGGCCTATCAGCTGAAAGAACCGGTCCTCTAAGGCCATACCTCCTTGGTGCAACACCATGAAATTGCAAATTCAATCAAATTAGTCCCTAAACTATGACATTATCAATCATATCAGTCCTTCAATTAATATACTAATTGGCATATCGATCCTTAAAATTTAAGAGTCATACCTATCCAACATTTGCAACAACATTTCCTGCAGTTTCTGCATTCCCAGGCACAATATTTTCTAGCACAAAGTTAGGAGCATTTCCAGACACAACATTTTCTGGAACAACATTTTATGGCACAAAGTTAGGAGCATTTTCTGGCACAACATTTCCATCATTTGTTAATGCTACAATTTCAAGCTCATCAGTGTCTACCACATGTTGTGTGTATATTTCCACTTCATTCTCATTAGCCCTTGCAACTTGCACCATATCCATAACATGCTTATCAGTCGTCAATGGATTCAAGCAGATGTCCAGACCACTTGCAACACCTTCATACGACTTCAAGTACCATAATTTAGATATCTTGAAGTAGCCTCTTCTCAATGTCCCACAAGCAGAACTCATCAGCATCCATCTTTTCGCATACACAGAATTCACCGCAAATGTATTTCAGCCTCCAATACTCATCTCGCTCTAAATCGCCACCGTGATGCAGTATTAGCGTGATATTGTCTTCCATCCTATAGATTTTGGCAACATTAGTCTTAATCACATACAAAACAAAACAACTAAGTTAAATGTTCATCAATTTTAGAAACTGTTTTCAGAAACCCTAAAATACAAACCCTTTTCAGAAACTGTTTTATTCAACCTGTAATTTCCTTCATTACAAAGTTAAATGTTCATCAATTTTAGAAACAAACTAGAAAAAAATCAAATTTTTAAGTATTAGTGTGAAAACCCTAAAACGAATAATCAAAACAACTGTCTCAAAAATGCAACAAAAACAAACAAAGAACAAAGCAATCATAAACGATCACAGAAACAAAATAAACAAAATGATAAAAACTTAGAACGAAAAAACAAAAAAACGGACAAAAAAAAGGGTGAAAACGAACACATAAACTTGATAAACTAGAGGAAAGGTGTTACCTTTTACCACAGACGAACACATCAACTTGAAAAACTAGAGGATCGTCGGAGATGATGATGATTTTGGAGAGGTGAGACTATCCTTATATATTAACTATCCTTAACGCAAAATCCAAACTTATAAGGATTTTGTTGATAATGTTAATATCAAATCATTTGTTGGTATTGGTAGTCATGAAAACTATCCTCAAGGTACACAAATATTGAATGGCACATTTAATATCAAGAAATCTGGATCTGGAAATGCTTATAAGCATAGTTTTAAAACTCGGTTCGGTGATCGACTCAATGAGGTTACTGGGTCACTGAGTCATTGGTCGAACCACTGAGTGATTGGTCGAACCGCATGACTGAACCGGATTAAACTGATTGACTCGGTATTCAACTCAGCGTTTATAAATAATATTGTTTATGTATTAAACTAAACTAAACCGGATAAATCGATGTCTATTATTTTTAAAAACCTAAAATTGTCACAAATATTTATTTACATTTTAATAAAACAAAACACATAAAAGTCACCTTTGCATATATTTTTTTAAGCAAAAATCCACCTTGCATATAGTAGTATGTTTTGATGAGACACATTTTATTTTATTTTTCCTAAATGAGATTCACGTTATTTTAGAGTTAATCCCATACCAACAAAATTAGTTTAGAGTTAAAAAATTAAAATAGCAGTAATTATACACGGCATAGACTACTATTGCTATAGAATTTTCAAAGAATAGTCAATATGCTTTGTTACAACTTCCAAGAAATACACACTACTCTAAACAATAATCTCTCTAACTAAACTAGCTTTACATTATGTAAAAAACATCATCAAACACTTTCCCATCTCTCTCTATCCTTTCTGTGTGTGACCTTTCCCTTTTTCAGTCTACTTTTTTTCCTTCTTCTTCTACATCAATATGTAATGTTATCATGTCAAAGATGCAATTAAAATGGTGAAAGTGTAAACCACTGAAGATGAAGATGAAGATGAAGATGTTTTCAAGTATATACAACGTTTCCACGTCCTTCGTTTTCTTCTGTTCTTCTGCTTCTTTTTCCTTTTCATCACTGACCTGGTCCGGTTCTAAAAAACAGGCAAGTCACCGGTTTTTACCCGTTTTGGCCGGGTCACTCCGATTTAAAAGCACGGCCGATCCATTAGCTAGCTCGAACCGCTCACCCCTCCGGTTCCCAGGCCAACCGGTTCGACCGGCCGGTCCGAGGCGGTTTTTAAAACTATGCTTATAAGTTTGGATTTCGCGTTAAGGAACCTCCTAGTTGTTGGGATATTGGGAGGTATATGAGTATAGGTGATGAAGGTGGAAAACGTTTGACTTTTAATGCTACTGAAGATTTTGAGGTTGTGTTTGTTGCTATTGCAACTTGAATTTTAACTAGATTATGTAACTTTAAATTCTTTTTATGAATTATGTTCTTGCACAATTTAAGCTGGTATTTAATAAGTCGAATAATATATTGTTGCGTGTTCTTTTTCACACTTTTTTTTATCAAAAAAGATATTCGTTTGTTCAAATTGATAGAAAACATTAAAAACAGTCCTTTGAGCATAGCTCAGTTGGTAGGACAATGCATTATTATATGCCGGAGCGGGGGTTCAAACCCCGGACATCCCACTTATTCATCTTATAAGATGAATTCTAGCCACTAGGCTGTCTGACAAAAAAAAAAGAATACATCAAAAACAACAAAAATTCAATGTAGCTAAAACCGAACATGATGAAATCAAATGTGCCTTGTTAGCTATGAAGCACGGATACGGATACGGACACCGGATACGACACAGATATTGACACACCGACACCGCTACTAATTTGAGAAAATCACATAATTCAGTATAATTATATCTGTCGGAGTTGTTCGATGTCCGACACGTGGGACACCTCTAATCCGAGAAGTGTCTGATCTTCATACCTTGTGAGTAGTTCATATAACAATTACCTTGCAAGATTACAAAGTAAGAGGGAAATCTTTAGCTGCTGAAAGCAAGTTGATATGATGCAGAAAGTGACAAATTACAAAATCTTCAATAACTATGAATCCTTGTTGTTTTTTTATATTTTCCAACACAAAGAATGGAATGAATCAAACCAAAATGAATAAAACATATCCAAAAATAAGGGTTGTAGTTGGAATACTTCATACTGCTTCTGCATCAAGACATCATTATATAGATATGTCCTTTAGCAGAAGGGAATCTGGATCAGAAGTTTCTATTTTTCTCTCTTAAACTTCATTTTCTCTTTGAAGGTCACCAAACAATACAAATTATATTGCTCGGATTTAACTTAATCACAAGGACCACTCTTTTCTTATAAAATTTTCCGAACAAAGTATTCCTTCAAACCATGGTTTTAAATTCCGGTCGCAACCACAATTGCGAACGCAATATAAAGACTTTGTAGTCTCTGCAACGGCATCACAATTACAATGTTGACAATATCAGCTACATTTTCCTGCGATAAAGGTTTGCGGTGTAACCACAACCACAATTTAGAAACATGCTTCAAACAATTAAGTGCCCCCATAGGAATTCTTGGTCTTGTGACTGTGTTAGTATGTGCTAGGGATCAGCAGCATGCTCACCATTGGATTTTGTGGTCCCTTTTTGCATTGTATTCTCTAAACTACACAGCCACTTCCTCTTCCTTTGTTTAGATCTTCCAAATCTATGAAATTGAATCTATTAAAATCGATCAAGGTTTACATTTCAACGACGACTTCACTTCCATAACCAAACAGGCTTTCCAAAATATTGTACAACTCTTCTGTCTTTGGATTAGATTGATCAAGTGAAAAGAATTGATGAACCTTATTATCAACCTCAATCCAGCTACACCCTGGAATCTTATAAGACTTTTGTTGCTTCAATTTGCACCACACATTCCTCATTTCATCCCACTTTCCTAATTGACCATATATATTGGCCAACATTGTACCATAACCTCCATTATGTGGATCAATTTCAACTAACTTTTTGGCTGCAAATTCCGCCAAATCGGTACGACCATGAACCTTACATCCATTAAGCAAAGAACCCCAAACTACTTCATCAGGTTCCATGCTCATTCCCTTCACAACATCCATAGCCTCATCAAACCGACCTGCCCGACCAAGAAGGTCTATCAAACATCCGTAATGCTCGATCTGAGGCTCTATCCCATACTCCTTAACCATCATCTCAAAATAGCCACAACCTTGTTCAACCAATCCACCATGAGTACAAGCATTCAACAACCCAATAAAAGTTACCTCATCAGGCCTCACACCACCACCACATTCCACCATCTTCTCAAAAACCGCAATCGCATCCTCACATTTCCCATGCAACGCATAACAATTAATCATCGAATTCCATGAAGTCAACCCTTTAGATCGGTCCATATCAAAAACCTTCCTCGCCAACTCCAAACTCCCACACTTCCCATACATATCCACAAGCGCATTCGACACAAACGAATCAACCACAAACCCATGTCTATAAACATAACCATGTATCCATTTCCCAAGCTGAAGCATACCACCATGACCACAAGCCGAAAGCACACAAACAACCGTAACCTGATTCGGTTTATTCCCCTTACAAAACCCTCCCTCACCCAAACCAGCAGCAAAAACCATTTCTGTAAACAACCTAATCCCCTCTGAAAAAAACCCATTCTGAGTACAACCACTAATCACCGCATTCCAAGCCGGAACATCCCGATCAACCACTTCATCAAAAACCATCAACCCCTTCTCAACATCCCCCACTCTCAAATACCCAGAAACCAAAACAGTAAAAACCACAACATTTCTCTCAGACATTTCATCAAACACCTTATGTGCATCCCTTAAACCCCCAAAAACCTTCGAATACGAATCAACCAGCGACGTTTCGACAACCGGGTAATTCAAAAAACCACTTTTCACAATCTGGGCATGCACCAAATCAACTAAAAATCGTTCCTTTACTGATTTCAACACATGGGGGTATATAAAATTATTAGGCCTAATATTACTATTGAGCATGGTTTTAAAGAGTTTGAAAGCTGTGTGTTGTTGAGATGAAAATGCAGTGATAATGGCAGTGAAGAGGTAGATATTGGGAAAATGAATGTGGTTGAAGATTTGATGAGCATAGTGAAGATTTGAGAGATTGAGGGAACAAAAACGAATGAGTTTGAAAGCATAGAAATGGGTTTGAGAATGACCAAGTGTTGTTAAGTGTGATTGAAGTTGTTTTAAGTGGTTTATGTGGTTGATTTTGGTTAGGATTGTTGTTACTAATTCGTTTAAGTTTCGTTTCATTTGATTGGTTTTTGCAAATTTATATTATTTGCAAAAGTGAAGAAAGGATTAAGGTGATGAACTAATGGCACATTCGAGGGTAATAGAAGAGAAAAGATTGCAATCAATGATGTACCATTTAATATGTAATTTTGTCACGAAATTAAATTTTTAGTGACTTGTCACAAAAAACAATAGTGGTGAGTTCCTCTAAAAAAAAATAATAGTGGGTTGTTCTAACTTATTTTTTTAACCGGTATAATGATTAGAATTTACCTAAAAGGTAAATGAATAAAGTGTCTGAAATTTGAATCTCAACTCATGTGTATAATAAATTATATCTTTGTAAATTGAGTTATGCTCACGAAGACGAATTGTTTTAACTTTTATCGAAGTGAAAATAGATTTAATTAATGGAAAAAACCTACAACATAGTTTACCTTAAACTTATGTTAGGCCTTATTTTTAACCTATTTTTAAATAGAGAAAGCTTGCATTTTTACAAATAAAAAGTAATCGGAGATTAAAACCCAATCATAAAATCTTATCAATTTTAACATTTTTATCAATTCTGTGATTTTTTTTTTTTAAAAAAAAAAAAACTTATCAAATGGTATGCACTACCACGTCCGTGTTGATTTTTATAGTATATGCCACATGGTACATATGATATGAGTCAAGATTTGAGAGAAAACAAAAACATTATAGAGAACAACACCTTCATTTTTCAAACGGAATTCATGTATTAATTTTTTATTTGAAATATGATGAAATAAGTTAAATAAAAATTCAATGGAACCACATTGATGCAAGAGAGTGGTAGTGATTGTACAAGCCTTCCATCTCAATAGCAATCCTTCTTATTTCTTCCGAAATACACTTCCATACAACACAAAATCTGTTTTATCCAAATATGTCCTTTCAAAGTCATGTTGGAGGTGAAAAAAAAAATACTCATTTTCAACAAATCAAAAATTTAGGAGAACAAGTATAGTAAAACCCAAAAATGGGTTTTCTCAATATCTTCTCTCCATTTTTTTTCAAAAGTTGTGGAAATATTTGTATAAAACATGGCATCATATCCCATTGTACACCTGAAGAATGGTGTATGGGTAGACATAACCTTATAGCCATTAGATCTTTGATCAATGGTCAAGATTAAAGCAAGAATAACATGCTTTACCTCTTCACCATTAAACATTCACCATATATATTACCTACATGTAACATTCTTGAAATTGAAAGAAAAACTATAGAAGTAACAAGGATCAACTTTGTAAGGTCAAAGTACTGGTATAAATCATTTAACTGTGCTAAATTTCTTACAAACACATGGGCAACAATTGGAAAACATGCCACTAAATTGGATTTACAGTGCCAAAATTGAGTAAGAAACCTATAAAGTAATAAATTTAAAATAAAATAATTTGCGGAAGGTAATAGTCTCATCATCCCAATACTAACTTTTGGTATGACATGAGGCTAAACCAATCAACTTCAACAGTTGAAAACAGCAGTTGCAATGTCAGATTGGTTCACAGTAACACTACACAGCTAGAAAAAATTTGACAAAACTCACCTATATTTAATGGTGATTATTGGATAAAGAAAGAAATCAGAACTTCTCATCTATCCAAGAAAGAATCAAAATGTTAACTCATTTTGGATCCTATTTTGTCAAATTAATTCTGGCTATTGAAATCAGAGGCTTGCTACAAGCCTCTGCATATCTTCTTCCCTCTGTCCTCCTCTGGAGTTATTCTTCGGATAACTTTCTTCATTCCCTCCTTTGTTCCCCCAAGTTTTCCCGTATCAACTTCCTTCATTACCTCCTTCGCTCCCCCAAGTTTTCCAGTATCAACGATCATTTCCTCACGATTAGTTTCCTTTACAACACTATCCACATTGTCCACCATGTTTTCCTCCTCCGCAACTTTTATTACCTCGAGAAGTTCACATGGAGTAGCAGCTGGGTCCAGAACCCTGCAACCCTTTGGAGCATTAGGAGCTTCTTCGCCGGCAAGTAAGTGTGAAGGTACCTGATGAGAGAATCGAAGTATCTCCTTCCTTGGAATGATCTTGATCTCTTTCTCATCTAAGTGGTGGTGAAAGGTGGCCTTGAACCCGGCCACCTTGACCAGAGGAATAACAGTTACGCCACGTTCTTCAACAAAATCCTCAAGCACTTCAACCATATCAAACTTGTGTATCACATCACCTGCTGTTCGCTCGTTCCAGTCAGGAGACCAATTCCTATAGACAGCCCATACTTCCCCTTTTTGAGGATATATACAAATAGCTCCATCATTCCCTTTTTTCCACCTAACCTTCTGAGAGAAAAAATCGACCGAGTTATAGATTCCGCGTTTGCCAATTCTGAATTCGCCACAAGTTTTTGGAAAGCCTAAAGCAATCCAATTTAAGGGGCCTGGTTCAATGTTGGTATTTGGGTAGAGCCAACTGAGCTGCAACTTGAATGGATTTAAAGAGATCACTCTGTGAATCATAGCATAACGTCGAGGCATCCCATCACCACCATCATATGCAGCCCATACTTGCTTTTCACCAAAAGAAGTTTCAGTTCGATCCTTGTAAACATCATCGAAATCAGGATCTGGAACATCTACTAGCATTGCATCCAAAATTTCCGTGCAATTGTAATCAATGGTAGGAGCTGCAACTGACTTGCAAGCCTGCAATCTATTCCCCACACCTTCTGACTTCCCAATTTTATTTTGACCACAGATCTCAGAGTTTCTTGCAGAAAATTCTCCTTTCCAATTTGCTTTCTCAAAGCAGTCTCTACTCTTTTTCCCCACTGATTTACCAACAGTATTTGACTGAAACTCCTTGAGTTTCTGGGTAATTTCTTTTCTAGCTTTCTCGACAAGAATATTCTGAAGTTCAACTGGAGAAAGATCTCTAGTACAGTTGAACTTCTTGCCTAAGTCAGATGCTCCATGTGCCTCCATGACCCCCCTTTTTCTCTTAGCCGGATTAAAGTAACCTTTTTTCGAAACATTCTGCTTCCTTCTTAAAGCCTCTTCCCTTTTGGTAGCTGCTTGTGCCTCCTCGCGATCTCGTTTCACCTTACCATATGCCTGCTGAACCACATTTGCAGCTTGAGCCACATTAGAAACACCGGAAGTTTTCGTGAATGGAGCCCATTGGAAACTGTTATTGTTAGACCCTAAACCAACATTTGGAGCTGCCATGTTGTTTTTTCCGGCATTAAATTTGCTCTTATTAGGTCCTTGGTTATCGGCCTTTTGCTTAAAATTCCACGAAGTTCCAGGTCTGATACCACTTTTGGGAGGCGGATTAGTTTCAACAGCCACAAATGCATCATGACAGTTAGGACAGACGAGTTTAAGGTTAAGATACTTAACGAGATACTCATACTGCATGTGACATCGATGGCAAGTAGTCCAAAATGTAGATTTCGATGTGTTGGCAGAGGATGAAGTGGGTTCTTTAGCCATATTCTTGTGAGTTTTTCCACTTGAAGGCGTTTTTTTCTTACTATTGTTTCCATTTGCCGTCGCTTTTGTTGATGAACCACCAAAAATGGTTGAACCTTTCTGTGGTTTTGCTTTTATCTTCTGATCATAAGCTGCTCTTTTATCCTTATCGGACAGTATACTCCATGCCTCTGAAATAAGCCTAAAGGCCCCATCGGATCCAATGGACTTGTTCTTGTCAGGGTGAAGCATGAGAGCTAGCTTCCTGTAATGTTTCCTAATGGTATCATCATCAGCATGGGGGTTCACACCGAGTATACCATACCAATCTGCTTCTCCTTTTACTTTATGCTCGGCAGAAATATGCACATCGAGTGTAGCTATCATTTGAGGAATACCCTCAAGGGAAGGAAATAAATTCTGCGCTTTCAAAGCAAACTTCTTTGCTCCCAAAGGGTCCTTTTCATTAAACTTCCTCACAGCGAGTTCTTTAGCTTTGGTGGCGTCATCCTTATTGCACTCCATTTCACTCACCTGCCTTCTTGGCGTTCACGTCTATTTTCAATATAGACCAGTTTATAGATAGTTTGAGTTCACATACCGCTTCAGGAAGTGATCCGTCCTTGAAAATAAAACCCTGTTGGGTAAAAGTAGATTTTAGTTAATAAGGTAATAACTTGCTTTGCAAATTGAATTCAATCAAATTCAAATAGTGAAAATACAAGGGCGCTATCTTTTGAGGGATACTATAACACAATCAGATTTACATAGGCATGTTGATTGGTCAGTAATTACAAAATAGTCAAGAGCAATACAGTTTAAACGAGTAGGTCCTACACAAGTTTTAGAAAAAATTGTCACAGCAGTTTAAACTTGTGTGTTTGCAGTTGCATTATGTTCTAGTATGCACCATAATGCAACAGCAAACACACTAACACTGTGTACTAGAACAAGATTACTTTTAATTGACAAATACCAATAAAAAGGGTATCATCAAGCAGTGTTGATGAATAGCGGCTAAAACATAGCGGAATTTAAACAAAACCATATTGTTTTGCACTTCGCTATTTAATACAAAATATTGTAAAATAGCGGCGTCATAGTGTTGTTGCATACAAGAATTTGAACAAACTACTATTTTCCGCAATCCACGAATGACAATACTGGTATCAAGAAGCCCAGATACATAATACAATAAAGGCACACTAAGATACAAGGATATCAGACATTTGAAAAAATCAACATACGACGCAGCCTAGATACGTTAACAAAATTTTATAAATATATGTAACATAAATGCAAAATATATGTAAATAGATAGGCAAAAGAGTAGAGAATGAGACGAGCTTAGAGCAGAAAAATAGGAACATACTAAGTTAGAAAAAGTGCAAACCAAACCAATGAAGTAGATGCATGATATACAGCCTAGAGCATAGTGTGATATCAACGACAGAAACAGAGCAAATAATGAGCAAGAGCTACAAAACAATGCAATTCAGAACTCCACAATTTTGCAACCAGATCAATTCCATAGTTGGACACAAGAACATTTACAACAAAAGAAGTCTGGCAGCATAATAAGAACACATTGGACCTTAACAATCAAACAGACAATAGGTAGAAAATTCATGAGTTACAAACTTACAACGGTACAAAAAGTAGGTTAAAAATGGCGCTACAAATGAGTCGCATCGTATCTGGGTGACAACCGTGTCATTAATTGGCACGACGTATCGAAACTGTATTCGATAACTATCATTGAAAAAAAAAAAAAACATAAAAACAAAGAGTAGTATACAAAAATATGGGATATTTTCTGGATAAGTAAATGACGCGTGTCGGTATCAGTTACATGTCGGGAGACAGATACATTTCCTTTTACGAAGTATCAAAGAATAAAGTTTTGGTCGGATCGAAAAGGAATGGTTGAAAACGAATTAATTTTTAGATACGTCGGCGTTCATTGAATCAGTACAATAACGAAACAGCATTTCATAACATTTCATTATATCAATGTTTTAAAACCCTAATCAAACCGGTTCAACCGGTCAGACCTTGAACTGGCCGTATCTTCAGCCTCAACCATAAATTCAAACAATCAAACCATTAATTATAACTATCAGCATGATGTGGGTTTAGATTTTTTAAAACCCTAATCAGACCACCCGGTTCAACCGGTTAGACCGTGAATTGGATTGGTGGTATCTCAAGTCAGATCACTCGTCAACCATAAATTCAAACAATCAAACCGTTGACTACCGGTATCAGCATAATAGGGTTTTAAATTTTTCCAAACATGACATTAAATTCATACATTTCGCGCGTGAAAATGAAATCAAAATCATACATAAATAACACAGTCAATCGCAACTAAATAACAATAAAACAAACAACCGCGCCAAAAAAATTGAAAATTATACAAAATTGAACTTATTCATCAACTTTTTAATCCCTCAAAAACACAAACAAGTTCATAATTCAAAAATTCAAAATCAAATTCAATCATTTCAACACAAGTTCATAATTCAAAAATTCAAAATCAAATTCACTCATTTCAAGTAAAACATTAACAAGAAGAATCTTAACTTACCCAAATCAAAATAACTTCAAAACCTCCAAGCTTCTAGAAATCACAGCAAGTTCCTGAAGTTCAATGCAAATTCTGGTGAAACTCTGAAAGAAAAACGAACAAAACCCTAAAATTATAATATTATCGTAAAAATGAAGAAAAAATATTGAAAAATGAAAATCTGGGTAACCCTAAAATCAGATAAAGTTGAGAAATTTAGCATGAAAAATGAGAATTATGAAGTAAATGATTAAAGGGTCATGAAAATGAAAAAAAAAATGAAATTTTTTTGATTGTTTTTTTTATTATTGATTGTGAAGAAAAAAAAATGGTGACTTACAATTGAAGGAACTAAGATCGTTGAAGAAAAATGATGAAATGATAGAATTTGGTGAGAAAGTGTTTGGAATTTTGGTGAGAAAGTGTTGTTCTTTGTCACCGATTGTTCATGCTTCTTCACGCTCACACAAACGTACTTTTAGTTCTAAGCTATTTTTTTGTTTGTCTGAAATGAAATTTTACTTAGGTTAATTTGTTTGGGCATTTTTTTGATGAAATTTATAGTTGAAATTTTGGACTTGTGAGTCTAGGGTTGGTTATGGATTTGGGCCGACACGATTAGGGTTGGACATCGGGTGGATTCGGCCCAAATCGAGGCCCTGATGTGGATAGTTGTTTGATACGCTCCTAAAATGTGGTATTTTACTTCTTTTGTGCTTATCACACGGTTCCGTTGTGGTATTTTACTTCTGATAGTGCATATTTTTATATATTTTACATATGGTGAGGTGGATTTAGAAACTATTTGGTTGTGTGACCAAAATTTGTTTGGGTTGGGTGGGTCTTGGACCGGACCCGATGGTGAGTGGGTTGGTTGATTTGACATAGGAATCACCGCGTGTTTGGCCCACAATTTTTTTTTGTATGAATTTGACATAAAATAAATAAATATTTGTAAAAAAAGAGTGTTGGCCCATCGGCCTTTTATTTATTTTGAGTAAATAGTCAATTACCCCCCTGAAATTGTGAGTTTCGTCAATTACCCCCTGAAATTAACAAAACTTCAATTACCTTCCTGAAATTGCACAACGTTAATCAATTTACCCCCTCCGTCAAATTTTTCTGTTAGTCAACATGACATTTTGCAAATACCCCCCTGAAGTTTTGCACTTATGTGCAAAATGCCCCCTAAACTTGAAAATTTATATATTTTTTTCTTATCCTTAAAAGTGATTGTATTATCACTGAATTGTAGAGCATATTAACTAAGTTTTGATGATATACAACCATATATTGGCACTATGGTCGAACAAATTGACGGTATTTGATAAACCCTACAATAATGTTTAAAACTCAATAATATTTACAAAACAAAAATAAAAGTATTTCTTTGTTCCAACATCAAATGTTGTTTTTTCTTTTTCAAGTTGTCCTTCACCCCATTGGAGATCAAAAGGATGATGGCTATCATGTTTTTTTATTCTCTTTAAAAAAAATGAAATATACAGAATATAATATTATTACCCTTCAAGATCCTTTATAAAGCGAGAGAAGTAACAAGTTTATGTATTTTTTCTTGAAAGTGAGATAAGTGTGTTGGTGGTGTGCACCGCTCACAATATAAAGGAAATGAAATTTTTTTGTGGTTAAAATTAGCAATAACAAACCCATGTATTTTGACATCTTGGTAATTATTGGTTATGCCAATCATATATTATTTATGTGCTTCATTATGTATGACATGTATTAGTTTTCCATCTGACAAGTGTGGTTGTACTTTACTATGCTGACTTTCATATCATTAGCTATAATACTTAGTTAATGTTTGATCTTTTAAAGGAACATATATGGTTGTATACCGTCAAAACTTAGCTAATATGCTCCACAATTCAATGATAATGTAGTCACTTTTAAGAATAAGAAAAAAAAATATAAATTTTCAAGTTCAGGGGGCATTTTGCACATAAGTGCAAAACTTCAGGGGGGGTATTTGCAAAACGTCATGTTGACTAACAGAAAAATTTGACAGAGGGGTTAAATTGATTAACGTTGTGCAATTTCAGGAGGGTAATTAAAGTTTTGTTAATTTCAAGGGGGTAATTGACGAAACTTACAATTTCAAGGGATAATTGACTATTTACTCTATTTATTTTCATCTCAACTTTAACCATTTTTTCATTCACATGCAAGAAAGTAAAAATCATTCATAAAATAAAGTTTATAATAAGATCGATAATTTCATCTAAGAATAGTAATATTGAAGAAAAAATATATATGATTATTACTATAAAGAACTGTAAAAATTACAATAAAGGCCGATAATTTTATCAGAGGATGATAATTTTATGTTGTAAATTGCAAGTTTACGGTATATTTATTTTTAAAAGATATATGCACCCAAAAAATGTTAACGTTGCAATATGTATTACTTAACATAATTAGCGGTATGTTTTTCTTTTTCTTCATCGTAAAAGTCATTTTTGGCGAGTTTTATATAAAAAGTATATAACAAATTATGCCATACTTTTCGCACAAATAATTGACATGTATTTATATCGATTACATTTCGAAAGTAGATAGATTTCCTTTTGCGGAGTTTCAAATAATCAAATTTTGGTAGGATCGTAATAGAATGGTCGAAAACTAATTTATTTTTTAATACTTTAGTATTCATTGAATCGGTACAATAACAAAATGGCATTTCATTAGGTCAATGTTTCAAAATCCTAATAAGACCACCCGATTCAATCAGACAACCCCATAAATTGGTTGTATCATTAGTCAAAATACTCCTCAACATTCGAACAATCAAACCAATTAAAAAGTGTTAACTGTATGTATCAACATGTTGGGGTTTATAAATTGTTTTTTAAAAAAGTACATTAAATTCTTACGTTTGGCACATAAAATTTGTTAGTGGTATTTTTTTTTCCTTCTAAAATTAAATTTAACTTTTGATTTTTGTTAGGAATGCATTTTTTTTTTGTCGAATTTATAGTTGGAAATTTGTGAATATGGAATTTGTGTAGTTCGGCCTAAGTCCATAACCACATTTAGAGTAACTTATGATATTTACAAAATTCCGTAGGTGATGGGTCAATCAGTGTGTTGTCTACATAATAATCTTTATGTTTTAACAATATTTCACTTCACAATAAAGATTGACTACTGATACTTTAAAAATAATGTCTTTATATTTAATGGGGTCTCACGATTAAGTCGTATATAATATTTCATTAAACGGACTAACTATTCTAGAGACTTTATTTATTTATTTTATCAAGTAAGAGACTTTATTATTTTAAAACAAAACAGTGACTAACGAAATGTTTTATTATTATTATTATTATTATTATTATTATTATTATTATTATTATTATTATTATATATTCACGAATATATATTTATAGCAAAATCATGATACAAAGTCAAAATCCAATCAATACATGGATTGTCTATCTAGGCTTACTCCAACAAAGACATAATCAGAAAATACATTACTTCAAGTAAAGCGAAATATAGTACAAGTTCTTACAAAGGATGTCGTACTACATTGTCATCGCGATTATCGGGTGTCAGATCATTGGTTAGATTTGAACCTTTCAATCATTGATATCTCTATTTTTTTTGGGGAAAGGTAAAATCGAGAAAAACCTTTAGAAATTCCGAGTTCGGGGCTGATTTCACTACGGGAAGGTGTTAGGCACCCGCAATGACTATAGTATCCTATAGGAACCGTTTTACTATGCTTTACGTATATGCTTTGCTTTTATCGCTATTTTGTAAAAAAGATTGGTTTTAAGAATGAGAGGAAGAAGATTGGATTTTATTTTATTGGACTTGGAGAGATTTTGAGTCTCTTGCCTACATACCCTTTTAAGGGATCAAAATTCCATGTAGTTCTCTTCCAAAATATTTTTGTGAGTTTTGTTCTATTTTAGTTTTGAAAATGGTTTTGAAGAAAGGAAAGAGGCCGTGTAGGCATTAGAATTGAAAAGAAAAAGAAAACATTTGGTTGGTTCAATTGTTAATGAAAACGGTTAAAGTTTGGAAATTAATTGCATTTTGGTTTGATTAAGAAAATAAAGGGAAAATCCTTTGGAGTTTTGACTCCAAGGTTTATTTGGAAAATATTTGAAGTGATGGAAGTTATTTGTTTTTTAAAAGGATTTATTTTCTCTAAGTATCGCGCATCCTAAACATACACCTAGCGTTAGCTCATGCAACGTGTGTGCGTGTCGGTGCGTGTGTCGGTGTACATCATTATAGTCCATAGTCTTTTACATCGGGTCCTAATTTACATTCTATGGTCTTGCATGAAATTAAAGAAAAGTAAACTAAACCTAAAAGATTACATGAATTAATGGAAACCTACACAAAATGGTTAAAAGGAAGAAAATGATAAAAATAATGCAATGCTTGCGATATGAATAAGACGTGAAATGAAATGGTTAGTGGCGAATAGAGAAATGATAGTATGAGTAGCAATGCATGGTGGATGAAATGATTATGATCAAAGAGTATTAAGCAAATTGCAAGGGGAACAAGTGCCAAAAATAGTGCAAACGACATAAAACAAAAGCCTAAAACTTAGACCAAATCCCATGACCTATAACCCCCCCCCAAAACA
Source organism: Medicago lupulina (assembly GCA_958299785.1). Classification (NCBI taxonomy): domain Eukaryota; kingdom Viridiplantae; phylum Streptophyta; class Magnoliopsida; order Fabales; family Fabaceae; genus Medicago; species Medicago lupulina. Next base: position 51,463,589 of record OY283146.1, on the reverse strand, counting down.
GAATTCTCAAGGGAAATATTTCAAGAATTATGAGGGAATTACAAGCCATGCATTCAAATTTAGCACACACACATTCTATGCATACTTCACACCTCATTTCCAAACAAAAATTCACACTACTTGCAAAACAAGAAACTAACTATTGAATTTGTAAAACAAGAAATTATTTCTAAATTTGCGAGAAATTGGAAACTTAACGGTTAAGCTTGTAAGACAAGTAATTACCACTAAATTTGCAAAGATTTGGAAATTAACAACTATATTTGCAAAAAACACAAGGAATTAACACTAAGCTTGCAAAAAGGGTTTGGAAATAATCAATTAAGCAATGAACTCAGAACCAAACACATCACAAGATCATGTATCAAATATCAACACTAGGTGGCAAGAATCGGATCTACAATTATGCAAGAAACTCTTACGAACACACCTAGTACTCAAAACCCACGAGGAATTTAGCACCTATCATTTTTATCAATCTTAACATGAAAAATCATCACCAACAGTCAAGAACATACCAAGAATCCCATAGAAAAAATTACAAAAGTTTTCAATAAAATTAAAGCATGCCAGGGGTTCGAACAGCAAAAAAGATGGTGCAATTAGCAAGCAATTCCAAGAAACTGAAAAAAACAAGAAAGACTGATGCTATCCGGCCCATACCCACGGTTCTTGATGGATCCGGATCTCCATAACGCTTCAGGAGCGCTGGATTGATCCAGATCCATCTGGATCTAGATCAAACGGCTGAGAACAAGAGAGAGTGGACCGGGTTTGGGTCAACCCGGTTCACGTGCCTACATAAAAGGGTTTACAACCCGTTTCCTTCATTTTTCAAAACGTTTCTCTTTCTTCTTCTCTTCTTCTCCGCCGTTCTCTCTACGAACCCTAACCCTAGTTTCTTGAATCTTGCTCAGAAACGGTTCGTCTATGGCTTAAACTATTCGTATCATCGTTCTAAGCATGAATCATCCAAGAGAACACAACTTTAACCGTCAAAACGATGTGAATCTTTGAGTTTTGATGCCTTAGGTTTGAACTGTTCTGATCCGTCGCGTTTTTGGCCGAATCTGTTGTGAAATTACAAGAAATCGCTTCGATTCACACTTGTTATGGATTCTGAAACGTTTCTTTGATTTTTTAAAACGATTTTGTGTTAGGGTTTGGGCTTTTGGATCGAACAGTTTGAGATTGCTACAAGTTCACATCGTTTTGGATTCTGTAGTGGTTTCTATTGAAATAAGGTGAAGTTTGAGCATTACCTGTGTTTGTGAATGGAGATCCGAACCGTTTCTTTTGATCCTTGGCTTTGAATCTCTTCTGGTATGCTGGTATTGCTTCTTTTCTCTTCTCTGATTCGAACCTTGCGATCCTCTTCACCTTCTCTTCTTCTCTTCGACCCTCTCTGTGATCACGCTTGAGCTTGCTATCCTTTGGGTGGTGAGTTCGCGTTTGAATTGCAGAGAAGCGATTCAATGATGAAAATTCGCAAGAATCTCTGAGAATTGCTCCAATTTGTGCTGTTTCTGTGCGAATTTCGCTTCTGTTTGATTCTGTGGGTTGAATTTCATGGTGAATTTGTGGTTTTTGGTACAAAATTGATCTGGATTAGGGTTGAATGTGAGTTAGGGTTTCATGAATGTTCTTGAAGCTTTTGGTGAATTTGTGAGTTTTTGATCTGTAACTGCCAAGAGAGAGAATGTTGATTCTGTTTGTGTGATGTGGCGTGTGAATGGATCTGATTCTGACACTGTGTACTATTTATAGCCTGCCATGTGTGATTCTGGCCAATGAGGTAGTGACACGTGGACTGGACTGAGCTGGCGTGGCACCTGTGGACTGAATCTGAAAAAAAGGACTAAACTGCAAATTTGAAAAGAACAGGACCTTTTTGCAATTAAAAAATGGACTGTTTTTTAAAAGAATTAAAGAATTTGACTGTTTTTAAAAGAATTGGGACTAATTTGCAAAAAAACATAATATTTGGAATAAATTGTAATTTCTAAAAATGTTTGGACTAAAATGTAAAAAATAAAATTGGTTAAAAAATGTAATTTGAAATGCAACGTAAAGTGAAACAATTAAAATTGAAAAAATGGACTAAAATGAACAAATTACCACAAAGGAGGTATTTTAAAATACCTCTCTGCCCAAAATTTATTTGATGTGAAAAGACTAAAATGCCCCTGGGGCAAAAACGACTCAGACTGACTCAGATGCAAAACTAAGATGATTTTTGAACAGGATTTGATTAATGATTCATGCAGGCAAATAGAAAAGACTCAGGAACAAATTGTAGGGACTGAAAATGGGTTCCTTTGTAGGAAATGACCAAAATACCCTTTTGTATGATTTTATGCAAAAATTCAAAAGACTGAAACAGTAATGTATGCAGTTGAAGCACAGTAGAAAACACGGTGAATTGAAAAAAAGTATTGGGAATAGAAAGGAGATTTAAACAAGTATTTTTAGGTCCAAAACGAGGGTATGACATACATGTATATGACATCTGGTACAAAATCTTGTTAGCATAACTTGTTTTAACAAAATGAATCCAACACAACAATAAAAAACACAACATAAATGAAGAAACCTTTCACCTCCAAAGGGTTTTAGGGGTTGTTTCCCAACTACTCAAAGTTCAAGGGGATCAAAGCTTCGAACATAGAAATACAAATTCTCGAAGTAGAAGTTCAAAAGATTGCATGGAAGCTTGAGATTCGAAGACCTTGTCGTTGTCCAATTTCAACAGGTCTTGAAGATTGGATCTTGTGTGATTGTTTAGCATATAAGATTATGGAATCGAAAGAATCTTTGTAATCATACACTTGTGAACATGTCTCATCATAGTGGAAAACTAGGATTAAGGTGTTTTCTAGACGAAGAGAGGACATACCCCTAGTGAGGACGAAAAGGGGGGAACCTCTATAAATCTTGTGGTTCTTCTCTCCCTTATCTTTTTAATTTCAGCAATATATTTGTGTGTATATGAATTCATTGTGTAAAGTGATTATTAATTGATTGTGAGTTTAATTTTACCAAAGCCTAATCTTAATTTACTACGATGTTCTCCAAAGAAGATAGTATAAAATGTTAGATTTCAAACTTAAATTTTATTAACATAATTATGAGATAAGTAGTTAGAAAGGCCAATGAAAGGATAAAAAAATTTGGGTCGTCAATCATACTTTTCATCTACATATAAATTTTCAAGATTATCGATGCAGATTCTTAGTTGAAAAAGCATTAAGAACAGGCAGGAACTAATTTAAATCGGATACAATAAAATCATAACTAAATAAAAACTTTATTAATTTAATCCAACAAATAAGAAGGGTTTCATCTTAATTAGAACCCTAATCAAGAGGTTTAGTTGCTCATGGAAACATACATCATAACAAAACAATAGAAAAACATACCCTAGAGAGAACAAGAGGTGGATGGAGATCCTGCCTTGAAACTCTAATGCTTGACCCTTGCCTTGAACCGCTAGTTTTTTTGAATGAAAAATAATGAGTGCAAAGGTCTCTATTTATAGCAAAAGATTACTTAGGATTTAGGAGAAGAAAAGTGAGGTTTTTGCAACGATCCATCTTGGAAAACAACATTGCCTCATGCACAAATGGCGCATGGCCAGGCGCAAATGGCGCCCGAGGCAGCCCCTGTGGCGCAAAAGTATTGTGTTTTCGTCCCGTTTTCGATCGTTCTTCCGTTTGAAAACTCCTAGGAACTTGAAATGATTTTTTCACTTTGTATTGTCTTCAATCTTCATTTCCTTGATCATTTGGGTGATGTCTTGATTTGTCAAGTTACATGATTTCTCACTACAAAACAATGAAAAACACCTATGTAGTTGCATGATTTAGGATAAATGTGAATTACAACGACTCGAGTGAAAACAATACTATATGTTTCTCAAAGCATTGACAACTCCTCTAACTTTCATCTTATTTGTCTTCAAATGCAAAGAAAAATACGAAAAACATAGCAAAAAATGTCATATGATGCTCCGTCATCACCACGTTAGCTAAAACATATCTCATTATTAATTTTAGTTAAAAAGTATAATGGAAGGAAAAAATGTTAGATTTTATAATGGGGACACCAAATACACAAAATGGTAAAAATAGGGGGACCACAATTGCAATTAAGCCTATATTAAAATATTGTACATAATAATATATGTTTGTATCCTTTCTCTCCTCGCTTCTTATTTAAATCTGAAATCTAAAAGTCTTAAAACAATCATATCTATTTTTTTAAGCAATGTCTTTATTTATGAGAAATTATTTGAATTTACGAACCCAAAATAATGAGTCATTCATCCTTAGTTGTAGATTAAAACTTATGGCTGAAACATTCACGAAATGTAACCTAAACAACGACAATGCAACAATAACATAACTTAAAGGTTAATCGTGGAAACATAATGTTAGATAAATGACCTATTCAAAAAAAGCTTACATGGTCGATCTAAAAAAAAATTGTGGGGCGAATAATTCACACATTTCAATTTTCAATAAAATATTAATTACTTTTTTTATCAATTATAATTCTAATTAATATTACTTTTATTGTTACAAATTCAATATATTCTATTTTGCATCTGTGATAATCAAGAATGCATCAATACTTGGCAAGACAATCAAAACCATTTTTTTTTAATGTGTGTGAAATGAACAAAAGACTCAATTATTATGGGACGAATGGTGTATATTTGTTTTGAAAAACATGATAAAATAATTGAATGCAACTCATAATAAACAACTTATTTCATTTATATTAATGAGATGAATACTAGTATTTAAAGATGACAATTTGACCCAATAATCCACCATTCACTCATTAATTCATTCAACCATCCAACCAACAAACAATTCATTAGTGGATTAGATTGAATATATCCACTCATATTTTTTACTTAAAGGAATGAAGGGTCATTTCAAATCACAATATAAATCAAATAGATTAAATATAAATGATTTATTTGCAAAATTAATAGTTTTGCCAAAATATTAATAAACTTTATAAATAAATAAAAACTAAAAGAAGAAGAAGAAGAAGAAAAACTGAATATTTAAATTAATTTATAAAATATAAGGTAAATATTAATATCATGTTTGAAATTAAATAAAAATAATAGTTTGTCACTATTTATAATGATAGTCAACCATTATGGTCATGCTATTTAATATTGTATTAAATATGATGAATATTTGTTATTTATTTATTTATTTGTGTAAAATATTTTAAATATAAAAAATGTGATGATATGGTGGCGGCAACAATCAACACCGGATCTTCGACATGATCCAACTAAAGCTTATTGTCCACCAATATGGATAGAGATGGCAAAAAGGGCCAAACACATTGATCTGGCTCGTTTAACCCACTATTTGGACTGAGAAGAGTGTGTCATTGTCATTGTGCTTCCTAGGGTTCGTTGTTACCAGTGCTCCATCTCTTATTGCTCGTACTTTCTTCTTCTGTTAATACTCGTATTTTTTCTATACGATGATTGATGTGGGATTGACTTACTTTCAGCGGCGAAGCTCGAAAAAAATTTACGCAGGAGCCAACTATAAAAAAGAAGTTTTTTAAAAACAAACATATTAGATTTAAGGATAAAATATATTTTTAGCCCCATAAATTATAATTTTTAAGGTTTAGTCCTTAAAAAAATTATTCAATTTATGTCTCAGTTTTTTAAAATTTTACAAAAAAAGGTGTAATTTAGTCTTGAATTTAATCTCAAACAAAAAATTAAGGACTAAAATTAACAAATCTTAGGAACTTGACATAAAAATTGCTATTTAGAAATGTTGGGAAAAATGTGTTTCAAGAACTCAATTACATCCATTATTGTCTGTTTAATAATAGATAAATACCGTCTTTTCAAATGTAAATATAGGTAGTTAGTTTTGTAACAAAAAAAGGTAAATAAATAGATTATTTGCAACAAAAAAAAATACTTATTGTCCATTTAATTTGTTTATGACTATTGTCTTGATAATTTTTCTTGTTGAAAAAGGTTTCTATATTGTTGTTATTGAGATCGAAAGTATCAAACTGATACAAATAAATCTATCAATCATGTAGTAATTTTTTTACTTTATTATTTACGCTAAATTTTGCAACTGAACTTGTTTGAGGTAACTCAATGTTTATTATTTGGGGTAGTCGGATATAAATACATACTGACTAATTCAAGAATAATATATTTTTTGGGGTAGCCTTGGCTACCCCTCCCATATGAAGGCCGTGCTTACTTTATTGATTGACTTATTAGAAAAATTATGTGTTGAATTTATTGTGAGACTTATTTTATATTTTTGAATTTATTGTGAGACTTATTTTATATTACTGCTATTAGTTTTGATGTTGAATTTGTTAAGTATGTTGATGATGTTGGACTCGTCTCGTACGCTTGTTTTTACCACAAATTTTTTTACAGTCAATTTTATTTTTAAATAACAACACAATTCGTTTATAACAATACATTTGTCCAAAACAAGCATCTAAAAACGATTCTTTTTGGACGGGCCGACTCCCCAACTCGTCACCCAACTGCCAACAAGCGGGACGAGATTGAATTTTTGACTCGATCACTTAAATTGACTCGGCTCGTCCTGATTTGGACGGGCTTAAGTAGGGCGGCTGACCCACTTCACCATCCCTAATTATGGGGTCATCTAAGGATTATCGTACTTTGTCTTGGGTCGTACAGAGTGTTGTAATAGGTTGCCTGCGACCATCGTACTTTGTCGTTAACTTTGGCCTCAATTATTTTTATATTCTAAAAAAACTTTATTATTATTTTCCTTTAAAAATTATATTTTGGGATAATTAAACTTTATTGGGCCGTTAAAAAAATAGTTTTAGGCTGGATTTAACTAAAAGCAAAAAAAAAAAAGGCTTTTTTAGTGGAGAAAAAAATATGTCATAAAATGTTAAAATATAATATATTAAAAAATGAAAATTCTTTTTTATGTCAAGTTGTGGGGTGGCTAGAAATTCAGTTTTTAAGGTAAATATATGAAAAATATAGGGTTTGAATCCCAACCTATGCATGTATAATGCAATATCTCTACCAACCATGTAAATTTATTTTTATTAATATACTTTACTGGATGAATATCCATCCATTGAAAATATAATAATGTATGGATCAAATTGATTTTATTTTTAGTGGATGAATTGGAATAGATTATTCAATTTTTTTAATTGATTATTAATGGACTAATGAATTATTTTGATCAACCATTACCTTCCAAATTCAAATTCATCCAATATCCATTCATTTGTCCACCCTTGCTACTATTCATATTCAAGTCTTATAACTTCCTTCAAAAAAAAAGTCTTAGAGCTTAAATGATTAATAACTATAAATTAATAACATTCGAGAATTCAATCCGAAAAAATACTTATTAGATTTTATATATTTTTTTTATCAAACTCTAAATTGTAATATTCTTTTTCTTTTCTTTTTTGAAGTTACCCCTCTCTTGTTTTAAGAGGGAGTGAATCATAGTAATTTAGAGTTTAACATAAGGTAAATACAGTTTAACAAATAATTATTCTACTTAAAATTCATACTTAATTTCTTCAAATAATTTATCCTAAGAGTTCATTAATCACTTAAATCTAGCAAATAATACCATTCTTCTCACAAACAATAATGTTAGGAAAAAATATATCCTTCGAAGATTTGTTAGAAACAATTGCTTGTACTCAAATATATTACTATCACCAAGGGGGTGTAGCTCATATGGTAGATCGCTCGCTTCGCATGCGAGAGGCACGGGGTTTGATTCCCCGCACCTCCAAGGAATAGTCATTTAATTTTTTAGCCTTGTAACACAAAAAAAAAAAAAAACTATTATCTCAACCAGAAATCATCTAACTCATCAAAAATAAATTTGTCATTGCCATGTGTCATCCTCTATATACCATCAGTGGCTTGCTGACATACTGAAACTGAAAACGATTAAGTTTAGTTGTATATGTAAAAGACATCAGAAGAATAACGCGCTCGTTTTAATCAAGAAAACAAAATCAAGGTTTTATTTAAATTTTTAGCTCTAACGAGAAACACATTTAATCATAACAATCTAAATTATACATAATCATCCAGCTATGGTAAAAAAAAAAAATTTAAGATTTTGGTTCCATACACCATTCATCAATACTTCCACACTAAAAGAGGATGCTAAATGACAGACTAATCTGATACACAATTAGATTAATCAACATTATTTTTGTTAACTCATTTTCCTCCTTTCAATTAACAAAAGCATATAATTAACAACCTAAACCTTAACATTGGACCCATCAATCAATCAAAACACAATTTGAGGGGGTTTTTTAGTATGAAAGCAGCATAAACTGAGCAAACTAAGTGAATGAAAGACTTACCCGTGGGAGAATGGAAGAGGTCCTACGCGGTGGTTCCGTCAAAACGGAGGGAGGGCAAGGAAAGTGGCGGCGCTTGGGTTGGGGTTGAAGGGGAGTTTGATTTCAACCAACTCGGCGAAGGATGAACGTAATAATGTATAAGTGTGGGGATGAGAAGGATGAACTTTGCTTTCAACCAACTCGGCGAAGAGTGACGGAGGTCGACGAAGAGTGATGGAGGTCGGTGAAGAGTGATAGAGCGAGGGATTGATTTGGAGCTAAGTGATTGATTTGGAAAAGTAATTTTCTTTAGGATATAAGGGATTTAGGGATTTAGAGAGAGGGAAACCAATTTTGTGGAAGAAGAGATATCTCTTTTGGAAAACTTTACAGAAAATAAAATTTTAAGTGATATATATAAAATAAAATATTAAAAAAATGTGTGTTTTGATACAGCAATTGAATTTTCATAAAAATTGAAAAAAAAATCCGAAATATGTGTTATGCAGGGATCGAACAGGGGACCAATAGTTCAAAGCGTTTTTTATTAAAAAAAAAAGAAGAAAAAACAACAGAATATCGGCACAGGGAATCAAACAAGGGATTTGAAGGTTATATGTTCGTTAAAATAGCGCTTTTTTAACCTATAAGCGCTATCTTTCTCAATCATATAGTAGCGCTTATTAAGCGCTATTTAAGGTTGTTTTTTATATATAGTGCTTCGCATCAAAAGCGCCATATCCAATTAATCCTGTTTTTTTTAAAAAAATATTTATTATTTTTATTAACCTATGTTGACGCTTTCATTATTAAGCGCTATATAGACTTCGAATCATACATAGCGCTTTTTCAAAAACGCGCTAGCTAAGACCTCCGTGTTTTAATTTATAGCGCTTTAGTGTTAAAAGCGCTATTTATTAGGCGTTATGTTTTTCCAATTTTGTAGTAGTGGTTCTATTATTTCTCTGTAAAACAACCTACATGTTAAAAACCATGTCTAAGATCAAACAACATTTTGATGAGATGATAAGACATGTATTTAAAATTAATTAAAGATTTTGGGTTCGAATATAAACTTAACAATGAAGCAACATTTAATTTTTTGATAGAAAATTTTATGAGTCATTGTAGATTTGTTCAACTCAAGCAATGAAACTCAACAGATATACGTAGAAGATATCTAATTCAAAAAATCATATCTAAATCAATCACTAAAAAACAATGGTGCGATGGGTTTTTTCTCCGCACCACCAACACCCGTTTTCTTTTTGTCTTTCCTTTTCCAAATCATCATCTTTTCGTCAGATTTTGAGTTTTGGCGGTTTCAGATCTTTTGGTTCGGCTGACTGTTGTTGTTTCCTAGTTCAGGGCGACGACGATAGGTGGCGGTGCCATCATTTGTGTCATTGATTGTTGCAGGTTTCCTTTCAGGTTGATGTACCTTCTCATTCCAGCGTGATTAATCCTCCTTCGTCGAGCTTTTTTACCTGGCCGTCGCAAGGGTCATGGTGGGTGGGTGAGTGTGATTCGTGTAGTGGTTGTGGGACTGCTCCAGGTTGCTTTCAGTTTTGGTGGCAGGTTCTTCACGGTGGATATTTTTTGTTCTTGCCAGTTGTGTTTCGTTTCATCGGTTGCATTTGTTTGCAGCCGACGAGCTTTTGTTATTGTGGGTCTTCGACGGTGTTTTTGTTGTTTTGTTTGAACAAAGATTGGAAGGATTTAGATTGGGCCAGGTCTAATATTCCTTGAGCTCTTTATATCTCTCTTTTTATTTATGTTATTTTCTATTTTGCCTAAAAAAAATAGAAAGTATATTTAATAGCCAACACATATTATTATTAGTAAAGAAGAACAAAAATTATTATTAAAAAAAACACAAACAATGTAATAAAAAATCACAAACTACGTATTAAAAACCATAGCTAAATCTTGTAAAAAGAAGATATCTAAATAAAACACTAATTAACAATTAACAATGTCTTATTCTTATTTTTTTTTCTTCTTATATAAGTAATATATTGGTTAAAAATTTACCCCTTAAAATGAATAAGTGATGAATTCGAAGTTCAAACTCCAACTCCTACATATTATAATATACTTACCAGTTAAGCTATATTCACGATGACGGTTGATGACATGTCATTTTACGTTTATTTCAGCATATTTTTAGTCACTATATTTTGGTTTTGATCCAATTTAGAGGAGTTTTTAGAACAATCGTCTATGGTTTTTGGGACATTTTGTAATGTTTTCATTTCGAGTCATGTAATTTTAGTTTTCCAAAAACAAAACAACTCTTAGGTGTTTTTGAGGTAATTCACTACAAAATTATGCAAATCGTTAAAGCAAAGCATCTCAAGAGGATTTTGAAAGACCATGAATGAAGATTCAAGAGGCCTATGAAGACATTACAAAGAAGAGAAGTTCTATTCCAAGTTTTATGGAAGAAAACACTCAAAAAAAATGAAGAAAAAGGCACAAACAATTGCCATGTTGTTAGGGGGGCCTCGTGTGTGTAAAGTTTGCACCTGCGCTCACCGAGTGTCATTCCACGCACGAGGCGCATGCGCTTCTGGGAGAAAACAACTTTGTGTTGTTTTTCTCCTATGGGTTTGAGGAAAAACTCAATTTTTCAGCCCAAACCCACTTGAAAATCAGCCTATAAATACAAATCCTCTCATTCATAAATTCTCATTCAGAACAAAGCGGTTCAAGATAAAGGTAAGCACTAGAAGCTTCAAGGGCGGAGTCTCTCTCCTCAACCTTACTCTTTAGGGTATGTTTTGTTTCTTTCGAAATTTGTCTTTAGTTATGATGACTAGCTAAACCCTAATTTGTTAGGATTTTAAGATGAACCTCTATTTTATTTGTTGCATTCATTTTAATTAAGTCTTTTATTCTGTTATTTAATGTGTCATGTTTAATTTTATCATGCAAAGGTCTTAATGCTTTCATCATACCTAGGAAGATGACATACCTAGGAAGATGTTTGAACTTAAAAATCGGACGAAACCTTATTTCAAATGTTGCATAGTAATTTTACTCTTTTCTCGTTGGTAAGGTAGACGACATAAGACTATCCATTTGTAGAATTATTAAGGTAAGATAGGATATGTTGATGTTTTTCTTAGATTCATAGTTAAATGAGAGCCATTAGATGACAATTTAGTTCATCTTCTTCTTCTCTGTTTCAATTACGTACGACCCCACACTACAAACTAGTGAATGCGTGCATAACCTTTTTATGACTGGCGACCCTAAGACTTCATAACGCATTAACCCAAGTGTGAATTTGGTACAACTCAACAGCTTGAGAGACGTAAATATCTTACGAACTCATCACTTAAATGGGTATCATTTAACCAATCATTGAATAAATGATTGTTACTTTAATCCAACATATAAATAAAGGAGATTCAAAGAATCTTAACCACCGCTAACACTCTGCAATCAAAATCAGGTTACTTAATCACTACTGCTTTACGCAATCACACTTAACTTGCAAAAACTCCCCCCATTTATTGTTTTTATCTTATTTTCTATTTTAAATAAGTAATGATAGTTTCCTAGTTGGAATGACAATCCATGTAGATACGATACTCACTCATTACTTTATTAGTTGATAACAATTTGATATGCTTGCTGAAATTGTCCATCAACAACCTATTCTTATACATAAATACATGGAATTATATGTCATGGCTACAAATATTATATTACTATTAATTAAAAAGAACGAAAACTACTTATTTAAAACCATAGCTAAAAATGATAACAAAAAAAAACATAGCTAAATCAAACACTAATTAACAATGACATGTTTTTTTTATTCTCATTCATTGAAGCAATAAAGTATATCTAATTGCTACAAATACAAAAGAAAGTGCATATTAGATGGGATAAGGTTCAATTTGGTGGAGGAATTTCAATTTGGTCCGTGAGGGTGTAGGCATGAGTTTGAGGAGTTGGTTGGTTGATAACATAGGACGTGTCATAGTGAATCACGACAACATTTCGGCACATCTTGAACTTTTTTGTTGTTTAGATGATTTTTCTAAGCACGCTCGATTGGTTTGAAGATTATTTAGCTCTCTCTTGTGTGGTCATTTGGAAAGAAAAAATTTGTAAATATTTTAACAAGAGGAGAAAAATATACATACTTTATATGAAAAAGAATAAAGCACGAGGAGGAAAATACATACATATTTATCTTGGCTGCAAATACAAGAGAAAACGTAGGAAATAAAAGACGACAAAACAATTAACAAAAATGAATATACGGTCAGACTAAGCATAGAAAAATAAGTAATAAAGGTAATTTTTTTGAAACAGAAGTAGTAATAGATGTACTTACCAACTACCAAACCTTATCTGCCCCTCCCTACCAAAAAAAAAACTACCAAACCTTATTTAAAAGAAAATAACTTACTCTTTCTGTGTCACAAGTGACCTATTTACATACAAAATTTATTATAAAATGGATGATTGTTTTCAATTTTCAATACAATATTAAGTAATAGTTTGAGATTTTTTTTGCATCACTCCGTAATATATTACATCGCACCTTCAACGCTACTAGTTTTTTTACTAATATTTTTTAGGAAAAATAACCTTTTTTTCAATAAATAACCTACTAAATGAAAACCATATATGAAACAATCACTAATTAACAATGGCCTATTTTTATTCTTAGAAAATAGAAAAAGTATATTTAATGGTAAATATATTATTATTAATAATTCTACCAAAAATTATTATTATTAATTAAAAAGAAGAAAAACTATTATTACTGTTATTAAAAACCATAGCTTTCTTGAAAGAAAGAAAAAAAACCATATCTAAATTTTAACAGAAAAAAAAATAGCTAAATCAAATCCCAATAGGCTATTTTTATTCTTATTTACAGAAAGCAAAAAAGCTTATCTTCTTATTTATAGAAAGGAAAAAAGTTTATCTAATGGCTACAAATATAAGAGAAAGTGAGATGAAGGAAAACAACAAACACTCAACATAAACATGGACCTGAAATCCCTCGTGTAAAGATTCTGATGCAGTCTATCTCAACGGTTGATTTAAAATTAGATGATTTAAAATTTAAAACCTATTTTATGGAGTAAAACGATTTAGACGATTCAAGATTGAATGGTCTGTATATTTTATGCTAAATACCTCGTGCGCTTTTTTAAGTTATATTTTATAACAAATTAGTCCTCAAAGTTTTTTTTTTGTCATCAATCGATCCTTTTTAAGTTTATGTTGTTGTTGTTGTTGTTTTTACATATTAATCATTAGTCACTCATTCTTTCTGCCAACTTCGTTCGAAAATGATTATGAACCGTTTAACATTGATGTGATATGTTCAAAAATGTTTATGACATCAAACATGATTATTTATGCACATTTTCTTCTTCTTGTTTTTAAATTTAAGCTTAATTTTACAAATAAATATTTCATCAACAATAATATAGATCAAACAACCAGTCGATTTTGTTTCAAATCAAGACTTAACAACATACATATAAAGCTAACTTTAAGAGTGGTGAATTTAGACATAACAACTTGCCATTAAACATTCATATAAACATTTTTAACTGAGTATGTTGAAAATATGATAATGGTGCAAATGTTGTATTACTTAAACGATCAATTTGTAAAATAAAATACTAAAAGACCCACTTATTATAATTATCTAACTTAAGAGCCTGTTTGGTGCGCAGGATAAGATATAGATAAGATATGATAAGAAACAGGATAAAGATAGGATATGATATTAACATAATAGCTATTATCATATCACATGTTTGGTGCACACATGATTAGAAAAGTGATAATATTACTTTATCATATATGACAATCGTTAAGAAGGGTCCTGATTAATTTATAATTTTCGCACCACTCATCTATTTCGTTCTCAACTCTGCCCCCTTTCTGCTCCTTTTCTCGTTTCCGGTTCTGTAATTCTGTTTCGTTTTACATTCTTTATAGAAGCCATTACTTCTCTGATTCATCCATCTAGAATCTATGTTAATTATGTAACTTGTTTTCCCATTAGCAAAGTAAGCCTATCGAATTCTCCTTGATTGCCATCGATGCACACTTAACAACTAGAATTTATTGATTTCCATGGATGCACAACAAATTAGGATATTATAGAAATTACCTTAAGGATTGATAGGATTGGATTGGGGATATAGAAATTTCATGGATGCACAACGAATTGTTTATTTCCATGGATGCACAAAGAATTCATGAATGCAAGAGGGAGATTGGGGATATAGAAATTGAAGAATCGTTTAAAAATTACTTGCAGAGGGACGAGAAAGGCAGAGTGTGGGAGTCGAACATGGTTCTTTGAGGAATAAAAAATACGTTTGTTCCTACCAGGTTGCTAACCCAGCTAAAATTAAGGATTAAAATAACAAAGGATTGATAGGATATGATTAGAAGAGGAATGCTATCAACACACCTTATAACACACGCTTTTTAACACACTCTCTTGTAATAGGCTATTTCTAAAAACTCTCAATTGTTAGTATAAAAATAAAAAGATAGTGCAATAACAATAAAAGAATTTATCAATGAAATGAATAATAAATTTACACAAATTTGGTAATAAGAAATGATGTATAAACAAAATTACCAACTAATTAAGCATAATATAACATTAAATGAGATCACATTAAATGATGTTTAGAATGGAGAGGTGACACGTGTACTTTGAAAAAAAAACTAGTATAGTGCCCGTGCTAAGCACGGGAAATAAAAAACTTTTTTGATCAAATATATAGATTTTATATTATGTTATCTTAAAGTTATAATTGTGATTATAATTTACATTTGATATGGAAAAAATATCATCTTAATTTTGTTAATTTTGTATATATTTTGAAATATCTAAACATTGCAAATAACGATTAAAGTATTTGGATTTATACTTGACTAATTATTTGAAGTATAAGATATACTCATTGTCAAACTTAGTATATGTAATATTTTTGCAAAAATACGCCGACGTACTGTGTATTATTATTTGTTGACATAATGTATTTTATTAATCATAAAAACTAAAAAAAATTGTATTTTTTTTATATAATAGTCAGTGTCAGATGTATACACCTAGTCTGTGAATGCAAACGTTAAATTTTATACGGGTGTGTATAAATATAGTCTGGGCTACAGAAACGCCGATTGTTATTTGTTTATATTTTTTACAAAACCAATGGTCTAATGTAAATATTGTATTTTAGGGTAACAACGATGTAAAAAAAAAATTCGCGTATTGTTATACCTGAAAAGTGCATCAATTAAAAGTCAATGGCAGGAGGACCTGCTTATATAGAAATTGCATGTCCTGTAATGACCAGTACGCTTTACAAAGAAATTAAAAAAAAATGACTTTCAAACAATACGCAACTTTGGTTTTATAAATGATAGCAACAACAATTCTAAAACATAACCAATGATCATACTTTTTGAAAAACTTCACGATACACAACATTTGTGGTCTCCTTGCAAACATTATTACCTTCATCCAAGATGAGCAGCTTCAAACCTTTTCTAGAAGTAACTCGATAGAGAGCGACATAGAGTTGTCCATGCGTGAACACGGGCTTACGAAGATAGACTTCCACTCGAGATAAAGATTGACCCTGACTTTTATTTATTGTCATTGCAAAACAAAGCGTCAATGGAAATTGCCTGCGCCTGAATTTGAAGGGTAGTCTTGGATCACTCGGAATAAGATTCATCCTGGGAATGAATACCCTGGTACCTGCCCTTTTTTCCGTAATTACGGTAGCAACTATCGTGCTCTTCCCTAGATGTGTAACTATCAGCCTCGTACCATTACACAGTCCATTGGCATGATTGATGTTTCTCATCAGCATAACTGGACATCCCACCCTTAGTTTCAACCTGTGATTTGGAATGCAGAGCTCTTAATACCATTAAGAAATTCCGTACCAAGCACGGGCTAGAATTTTGTCATACTTGAGGGGAAAAGTTGGTATTGTTAACATTCAACATTGAATAAAAGAGTGTAAGTTGAACAACTTATACGTAAAAAAATAACTCACATACTTAAGGCTTAAAATTTTGGATGAAGATGATATCATTCTAACTTATGTGGTTACTCTTTTTAAAATGTATGGGTCCACACCAGTGTTGGCTCCCTTAGAAGGCCTAACAGTGGCATGATATCCCAGTTCAACATTTTGGGGGGAATAGAGTGGTTCTTGGTGGTCGATCATGGGCACAAAGAGTTTGACACTATCCACACCAGTGTTGGCTCCCTTAGAAGGCCCAACAGTGGCATGATATCCTAGTTCAACATTTTGGGGGGAACAGAGTGATGTTAATGTGTCAAGTGTGAGTTAAAGTTTCAAATTTATGTAAGAGTATATGTTCAGCAACATACAAGGACATGAAAATGTGATATCAATCTCGTTTGTATGGTTGCTATTAGCCTAATGTGATTATACAATCCAATGTAGTTTGTAGGTGTCATTTGTTTAATGTTTTTAATCTTAAATTTTAGTTTTTAAACGTCATTCGTTTTCCTGTAAAAACAATTATCCAACATCTATTATTTCAAATTCTTTTCTTCTTGGTCTTTGGTGGGATCCGACAATGGAAAAATATAGATGTTTTTTGGTGAGTTGATAAAATACATGTTTATTAGACATTTTTAATTGATGTAACATTTTTTTAATGAATCTAATAGTTTGGTGACATAATTACCCAGTAGTCTCTAACACCTTCAACAAATCTATAAAATTACCCTCAATTCACTCTTTTCGTTATACTCTCACAGATAAAACAAACTCCTTACTTTCTTCTCCTTATAATTTCTCTCATGTTTAAATTCATGTTTCTTTTCTTTGTTTTTCTAATTTACTTTCTCTCTTATCTAAAATAAAGGAACAAAAACATTCATCGATGAAACCGCTACTAACCCATATTTTTTACCATGATGTGTCTCTGCCTTTATCTGACTATCTCACAAAATCACAAACAAATGGAGTCTAATATTTAAGAGAGAGATGTTAATGTTTCATGTGTGAGTTAAACTTCTACATTTGATGCAAGAGTGTGTGTGTGTGTACACACACATACACAAACTAAGCAACATATATGTGACATAACCAATATACCTAAGTTAAGATTTCAGGTAAAAATGTGGTGTCAATCTTACTTGTGAGGTTTTTCTTAGTTAAATTTGACAATCAAATTCATTACAAACTACCTCAGAAATTCAAGCACTATGATGAACTATATTTTTTTATTTTTGATATATCATTTGCGTAATTTTGTTATATTAAATATAAGTTTTTGGATGTCATTCACTTTCATGCAATTTCTTTGTCTAACCTCAAATATATCAAATTTCTTTCTTTTGATCTTTGGTGGGATCGCACTAAAAAAAATTATAGATGTACTATGTTGAGTTGACAAAACACATGCTCATTAAACATTTTAAACTCTTTTAAACCGAAGTAAATTGTTTTAGTTCAGTTTTTGAATTGTTAGGAATAGTTTTTTTTTATTTGGTTCGTTTTTTTTCCACCCTAATCATTTGTGTGACAACTTTTAGGACAACCATAAATTTACAAAGAAAAGTATAGATTGCACTTGGGGTGACATTAGCTTTTGGTGACATTGTTTATATCTCTTTTAATCGATTATTCTCTCACATCTAAATAATTTATTTTAATTATTCATACATCATTATCTCTCATCTAAAATACACTAATGTCACAAAAAACTATGTCACCCAAGTGAAACCCAAAAAGTAGATATTGACTCAAAAACCAAAGTAACTGATAGAGAAAGTAGAATGTGAGAATGAGAGATAAAGTTGTCACAAAATAGTTGTACAAATATCGTTTATCTAAAAAGATATAGAAAATGCTAACAAGTGTTTTTAGGACACTTGATAAAAAGTTTAAAATGAAAATTTCATCTTAGAATTTGTGTATTATGTGATGGATTGATAATGAGATAGAAAGAAAAAAAATCTTGAGGTGTGATGATGGGAAAAGAGATATAGAGATAAAATAAGATGTTGAACAAATATAATAAATTTAAGGGTGTATGTTTTTTTTTCTTCTTCGTGTTAGCCTTCGATTCTTCGAGAATGGTGTCTTGGTAATTTAGAGTTCAAGAATCAAACTTAGATTCTCTATGATGATTTGTAATTTGATGAAACTCTAGAAAATAAAATAACGTTTTTTTTATAAGCAAGGAGAGAGGACAAACATCAAGAGGCAACATCGACATACCAACTAGGTTGGCACCCCAAGAAACCTCCATCCTATGCCGCCAAACTCTAGAGAATTTATTAAAAAAGGGAAAAATAATTACAAAGAAGGGGGGACTAGGCCAAAACCCTCAAAGGAAAACATAAAGGAAATAAAAAGCAGAAAACAAAAACAACCAAAAAACAGATTAAGGAAATCTGTAGTTAGGTAAACCACGTCTATCCCGAAATATTATGAGACAAATATAAATTGTTTAAAGCAACCCGAGTATCAGAATTACTGATGTCACTAACATTCCAATAGATCATGGAGCAGTTGGAAGATTACCACCCCGAGAACAGGTATTAGTAGGCTGCTTTGCTAAGACCTGTTGTAATTTAATTTTCTGTTTTTGTTTCCTTGTTAGGACCGGTGAGAAGTCTTCAGCAGCTGATCTTTCATCATATTCACGAACTATGTTCCACAAATCTAGACCGTGCTGAATATTCTTGCTGGGATGTACTTCTTGTTGTTGTAACTCGGCAGCCACTTGCTCCTTTGTCGTGGGCATGCTAGCACTTACAACAAGGGACCGCTCTACAATCACGGGTGACACAAGGGAATGGCCTGGCCCAGAAAGGACGTCAATGTGCTCCGCACTATGTTTCTCTGGAGAAGTAATAGTAATTGCGTGACCTGATGTAGTGATGTCTTGGGATTCATCCGTCGAAGCAATCATAATTGGATCATTTACAGGCAAAGGAGGCCGCATGTCTTGACTAGGTATATGTACCGCTGCCAAATCAATAGGTTCATTAGCACCCTTGGATGCCGAGATTGGGCTCCCTTCTCTATTTTGAGACACAGTATCATCCACATCATCATGCACATTAACGTGCTCAAAAGGAGGAACAGAAACTGTCGGAACCGAATGAACTTTCTCATTACTAGTTACCGTGAGCGTTGCTGCTTCTAAAGATTTTTGCATGTTATCGTGTTGTACGGTTGCTGCCAATTCCAAAACAGGTATATCGGGTCGAGGTAAAGTACCTTGAGGAATTGCATCTGAAACATCTTGCAAGATATGGCGGAAAGAACCTGCTGCAACATCTCTGTGTGGAACAGACTGTGTCACATTCTCATTAGTGGTGGCAGCTGATGGGACAGCAAATTGAGTCACATTTTCATCAGTAGTGGCAGCTGCTGTTGGGGGAACAACAGCTTATGTCGCAGAAGCATCAGCGGTGACAACTACTTGTGGGTGAACATCAACTTGTGTCGCAGTAGCATCAATGGTGGCAACTGTTGGTGGGGGGACAACATGGACGTAACATAATGTACCAAAGGAAGAAGCTCCTTTCACAACACGGGGTTGATTGTTTATTTCAGGCACTTGTTTTTAGGGATGGCAATTGGACCCAGACCCTATGGGTACCCGCAAAAAATACCCATAATGGATAGGATAAAACTCCGCTTTCATGGGTTTGGGCACGGGTCCGGGTAATACCCACACATATTAATGGATATGGGCACGGGTAAAGGTACTATAGTGCCCAGACCCGCAACCCCGCATATACATATTTATATAATATCATAAATAATTTTTTTATTTTTAGTGCATAATTAATTAATTAATTTGGATATTTATGCCAAAACTTAAACCTAAACTAAAAAAGCCGCTTAATACAATATCAGCTCCATCCGGTCGGTGTACAATTTTTTAAGGATATTTTAGATGTTTTTATTTGAGTAAATACTACAATTCGTATTATTTTAAAAGTTAATTTTAAAAAATTTGGACCATAGTTTTATTTCAATAGTGATGTTTTTATTGTCTTTTCATAGTTAAAGTGCAGGTAATGGGTACGGGTATGGACACTTAGGTACCCATAGGGTATGGGGAAGGGCACTCAAGTTGTTGCCCACGAGGGTATGGGTACGGGTACAGGTATTTTTTTCAAATGCGGGTATGGGGATGGGCACTGTAGTACCCTACCTATTGGGTACCCATTGCCATCCCTACTTGTTTTTTCCCACGATCATTAACCTTGGCCGCCTCAGGATTCAACCATTTGCAATTCGTGACATTATGTCCAATGACATAACAATGATGACAAAATAACGGACGTCGTTCATATTGCACTTCCACCTTAAAGGCAAACCCCTCCCGTTCAACAAGAATTTCGTCATATACCCGCTTTGATAAGTCGATGTCCACAAGAATGCGTGCATAGTGTCCGAAGGCTCTATTGCGTGTCGGCCCATCAATAGAAATTGGAGTACCCACGACACTTTCTATTTCTTTCAATGTTCTCTCACGCCAATATTCCTGAGGCAACTCAACAAGTCTGATCCATAGTGATGCATGTGTCTGTGTCTGAGAGTTTTGATTAAAATCCTTCGTCCATTGAGAGAGACGAAGGAGACCTGGTTCTAGTGATACAGTACCAGCCGTCCAAATGCGACTAAGATCATCTGGATGTTCAAATAAAAAATCGTAGTAGCCCCTACCAAGGGGAACCATCTTTCAGTGATGAATCATCTTCCAAACCTTCCCTAATTTAGAAGCTAAATCGCGAGCGGTGTATGGTTTGTCGCCTTTAGACAGGTTAGCCGTCCTCGTAGCGCAAATTGACATTCTGCCAGGCCCTTAACATACTCGTCCTGACCTATTCGGATGGCAAGGGAATCACCCTTGATGCAAGATACTGGGTAAGGAGCCTCCTCCGTCGGAGAGGAACGAAAACCTCCTACTGTTGCCGCAAAAGACTTGGGAGGGGCAGTGATCAGTTGTGCAGCTGTGACAGATGATGAAGCATGTGAATTATGTGCTGGCATTAACGATAAAGAGGCCGGGGCTGTCAATTCCGCCTGCCAATCGAACGGCATGGCAGAAAGTCTATATGTTGGTGAGCGGTGGAGTGAATGAATGATCTTGAAAAATCAATTACGCGAGGCAATAAGAATGATGGCAATATTATTTGACTGGAATTCAGAAGCAATCATGTGACCTGTGTGCTTGAATGACGTGAATGAATGGAGAACAAAAGCAATCCGCCGCTCTGGCTATGAAACCCTAGCGGTGCCCGAATGAATTGGATACAAATGATCAATTGCATACAAATGAATTGGATAATTAGTGATCAATTGAAATACGAAACCAATTGCATGCAAATTGAATGATGATCTGGAAACAATTGAAACGGCGTTCATGCTAGGTTCCCATGAAACAATGCTCTCTCTTGTGAATTATATTTATGTTCAAAATAAATAACGTTTACAAATCATTGTGGAAGCAGATCCTCTACTGCCTCTTTCATGCCTTTTGTCTTGCTCTTTAATATGAATCATTCATCAATTAGTTTGTGTTATTGACTGCTATAGTTTACTGAAATTAATGGCCTAGATCGCACAACACCGTCATGTGGCAGCAGAGGATCCATGTAACATCCTGATATTTTATAAAAATTATATAGGTCATTCGTGATATTTTCTTAATTTATGAATTATTCTACGACTTATATTATATGTAAAGAATTAAAAAAAAATTGTAACACTATATTTTTCTTAATTGACTAATTAGAACCTTCCCATAAGTCCTAGCTCAACTGACGAAAATGTCGAAATTGTTAGGCCGGACGTCATGACCGGGGTTCGAACCCCGGTACCTCCACTTTGTGTGTGTGAGTTTATGATGACTTTGTCTATCTACCAAAAAAAAACTTTAGCTGTTTATTTTAATCTACTTTTCTTGATCAGTTCGATAAACTAGAAATGTCTTCAAATTAGTAAATTATTTTAATATTAATTAAGGAAATCTTTTTTTGAGAGAATTAATTAAGGAAATTGTTTATAGTACTTAAGAAATATAAAGAATTTCTATAATAATAAATAAATGTAATATAGTGGTAATTCATGACAATGAAAAACGCGCATGATGATACTGTAATTTATGTTATAATTGATAACTCCTAATATTTAGGAATTGTTAGTGCGACGTACGGTCTTCTCCCATAACCCACGTTTTATGTTGATTGAGTGGAGTATTATTCTCTTAATTAGTTATTTTAGTCCACTGTAATTCATATTGCAAATCATCTTAATTGTTTGTCTATCTCTCATAACCGTGTTCTCTGGCAGTTTCACACATTCTCAATGATATGGCCTACCTTGGTCTTCCTAACTGAGTATACTCTCCCATTTTCCTATAGTTATGGTAGGTACTCACCTCCTCTTCTCTCTTAACTTTTGTTATAAAAACTAGATCGCCGACCCGTGCATCGCACAGGTTTTATAGAGTTGAAGATGAAAATATTTTTTAACCATTGATATTTTATTTTTTATGATATCTAAATTATGTTTCTAATGAGATTGAAGTGTCTAATGAATTATTTATAGAAGCTATTCGGTCTTATAGAGTTGAAGATGAAAAAATTGTTTAACCATTGATATTTTAAATTTTGATGATATCTAAATTATGTATATACAAAAGGCATTGGTCATGTATATACACATATCAATGCATTACCCACAATTAAACATTACATGTATATAATACGATGACTACTTAATTTATCTTGAAATAACGCAAAGGAAAATATCCGCTAAGTTAATACGATGACTACTTCATTTATCTTGAAATAACGCAAAGGAAAATATCCGCTAAGTTAATGTAGATCTTCAACAACATATTCAACCATGTAAGTCCTATACTTCTATCACAACTTATTAACGGCCTTGTCCAGATAAGTGACGGGATTGGTAACCAAAGGACTTAAGAAATAAACAAACAAAAAAAAAACAGTCAGAATGTCGAAAGGGATTATAACAGAATTAAAACATTGAAATTATTAGTACCAATCAAGCAATGATACAACAATAAGGTCTCAACGTTTCGTCCAGCCATTGAAGATTAACAAAAAAATTCAGAATAATATGTAAAGAAGAAACACAACAATGAGATGATGATACGATTTCCATGCAAAAATATATACATATATATAGGCGTGGTGGTTCAAGATAAGTCTTTGTTGAAGAAATACAGTACTCCCTCCGTCCCGAAATATCTGAGCCAATTTGGTTTTTCACACAGATTAAGAAAAGTGTATAAGTGAAAGAGAGAGACTATATTTTTACCAAATTACCCTTATAAAAGCAATGATTTGTTTGTCTTGTTTCAATAACCTCAACGAGACAAAACCTGTTGTTGCATTTATTGAAGTCCAATTGCCTAGATAAATATACCATCATTAATGCTATGCATGTGTACAATATAGAAAGATGGAACGTTTTGCAATTTTGTCTTGGGCCAAATTCGTTTTTGTTTATGCGCCATTTAACTGAATTCACTTTTTTTGATATTGCGCCATTTTATCCTTAGCCAAATTTTCATTTTCAAAATAATTTTCCCACCAATTTAATTCTATAAAACCATGAGTTGTAATGGTAACAATACATATCCTATTTGCAAAACAAATTCAAAAAAAATGTCTCTAAGAGAAATAGATTTAAATGAAAATATTGCCTCTAGTGAAAGCAACCAAGAAAGACAACAATATTACATACCAGATTTGAATGTTAGTATAGAAGAATTAGGTGTTGGTTTTAATCAAAGTCCATCAAGAAATTCTTTACCTTTTGACTTAAATGATGAGCCATTCATTGAAGATGATACACAGATAGAAGAAATATTGCAACAATCAAATTCAAACACCAGTAAGTATAGATTATATATTACTCCCTCCGTCCCGAAATATCTGAGCCAATTTGGTTTTTCACACAGATTAAGAAAAGTGTATAAGTGAAAGAGAGAGACTATATTTTTACCAAATTACCCTTATAAAAGCAATGATTTGTTTGTCTTGTTTCAATAACCTCAACGAGACAAAACCTGTTGTTGCATTTATTGAAGTCCAATTGCCTAGATAAATATACCATCATTAATGCTATGCATGTGTACAATATAGAAAGATGGAACGTTTTGCAATTTTGTCTTGGGCCAAATTCGTTTTTGTTTATGCGCCATTTAACTGAATTCACTTTTTTTGATATTGCGCCATTTTATCCTTAGCCAAATTTTCATTTTCAAAATAATTTTCCCACCAATTTAATTCTATAAAACCATGAGTTGTAATGGTAACAATACATATCCTATTTGCAAAACAAATTCAAAAAAAATGTCTCTAAGAGAAATAGATTTAAATGAAAATATTGCCTCTAGTGAAAGCAACCAAGAAAGACAACAATATTACATACCAGATTTGAATGTTAGTATAGAAGAATTAGGTGTTGGTTTTAATCAAAGTCCATCGAGAAATTCTTTACCTTTTGACTTAAATGATGAGCCATTCATTGAAGATGATACACAGATAGAAGAAATATTGCAACAATCAAATTCAAACACCAGTAAGTATAGATTATATATTATGAAATTCTTGTATGTATGTATGTGTTTGTTATATATATAGACATATTTACCGTTTATTTATTATACTCCAATTGCACCATACTATAACATATTTTTATTTCTTTAAATGTATAAAATGCAGCTGATTCATTTCCACAAAATTCTTCATCACATTCAATTCCTTGTGACTTCAACAGTGAGCTATATGAGATATCGTCTGCATCAAATTCACATTTGGGTATGTATAAATACAATTCCTGTAAATGCACACTCAACGTTTTTATTTTTATTTTTTATAGTTGCACCATAACAAATTTTTAATTATATATTTTATCACTACTAATGTTTATATATAATTCAGATAATTCATTTACACAAAATTCCTCATCACATTCAATTTCTTGTGATTTCTACAATGAGCAAGAAGAGATATTACCTGCATCAGATTCACATTTGGGTATGTACAAATATATAATTCTATGTTAGTACTACATCCTTACTTGTAGTATTCATTTGTGTTTACTTATTTTATAGTATGATTATTGGTATTCATAAATGACAACTATAATTATTTTATTCTTGTTAAAAAAACTAGTATAATTATTTTATTATTTGCAGGAGAAATTAGTGCCGATGATGTGACAAGCTCGCAAGTTTCAGAAGCACCAAGAAGAAGTAACAGAAATTTGTTGAATGAGGATAGAATGGCAATATTTAATGTTCTTTTAGGTAGGAGTTTTGAGGGAAGACTTAAAAAAGGGACAATTGATATGGTGGGATCACACTTTGGAGTTTCAAGAAGTACTATTAAGCGTATTTGGAAACAAGGAAAAGAGAGTGGTGTTCATGTCAATGTGTCCCATAAAAGGAAAAAAAATTGTGGTCGCAAGAATACTCAAATTGATTTCGATGGAATTCGAGATATCCCTTTGCATAAAATGACATCTGTTAGATCTACTTCTTATGCATTGAATGTGAGTAAGAGCACTTTGCATAGGGCTCTAAAGTCGGGTGCTATAAGAAGGCATTCAAATGCTATAAAGCCATTTTTAAAGGAAGAGAACAAAAGAGCTAGATTGCGATTTTGTCTATTAATGCTTGACCCTACTAGTTTGCCACATGATCCAACTTTTGTAGGGATGTATAACATGGTTCATATAGATGAGAAGTGGTTTTATAGGACAAAGAAGTCCGAGAATTACTATTTGCTACCGGATGAAGAAGATCCAATACGCGCTTGTAGAAGTAAAAATTATATTGAAAAAGTTATGTTCTTAACTGTTGTAGCTCGCCCAAGGTTTGATGCACAAAAACGTGAAATATTTTCTGGAAAAATTGGTGTATTTCCCTTGGTCACACAAGAGCCGGCTAAAAGGAATAGTGTTAATAGAGCAGCCGGAACACTAGAAACCAAACCAATAACTTCCGTTACTAGACCAGTTATTAAGTCATTCATGATCGATAAAGTTGTACCTGCCATAAAGGAAATATGGCCAATAGAGGAAAGAGGTTTTCCCATATTTATTCAACAAGATAATGCAAGAACACACATTGATATTAATGATGAGGACTTTCGTTGAGTGGCTTCACAAGATGGATTTGATATACGTTTGATGTGTCAACCGGCAAACTCTCCAGATTTAAATGTTTTAGATCTTGGATTTTTTAATGCTATTCAATCCTTGCAACATAAGGAGGCGCCTAATTCTATTGATGAACTTGTGAAAGCAGTTGAAAAGTCATTTGAAACATTTTCAACAGTGAAGTCAAATCGAATTTTTCTAACTCTGCAGTCGTGTATGATCGAGATCATGAAGAAAAGAGGTAGCAACAAGTACAAACTCCAACATTTAAAGAAGAAAAAATTGGAACGTCAAGGAAAGCTTCCTACCCGATTGAAATGTGATGCAACATTAGTGGAGGATGTACTTAAGTATTTAGAGTAATTTTATGTTAATCTTTTCCCTTATCGCTACTGCAACTATAAATTTATGTTTATCTATTCAAAATTTTATGTTAATGTTCTCATTTACTTGAATTATAAAAATGAATACTCTTGTGATGCACATTTAATATTCCAATACATAAAGAAAACCATAAACCATGCTCCAGTGCATGTCTGACAAAGTACAAAACCGTTAACAATACTCCTAGATTCCAACTCCACTTACAGTTTTAGCATGAACTAAGCAAAATAAAAAGCATAAACTTCAACCTTAAAAAAAAGCATAAACTCCAAGGACATGCATGCATGTATCATAAAATTCTAAAAATTTGGAACGTAAATGTTCAACATGTTCTTCACCTCTTCTTTGATTTCTTCCTCATGCAAGTGAATTTCTTCTAAACCTTCATCTTCTTCCTCATGCAAGTCTCTTTCTTCTAAACCTTCATCTTTTTCCATCGGCAAATCATTCAAATCAAAATCATGATGTGCAGGCAAATTCAAATCAAAATCATGTTGTGCAGGCAATCTTGCTATGTTATTATTCTCAATACCATCATCATTTGTATCACTCTCCATATCTAAAGAGTCTTCTACTCTTTCTACTTCAATACCATCATCATTTGTATCGGTTTCCATATCTAAAGAGTCTTCTACTTTTTCAACTTCAAGGCCATCTTCATTTGCATCTCTCCCTAAATCTTGATAGTCTTCCACTTTTTGATCTTCAAAGTCATCTTCTTGTGCATCATTCTCCAACTCTAGAGAATCTTTGTAACACCCCGTTTTCCCAACATAAAAAATTCACGTAAAAACATTTATCAGAGTATGCAACACAACAACGGGATATCACATAAAAACTTAATCCGAAACAGTTAAATAATAATTTAACCCAATAACTTTTGTAACGCCCCATTTCTATTTAATTATTTTTAGTTAATGTTTGAGTATTTTTATTTATATATATGATTGAAATGAATTATATGACCTTTTGGTGTGGTGTGTGTGTTTAAATAATTAATTGTTATTTTACTATTTTTGGTTGATTTTAATATGTTTTATGTATTTTATATGAAATGTTGATTTATGTGATTTATTGGTGGTTGCCATTTATTATATAATTATTTGTGCTATTTAATAAATGGGAGAAATATAATATTTATTTGAATTGTTAGGAGTTAATTAGAATTTATTGGTGTTTAGGAAGGGGGTTATATTTTAATTATGAGAGTTAAGGAGGAAGTTAAGGGAATTAAGTGAAGGGTTAAAAGAAATAGGAATAGAAGGTCAGAAACGTTTTCACGTAGAAACTAAGCTTTTGAGGAGAAAAACCTAGAGAAGGAGAGAGGAGCCAAGTGAAGAACCAGTTTTTGCCTGCTGTAGCTTTTGTTCATCTTAAATCAGGTAAGGGTGAGACTATCTTTCAATAGTAATGGATTGTACAACTTTGATTGTGAATTTAACATGAATTTGTAGAAAATTGTGATGGATTGATGAGAGTTTGATGTGTAAGACTGTAGAACGTGTTACAGAACCTAGATTACTCCCTAGGACGACATTGTAGATGAATTAGAAGTTAGATTGGAGAGATTGGAGACGTTTTGGTGAATTTAGGTCTGAACCCGTGTGGGTTCTGAGATCGCTCGCCTGTGGCGAGTGATCACTCGCCGTGGCGAGTAACCCTTGGTTGCTCGCGAGGCGAGCAGTATAGCTCGCCGTGGCGAGCTTGTCCCTTAAATTTAAGATTTTTGCCAAACTTTAGATGGTTTTGAGTGCCCTTATATTTATAGAGATGACCTGTGAAGTTGGTTTAGCCAAACTGGATTTAGAGAGCTTAAAAATGAAGTTTTGGTGAGAAAAATGTCAAAAGGCCGAAGCACCCAGGATTTCTCGCCTCCAGCTCGCCACCAACTCGCCTTTGGCGAGTGAGCTGATGTGAGTACTCGCCTGTGGCGAGCAGGTACTCGCTGTGGCGAGTTAGTTAGTTGTCTGGACTGTTTGTTGTTTTTGCGATTTGATTTTGCATGGGACTTGAGAGGGACCCTTGGGGTAGTGTTAGAGATGTTTTATACCCTTAGATGAGTCACGTAAAGATGATTGCTGATGGTTCTTTTATGTTGTGAATAATTGATGTATTGTTGAAATGTAAGTCATATCTCGTTTATGCATTTGTTGAGTTGTTGTTGTGTCGTCCAAGTTGAGGAGTGTGTCTTAAATGATTTAGGCACAGTTGTTGTTTGTTAAATTGTCGTAGTGTAAGTCATACGTAGATGTATGCATTGTTGGTTGGTGGTTGTTGTCGGTGTTGTCATGTTGTATGTTGATATACACAGTTGGAGTCTGATGCATTGTCATTCAAAGCGGTGAGAGCTTATGCTCTGGAACGCCTTGTCGTTCAAAGCGGGAGGACTCATGTCCTGGAACACTTTGTTGTTCAAAAGCGGTGAGGACCTCGGTCCTGGAATGCCATGTCATTCAAAGTGGTGAGAGCTTATGCTCTGGAACGCCTTGTCGTTCAAAGCGGGAGGACTCGTGTCCTGGAACACTTTGTTGTTCAAAGCGGTGAGGGCTCTGCCCTGTATTTTGGTACCACAAGCATGTGCATTGTTGCATTGTCGTAGTTGTTGTGTTGGGTGAGTTGTCGATGTTGTTGATGTGTCGTTGGTGTTAAGTCGTTGTCGGTGTGTCGTCATCAAGAATGAAGTTGGTTTCGAATTAAATATAATTGGAGTAGTGTTGATAATCAAGTATGATGCTATATTTATATGTATATGTCTTATTGATGTTGCTGATGTGAATTTACTGTTGTTTCTATGCATTGATGAACTTTATTTATATATTATTGTTGTTCGTGAATCTCACCCCTTCTGCTTGAAAATGTTGCCCTTCGTATGGGTAACTTGCAGGTGATCCTGAGTAGTAGGTGGTGGCTCAACGTCTAGGACTTGTTACGTATGAGATGGGATTTCTATATTACTTTCACTCCTATGTATTGAATTTTGAGACATGATGATGTAGCTTTTGTTGAAACATTTTGATGAGGCCTTTGT
Organism: Medicago lupulina; assembly: GCA_958299785.1. Taxonomy (NCBI): domain Eukaryota; kingdom Viridiplantae; phylum Streptophyta; class Magnoliopsida; order Fabales; family Fabaceae; genus Medicago; species Medicago lupulina. The sequence continues at coordinate 51,433,556 of OY283146.1, read as the reverse complement.
GCCAAGATTTTACTTGAGGATTAATTGTGATTGAAATGAATATTCCGCTGCAAATTTCTATAAGTTGGTTGTTGAAGTTTAATAGTTTTATTTTCTATTAAAGAATTTTTATAAGCAGTGTAATGCTCCGTTTGTGGTTTAACTCTGATTATTTTATTTAAATTACGTATTTTTGGGAACGGGGTGTTACAATTGGTATCAGAGCAGGTTGGTCCGTCCGGCCAAGTAGTAGAGTCGTGTTGAGCCACCTAGGATAGAGTGTCAACTCTAATGTTGTTTTTGTTGTTGTTTCTGAGCTGTTGTTTCTGATATAGAGAACTTTGATATGGCTGGTCGTAATGATGCTGCTATCGCTGCTGCACTTGAGGCTGTTGCTCAAGCTATAGTACAACAACCTAACGGTGCTGCTGGAGACAATGGTGTGAGGATGTTAGAGACCTTTTTGAGGAACCATCCACCAACTTTCCAAGGAAGGTATGACCCTGACGGAGCTCAGAATTGGCTCAAAGAAATTGAAAGAATTTTCAGAGTTATGCAATGCAGTGAGGTTCAGAAGGTGCAGTTTGGTACGCACATGTTAGCTGAAGAAGCTGATGATTGGTGGGTAAGTCTGTTGCCTGTACTTGAACAGGATGGTGCTGTGGTGACCTGGGCTGTGTTCAGGAGGGAATTCTTGAATAGGTACTTCCCGGAAGATGTTCGTGGGAAGAAGGAGATTGAGTTCCTAGAACTGAAGCAAGGTGATATGTCAGTAACTGAATATGCTGCTAAGTTTGTTGAATTGGCAAAGTTTTATCCGCACTATACTGCTGAGACGGCTGAGTTCTCCAAGTGCATCAAGTTTGAGAATGGTCTGCGTGCTGAGATTAAGCGGGCCATTGGCTATCAGAAGATCCGTAACTTTTCTGAATTGGTGAGTAGCTGCAGGATTTATGAGGAGGATACCAAGGCTCATTATAAGATTATGAAGGAAAGAAAAGGTAAGCAACAGGACCGTGGGAAGCCTTATAGTGCTCCGACCGATAAGAGTAAGAAGGAAGTGAATGACGAGAGAAGGCCCAATAGGAGAGATGCTCCTACTGAGATTGTTTGTTTCAAGTGTGGCGAGAAATGTAACGTCCTCTTTAATTATTTAATTATTTTATTAGATGATATGGTATATGTTTATATATTATATGACTTGTGATGATTATGTGACGTATTTGTGACGTGTGAAGTATTATTATTTTATTGTTTAATAAAATAATATAAGTGATGTTTATATGAATATTTAGTTGGTAAATAAATAGATGTGGTGGAAAAAGATAGAATTTTAAGAGATGGGGTTATAATTATAATTAAGAAGAGTTGTGTGGGTTAAGAAGGAATTAGTTAAGTTGTGAGGGAGTATATAAGAGAAGTAGGTTAAGAAAGGAAGGTTTTGGAGAACGCGTACAGACATTTGGGAAAAAGAAGAAGAACGGTCAAGAGAGAAGAGAAAGCTAGGCTGCAAATTCTGCAATTTTTCCAGGTAAGGGTGAGCCTAACTTCAGTAGTATTAATGTTAAATCATCTGTTCTTGATTAGCTTAGGAATTGGGAAGAATTGAGAGAAGTTTTGGGAATTAGGGTTGTGATGATTTTGATGAATTGGATGTGAGAATGTGTTGCATTGCTGTAGAAATGTGTTACAGAACCTAGATTATCCCCTAGGACAATATTGCTGATGAATTAGAAGCTTAATGGGAGAGAATTGGCAGGTTTTGGTGAGTTTTGGACTGAACCCGTAGTGGTTCTGAGATCGCTCGCCTGTGGCGAGCAGATCACTCGCCGTGGCGAGTAACCCTTGGTTGCTCGCAAGGCGAGCAGTATAGCTCGCCGTGGCGAGCTTAACCCTTAAATTTAGGATTTTTGCCAAACTTTAGATGGTTTTGAGTGCCCCTATATTTATAGAGATGACCTGTGAAGTTGGTTTGGTCAAATTTAATTTAGAGAGCTTAAAAATGAGGATTTTGTTGAAAAATGTCAAAAAGGCCGAAGCACCCAGTATTTCTCGCCTCCAGCTCGCCCCCAACTCGCCTTTGGCGAGTGAGCTGCTGGGAGTACTCGCCTGTGGCGAGCAGATGTACTCGCCGTGGCGAGTTAGATGGTTCAGGACTGTTTTGTTGTTTTGCAAGCTGTTTTGCATAGGACGTTTAGAGTACCCCTTTGGGTGGAGTTAGTGTTGTTCTATACCCTTAGATGAGTTATGTAGAGATGAATGAGGATGGTTCTATTAGACCTTTGATAAATGATGTGTTGTTGAATATAAGTGATGTATGAGTATGATGCTAATTGAATAAGATGATGTTATGAGTTGCAATGTGTATGTATAATTGAGATGATGTTCTGCCATGTAATTATTATTAACTGCATGTGCCAGTCTTGAAAATGTAATGATGTTTGAGACGGTGTATTAAGTTGTTAAATGACGAGTCCATGCATTTGCATAATTATGAGACGGTGGAGCTTTATGCTCAAAGCGACGGTGGAGCATTTGCTCAAAGCGACGGTGAAGCATATTAATGCTATAATTATATGGTACCACATGCATGATGTTGAGACGTTAGGTGTTGCATTTAGTCGAGTCAATTGTGACATATATGAGATGATGTTTGAGACGTTGATGTGTGATGTAATGTTGTTAAGATGATGTTTATGATGTTGTTATGATGATGCGTATGGTGATGTTGTGATGTGCTATATTGTATACGTGATGAGTTGGATGTATGAATTGTTAATCTTGACTTATGATTTATATATTAATATTATTGTTGTGAATCTCACCCCTTCTGCTGGAATTGCCGCCTTGTGGGCAAGTGCAGGTACCCAGTCTTAGTTGCGATGATGCGAGGATGTGTGAAGTTAGGGTCGCTCTGATATGTAACGGGATGGGGTCTTTTGTGGAGTCTATTCCTTTATGTATCGTGTTGAATAAATGATGTTGACTTTTGTGACGTAGAAACTTTAATATTTTGAGACGTTTTGCTGGCTTTTAAGCCAAGACATTTATGAGGAGAGACTATTTGAATTCCGCTGCTTAACTGAATGTTTTGTAATTTGATAAATTATTATCTAAGCTATTTTTAAAGATGAAATGTGACACTCCTTTGTGATGATTACTCTGATATATGATTTATTTAAAGAAATTTTTAAGACGGGAAATTGGGGTGTTACAATTGGTATCAGAGCAGGTCGGTCCGTCCGGCCAAGTAGAGAGTCGAGTGACGTTGTCTTAGAGTAGAATAGTATTATTGTATTATTCTGACTCATGTTTGTTTCCAGAGAACTAGATGGCTGGTAGAAACGATGCTGCTCTTGCTGCTGCTTTGGAAGCAATGGCTAATGTTGTGGGCAATCAGAACAACGCTGGTGGTAATGACGGGACTAGAATGTTGGAGACTTTTCTGAGGAATCACCCGCCTACCTTCAAGGGGCGTTATGATCCTGATGGAGCTCAGATGTGGCTCAAGGAAGTAGAGAGGATTTTCAGGGTCATGCAATGTGACGATGTGCAGAAGGTGCGGTTTGGTACGCACATGCTTGCGGAGGAGGCTGATGATTGGTGGGTTAGTCTCCTACCTATTTTGGAGCAAGATGGAGCTGTGGTGACGTGGGCTATTTTCACGAGGGAGTTCCTTAATAGATACTTCCCAGAAGATGTCCGTGGGAAGAAAGAGATAGAGTTCCTGGAGCTTAAGCAAGGGAACATGTCGGTGACCGAGTATGCGGCCAAATTTGTGGAGCTGGCTAAGTTCTATCCGCATTATGCACCCGAGACGGCTGAGTTTTCAAAATGCATCAAGTTTGAGAACGGGTTGCGCGCTGATATCAAGAGGGCTATCGGTTATCAGAAGATTCGTGACTTTTCTGAGTTGGTGAGTAGCTGTCGGATTTATGAGGAGGATACTAAAGCTCACTACAAGGTAGTGAATGATCGGAAAGCAAAGGGCCAGCAGAGTCGCCCTAAACCTTATGATGCCCCTAGAGATAAAGGGAAGCAAAGAGTAAATGATGAGAGGAGACCCCAGAAGAAGGCTGCTCCTGCTGAGATTACTTGTTACACTTGTGGCGAGAAAGGCCATAAGAGCAATGCATGTACTGTTGAGGTGAAGAGGTGCTACCGTTGTGGTCAGAAAGGGCATATTACTAGTGACTGCAAGTTTGATGATGTTGTGTGTTTCAACTGCAATGAGCAAGGACACATTGGTTCGCAGTGTAAGCAACCCAAGAAGACTAAGACTACTGGGAGAGTGTTTGCATTGACCGGCACTCAGACTGAGAATGATGATCGTTTGATCAGAGGTACTTGCTATATTAATAATACTCCTTTAGTTGCTATTATTGATACTGGTGCTACGCACAGTTTTGTTGCTTTTGATTGTGTTTCTGCTTTGGGACTTGATGTTTCTGATATGAATGGAGAAATGGTTGTCGAGACTCCAGCTAAGGGTTCGGTGACTACTTCTCTCGTTTGTGTGAATTGTCCTTTATCTATGTTTGGCCGTGACTTTGTGATGGATTTAGTGTGCCTACCTTTAAGTGGTATGGATGTGATTCTGGGTATGAACTGGCTAGAATACAACCGAGTTCTTATCAACTGTTTTAGAAAGACGGTGCATTTTTCTTCCGTCGAAGAAGAGTGGGGCGCAGAATTTCTATCTACTAAGCAGCTGAAGCAACTAGAATGTGATGGGATGTTGATGTTTTCGTTGATGGCTTCGTTATCTTTAGAGAACCAAGCTGTAATTGATGGGTTGCCTGTTGTGAAGGAATTTCCTGAAGTTTTCCCTGATGAGATTCCAGATGTGCCACCAGAGAGGGAGGTTGAATTTTCGATAGACCTTGTGCCGGGTACGAAGCCGGTGTCGATGGCACCTTATCGTATGTCTGCTTCTGAGTTAGCAGAGTTGAAGAAGCAGTTGGAAGACTTGCTTGAGAAGAAGTTCGTGAGACCTAGTGTTTCACCATGGGGAGCTCCGGTGTTGTTGGTAAAGAAGAAGGATGGTAGCATGCGGTTGTGCATTGATTACCGTCAGTTGAACAAAGTGACGATCAAGAATAGGTATCCACTTTCGAGGATTGATGACTTGATGGATCAGTTAGTGGGTGCAAAGGTATTCAGCAAGATTGACTTGAGGTCAGGTTACCATCAGATTAAGGTGAAGGATGAAGATATGCAGAAGACGGCCTTTAGGACGCGTTATGGTCATTATGAATATAAGGTGATGCCTTTCGGTGTTACTAATGCGCCTGGTGTGTTTATGGAATATATGAACAGAATCTTTCATGAGTACTTGGATCAATTTGTTGTGGTTTTTATTGATGATATTCTGATCTATTCTAAGACTGAAGCTGAGCATGCAGAGCATTTGAAGATTGTATTGCAAGTGCTGAAAGAGAAGAAGTTGTATGCTAAACTGTCTAAGTGTGATTTCTGGCTAAGGGAAGTAAGTTTTCTTGGCCATGTTATTTCTGGTGAAGGTATTGCGGTTGACCCGTCTAAAGTTGAATCGGTATCGCAATGGGAGACTCCTAAGTCGGTTACGGAAATTAGAAGCTTTTTGGGACTAGCTGATTATTACAGGAGGTTTATAGAAGGATTTTCTAAGTTGGCTCTTCCGTTAACGCAGTTGACGTGTAAGGGTAAGTCGTTTGTATGGGATGTGCATTGTGAGAATAGTTTCAATGAATTGAAGAAGCGCCTGACGACGGCTCCAGTTTTGATTTTGCCAAAGTCTGATGAACCTTTTGTGGTATATTGTGATGCGTCCAAGTTGGGTTTGGGAGGTGTGCTTATGCAAGAAGGTAAGGTGGTAGCATATGCTTCGAGACAATTGAGGATTCATGAGAAGAATTATCCGACGCATGACTTAGAGTTGGCAGCTGTGGTCTTTGTATTGAAAATATGGAGACATTACTTGTATGGTTCAAGGTTTGAAGTATTCAGTGATCATCAGAGTTTGAGATATTTATTTGATCAGAAAGAGTTGAATATGAGGCAGAGAAGGTGGCTTGAGTTATTGAAGGATTATGATTTTGGTTTGAATTACCATCCTGGTAAAGCAAATGTAGTTGCAGATGCCTTGAGTAGGAAAACTGTGCATATGTCCGCGTTGATGGTGAAAGAATTTGAGTTGTTAGAACAATTTAGAGACTTGAGCTTGGTGTGTGAAAGAACACCTCAGAGCATAAAACTGGGAATGTTGAGAATTGATAATGATTTCCTGAAGCATATCAAAGAAGCCCAAAAAGAAGATGTCAAGTTTGTAGATTTGTTAATTGCTGGTAATGAGACTGTGGATGGTGACTTTAAGGTCGATGATCAAGGAGTGTTGAGATTCCGAGGGAGGATTTGCATTCCTGACAGTGAAGAAATTAAGAAGATGATTCTTGAAGAGAGTCATAGAAGTAGCTTGAGTATTCACCCGGGAGCTACAAAGATGTATCATGACTTAAAGAGGTTGTTTTGGTGGTCTGGTTTGAAACGCGATGTGGCACAATTTGTGTATTCTTGCTTGGTTTGTCAAAAGTCGAAGATTGAGCATCAGAAGCCGACTGGTATGATGGTATCCTTAGATGTGCCAGAGTGGAAATGGGATAGTATATCCATGGATTTTGTGACGAGTTTACCCAATACTCCTAGAGGGAACGATGCTATTTGGGTAATTGTTGATAGATTAACGAAGTCTGCGCACTTTCTACCAATCAACATTACTTTTCCTGTGGCTCAGTTGGCGGAAATTTATGTTAGAGAGATAGTTAAGCTGCATGGTGTTCCTTCGAGCATCGTATCTGATAGAGATCCAAGATTTACTTCTAGATTTTGGAAGAGTTTGCAAGAGGCGTTAGGATCTCAGTTGAGGTTGAGTTCGGCTTATCATCCGCAAACAGATGGTCAGTCGGAGAGGACGATTCAGTCGTTGGAGGACTTGTTGAGGGTTTGTGTACTTGAGCAGGGAGGGGCTTGGGATAGTCATCTTCCATTGATAGAGTTCACGTACAACAACAGTTACCATTCAAGTATTGGAATGGCGCCGTTTGAGGCCTTGTATGGTCGGAGATGCAGGACTCCGTTGTGCTAGTTTGAGTCGGGTGAAAGAGTGGTCTTAGGACCAGAGATCGTTCAACAGACTACTGAGAAGGTGAGAATGATCCAAGAAAAGATGAAAGCGTCGCAGAGTCGACAAAAGAGTTATCATGATAAGCGTAGAAAGGACCTTGAATTCCAAGAGGGGGATCATGTGTTCCTGAGAGTGACTCCTTTGACGGGTGTTGGACGTGCTTTGAAATCGAAGAAGTTGACTCCGAGGTTTATTGGACCGTATCAGATTTCAGAGAGGATTGGACCGGTGGCGTATCGTGTTGGATTACCACCGCACTTGTCGAATTTGCATGATGTTTTTCATGTATCTCAGCTGAGGAAGTATGTTCCGGATCCGTCTCATGTGATCCAAAGCGATGATGTGCAAGTTAGGGACAACCTTACGGTTGAGACCTTACCCGTGAGGATTGATGATCGGAAGACGAAGACGTTGAGAGGCAAGGAGATACCTCTTGTGAGAGTTGTTTGGGACGGAGCGACGGGTGAAAGCTTGACTTGGGAGCTAGAAAGTAAGATGCTGGAATCCTATCCAGAGTTGTTTGAGCGAGGTAAATTTTCGAGGACGAAAATCCTTTAAGAGGGGGAGAGTTGTAACGCCCTCTTTAATTATTTAATTATTTTATTAGATGATATGGTATATGTTTATATATTATATGACTTGTGATGATTATGTGACGTATTTGTGACGTGTGAAGTATTATTATTTTATTGTTTAATAAAATAATATAAGTGATGTTTATATGAATATTTAGTTGGTAAATAAATAGATGTGGTGGAAAAAGATAGAATTTTAAGAGATGGGGTTATAATTATAATTAAGAAGAGTTGTGTGGGTTAAGAAGGAATTAGTTAAGTTGTGAGGGAGTATATAAGAGAAGTAGGTTAAGAAAGGAAGGTTTTGGAGAACGCGTACAGACATTTGGGAAAAAGAAGAAGAACGGTCAAGAGAGAAGAGAAAGCTAGGCTGCAAATTCTGCAATTTTTCCAGGTAAGGGTGAGCCTAACTTCAGTAGTATTAATGTTAAATCATCTGTTCTTGATTAGCTTAGGAATTGGGAAGAATTGAGAGAAGTTTTGGGAATTAGGGTTGTGATGATTTTGATGAATTGGATGTGAGAATGTGTTGCATTGCTGTAGAAATGTGTTACAGAACCTAGATTATCCCCTAGGACAATATTGCTGATGAATTAGAAGCTTAATGGGAGAGAATTGGCAGGTTTTGGTGAGTTTTGGACTGAACCCGTAGTGGTTCTGAGATCGCTCGCCTGTGGCGAGCAGATCACTCGCCGTGGCGAGTAACCCTTGGTTGCTCGCGAGGCGAGCAGTATAGCTCGCCGTGGCGAGCTTAACCCTTAAATTTAGGATTTTTGCCAAACTTTAGATGGTTTTGAGTGCCCCTATATTTATAGAGATGACCTGTGAAGTTGGTTTGGTCAAATTTAATTTAGAGAGCTTAAAAATGAGGATTTTGTTGAAAAATGTCAAAAAGGCCGAAGCACCCAGTATTTCTCGCCTCCAGCTCGCCCCCAACTCGCCTTTGGCGAGTGAGCTGCTGGGAGTACTCGCCTGTGGCGAGCAGATGTACTCGCCGTGGCGAGTTAGATGGTTCAGGACTGTTTTGTTGTTTTGCAAGCTGTTTTGCATAGGACGTTTAGAGTACCCCTTTGGGTGGAGTTAGTGTTGTTCTATACCCTTAGATGAGTTATGTAGAGATGAATGAGGATGGTTCTATTAGACCTTTGATAAATGATGTGTTGTTGAATATAAGTGATGTATGAGTATGATGCTAATTGAATAAGATGATGTTATGAGTTGCAATGTGTATGTATAATTGAGATGATGTTCTGCCATGTAATTATTATTAACTGCATGTGCCAGTCTTGAAAATGTAATGATGTTTGAGACGGTGTATTAAGTTGTTAAATGACGAGTCCATGCATTTGCATAATTATGAGACGGTGGAGCTTTATGCTCAAAGCGACGGTGGAGCATTTGCTCAAAGCGACGGTGAAGCATATTAATGCTATAATTATATGGTACCACATGCATGATGTTGAGACGTTAGGTGTTGCATTTAGTCGAGTCAATTGTGACATATATGAGATGATGTTTGAGACGTTGATGTGTGATGTAATGTTGTTAAGATGATGTTTATGATGTTGTTATGATGATGCGTATGGTGATGTTGTGATGTGCTATATTGTATACGTGATGAGTTGGATGTATGAATTGTTAATCTTGACTTATGATTTATATATTAATATTATTGTTGTGAATCTCACCCCTTCTGCTGGAATTGCCGCCTTGTGGGCAAGTGCAGGTACCCAGTCTTAGTTGCGATGATGCGAGGATGTGTGAAGTTAGGGTCGCTCTGATATGTAACGGGATGGGGTCTTTTGTGGAGTCTATTCCTTTATGTATCGTGTTGAATAAATGATGTTGACTTTTGTGACGTAGAAACTTTAATATTTTGAGACGTTTTGCTGGCTTTTAAGCCAAGACATTTATGAGGAGAGACTATTTGAATTCCGCTGCTTAACTGAATGTTTTGTAATTTGATAAATTATTATCTAAGCTATTTTTAAAGATAAAATGTGACACTCCTTTGTGATGATTACTCTGATATATGATTTATTTAAAGAAATTTTTAAGACGGGAAATTGGGGTGTTACAATTGGTATCAGAGCAGGTCGGTCCGTCCGGCCAAGTAGAGAGTCGAGTGACGTTGTCTTAGAGTAGAATAGTATTATTGTATTATTCTGACTCATGTTTGTTTCCAGAGAACTAGATGGCTGGTAGAAACGATGCTGCTCTTGCTGCTGCTTTGGAAGCAATGGCTAATGTTGTGGGCAATCAGAACAACGCTGGTGGTAATGACGGGACTAGAATGTTGGAGACTTTTCTGAGGAATCACCCGCCTACCTTCAAGGGGCGTTATGATCCTGATGGAGCTCAGATGTGGCTCAAGGAAGTAGAGAGGATTTTCAGGGTCATGCAATGTGACGATGTGCAGAAGGTGCGGTTTGGTACGCACATGCTTGCGGAGGAGGCTGATGATTGGTGGGTTAGTCTCCTACCTATTTTGGAGCAAGATGGAGCTGTGGTGACGTGGGCTATTTTCACGAGGGAGTTCCTTAATAGATACTTCCCAGAAGATGTCCGTGGGAAGAAAGAGATAGAGTTCCTGGAGCTTAAGCAAGGGAACATGTCGGTGACCGAGTATGCGGCCAAATTTGTGGAGCTGGCTAAGTTCTATCCGCATTATGCACCCGAGACGGCTGAGTTTTCAAAATGCATCAAGTTTGAGAACGGGTTGCGCGCTGATATCAAGAGGGCTATCGGTTATCAGAAGATTCGTGACTTTTCTGAGTTGGTGAGTAGCTGTCGGATTTATGAGGAGGATACTAAAGCTCACTACAAGGTAGTGAATGATCGGAAAGCAAAGGGCCAGCAGAGTCGCCCTAAACCTTATGATGCCCCTAGAGATAAAGGGAAGCAAAGAGTAAATGATGAGAGGAGACCCCAGAAGAAGGCTGCTCCTGCTGAGATTACTTGTTACACTTGTGGCGAGAAAGGCCATAAGAGCAATGCATGTACTGTTGAGGTGAAGAGGTGCTACCGTTGTGGTCAGAAAGGGCATATTACTAGTGACTGCAAGTTTGATGATGTTGTGTGTTTCAACTGCAATGAGCAAGGACACATTGGTTCGCAGTGTAAGCAACCCAAGAAGACTAAGACTACTGGGAGAGTGTTTGCATTGACCGGCACTCAGACTGAGAATGATGATCGTTTGATCAGAGGTACTTGCTATATTAATAATACTCCTTTAGTTGCTATTATTGATACTGGTGCTACGCACAGTTTTGTTGCTTTTGATTGTGTTTCTGCTTTGGGACTTGATGTTTCTGATATGAATGGAGAAATGGTTGTCGAGACTCCAGCTAAGGGTTCGGTGACTACTTCTCTCGTTTGTGTGAATTGTCCTTTATCTATGTTTGGCCGTGACTTTGTGATGGATTTAGTGTGCCTACCTTTAAGTGGTATGGATGTGATTCTGGGTATGAACTGGCTAGAATACAACCGAGTTCTTATCAACTGTTTTAGAAAGACGGTGCATTTTTCTTCCGTCGAAGAAGAGTGGGGCGCAGAATTTCTATCTACTAAGCAGCTGAAGCAACTAGAATGTGATGGGATGTTGATGTTTTCGTTGATGGCTTCGTTATCTTTAGAGAACCAAGCTGTAATTGATGGGTTGCCTGTTGTGAAGGAATTTCCTGAAGTTTTCCCTGATGAGATTCCAGATGTGCCACCAGAGAGGGAGGTTGAATTTTCGATAGACCTTGTGCCGGGTACGAAGCCGGTGTCGATGGCACCTTATCGTATGTCTGCTTCTGAGTTAGCAGAGTTGAAGAAGCAGTTGGAAGACTTGCTTGAGAAGAAGTTCGTGAGACCTAGTGTTTCACCATGGGGAGCTCCGGTGTTGTTGGTAAAGAAGAAGGATGGTAGCATGCGGTTGTGCATTGATTACCGTCAGTTGAACAAAGTGACGATCAAGAATAGGTATCCACTTTCGAGGATTGATGACTTGATGGATCAGTTAGTGGGTGCAAAGGTATTCAGCAAGATTGACTTGAGGTCAGGTTACCATCAGATTAAGGTGAAGGATGAAGATATGCAGAAGACGGCCTTTAGGACGCGTTATGGTCATTATGAATATAAGGTGATGCCTTTCGGTGTTACTAATGCGCCTGGTGTGTTTATGGAATATATGAACAGAATCTTTCATGAGTACTTGGATCAATTTGTTGTGGTTTTTATTGATGATATTCTGATCTATTCTAAGACTGAAGCTGAGCATGCAGAGCATTTGAAGATTGTATTGCAAGTGCTGAAAGAGAAGAAGTTGTATGCTAAACTGTCTAAGTGTGATTTCTGGCTAAGGGAAGTAAGTTTTCTTGGCCATGTTATTTCTGGTGAAGGTATTGCGGTTGACCCGTCTAAAGTTGAATCGGTATCGCAATGGGAGACTCCTAAGTCGGTTACGGAAATTAGAAGCTTTTTGGGACTAGCTGATTATTACAGGAGGTTTATAGAAGGATTTTCTAAGTTGGCTCTTCCGTTAACGCAGTTGACGTGTAAGGGTAAGTCGTTTGTATGGGATGTGCATTGTGAGAATAGTTTCAATGAATTGAAGAAGCGCCTGACGACGGCTCCAGTTTTGATTTTGCCAAAGTCTGATGAACCTTTTGTGGTATATTGTGATGCGTCCAAGTTGGGTTTGGGAGGTGTGCTTATGCAAGAAGGTAAGGTGGTAGCATATGCTTCGAGACAATTGAGGATTCATGAGAAGAATTATCCGACGCATGACTTAGAGTTGGCAGCTGTGGTCTTTGTATTGAAAATATGGAGACATTACTTGTATGGTTCAAGGTTTGAAGTATTCAGTGATCATCAGAGTTTGAGATATTTATTTGATCAGAAAGAGTTGAATATGAGGCAGAGAAGGTGGCTTGAGTTATTGAAGGATTATGATTTTGGTTTGAATTACCATCCTGGTAAAGCAAATGTAGTTGCAGATGCCTTGAGTAGGAAAACTGTGCATATGTCCGCGTTGATGGTGAAAGAATTTGAGTTGTTAGAACAATTTAGAGACTTGAGCTTGGTGTGTGAAAGAACACCTCAGAGCATAAAACTGGGAATGTTGAGAATTGATAATGATTTCCTGAAGCATATCAAAGAAGCCCAAAAAGAAGATGTCAAGTTTGTAGATTTGTTAATTGCTGGTAATGAGACTGTGGATGGTGACTTTAAGGTCGATGATCAAGGAGTGTTGAGATTCCGAGGGAGGATTTGCATTCCTGACAGTGAAGAAATTAAGAAGATGATTCTTGAAGAGAGTCATAGAAGTAGCTTGAGTATTCACCCGGGAGCTACAAAGATGTATCATGACTTAAAGAGGTTGTTTTGGTGGTCTGGTTTGAAACGCGATGTGGCACAATTTGTGTATTCTTGCTTGGTTTGTCAAAAGTCGAAGATTGAGCATCAGAAGCCGACTGGTATGATGGTATCCTTAGATGTGCCAGAGTGGAAATGGGATAGTATATCCATGGATTTTGTGACGAGTTTACCCAATACTCCTAGAGGGAACGATGCTATTTGGGTAATTGTTGATAGATTAACGAAGTCTGCGCACTTTCTACCAATCAACATTACTTTTCCTGTGGCTCAGTTGGCGGAAATTTATGTTAGAGAGATAGTTAAGCTGCATGGTGTTCCTTCGAGCATCGTATCTGATAGAGATCCAAGATTTACTTCTAGATTTTGGAAGAGTTTGCAAGAGGCGTTAGGATCTCAGTTGAGGTTGAGTTCGGCTTATCATCCGCAAACAGATGGTCAGTCGGAGAGGACGATTCAGTCGTTGGAGGACTTGTTGAGGGTTTGTGTACTTGAGCAGGGAGGGGCTTGGGATAGTCATCTTCCATTGATAGAGTTCACGTACAACAACAGTTACCATTCAAGTATTGGAATGGCGCCGTTTGAGGCCTTGTATGGTCGGAGATGCAGGACTCCGTTGTGCTGGTTTGAGTCGGGTGAAAGAGTGGTCTTAGGACCAGAGATCGTTCAACAGACTACTGAGAAGGTGAGAATGATCCAAGAAAAGATGAAAGCGTCGCAGAGTCGACAAAAGAGTTATCATGATAAGCGTAGAAAGGACCTTGAATTCCAAGAGGGGGATCATGTGTTCCTGAGAGTGACTCCTTTGACGGGTGTTGGACGTGCTTTGAAATCGAAGAAGTTGACTCCGAGGTTTATTGGACCGTATCAGATTTCAGAGAGGATTGGACCGGTGGCGTATCGTGTTGGATTACCACCGCACTTGTCGAATTTGCATGATGTTTTTCATGTATCTCAGCTGAGGAAGTATGTTCCGGATCCGTCTCATGTGATCCAAAGCGATGATGTGCAAGTTAGGGACAACCTTACGGTTGAGACCTTACCCGTGAGGATTGATGATCGGAAGACGAAGACGTTGAGAGGCAAGGAGATACCTCTTGTGAGAGTTGTTTGGGACGGAGCGACGGGTGAAAGCTTGACTTGGGAGCTAGAAAGTAAGATGCTGGAATCCTATCCAGAGTTGTTTGAGCGAGGTAAATTTTCGAGGACGAAAATCCTTTAAGAGGGGGAGAGTTGTAACGCCCTCTTTAATTATTTAATTATTTTATTAGATGATATGGTATATGTTTATATATTATATGACTTGTGATGATTATGTGACGTATTTGTGACGTGTGAAGTATTATTATTTTATTGTTTAATAAAATAATATAAGTGATGTTTATATGAATATTTAGTTGGTAAATAAATAGATGTGGTGGAAAAAGATAGAATTTTAAGAGATGGGGTTATAATTATAATTAAGAAGAGTTGTGTGGGTTAAGAAGGAATTAGTTAAGTTGTGAGGGAGTATATAAGAGAAGTAGGTTAAGAAAGGAAGGTTTTGGAGAACGCGTACAGACATTTGGGAAAAAGAAGAAGAACGGTCAAGAGAGAAGAGAAAGCTAGGCTGCAAATTCTGCAATTTTTCCAGGTAAGGGTGAGCCTAACTTCAGTAGTATTAATGTTAAATCATCTGTTCTTGATTAGCTTAGGAATTGGGAAGAATTGAGAGAAGTTTTGGGAATTAGGGTTGTGATGATTTTGATGAATTGGATGTGAGAATGTGTTGCATTGCTGTAGAAATGTGTTACAGAACCTAGATTATCCCCTAGGACAATATTGCTGATGAATTAGAAGCTTAATGGGAGAGAATTGGCAGGTTTTGGTGAGTTTTGGACTGAACCCGTAGTGGTTCTGAGATCGCTCGCCTGTGGCGAGCAGATCACTCGCCGTGGCGAGTAACCCTTGGTTGCTCGCGAGGCGAGCAGTATAGCTCGCCGTGGCGAGCTTAACCCTTAAATTTAGGATTTTTGCCAAACTTTAGATGGTTTTGAGTGCCCCTATATTTATAGAGATGACCTGTGAAGTTGGTTTGGTCAAATTTAATTTAGAGAGCTTAAAAATGAGGATTTTGTTGAAAAATGTCAAAAAGGCCGAAGCACCCAGTATTTCTCGCCTCCAGCTCGCCCCCAACTCGCCTTTGGCGAGTGAGCTGCTGGGAGTACTCGCCTGTGGCGAGCAGATGTACTCGCCGTGGCGAGTTAGATGGTTCAGGACTGTTTTGTTGTTTTGCAAGCTGTTTTGCATAGGACGTTTAGAGTACCCCTTTGGGTGGAGTTAGTGTTGTTCTATACCCTTAGATGAGTTATGTAGAGATGAATGAGGATGGTTCTATTAGACCTTTGATAAATGATGTGTTGTTGAATATAAGTGATGTATGAGTATGATGCTAATTGAATAAGATGATGTTATGAGTTGCAATGTGTATGTATAATTGAGATGATGTTCTGCCATGTAATTATTATTAACTGCATGTGCCAGTCTTGAAAATGTAATGATGTTTGAGACGGTGTATTAAGTTGTTAAATGACGAGTCCATGCATTTGCATAATTATGAGACGGTGGAGCTTTATGCTCAAAGCGACGGTGGAGCATTTGCTCAAAGCGACGGTGAAGCATATTAATGCTATAATTATATGGTACCACATGCATGATGTTGAGACGTTAGGTGTTGCATTTAGTCGAGTCAATTGTGACATATATGAGATGATGTTTGAGACGTTGATGTGTGATGTAATGTTGTTAAGATGATGTTTATGATGTTGTTATGATGATGCGTATGGTGATGTTGTGATGTGCTATATTGTATACGTGATGAGTTGGATGTATGAATTGTTAATCTTGACTTATGATTTATATATTAATATTATTGTTGTGAATCTCACCCCTTCTGCTGGAATTGCCGCCTTGTGGGCAAGTGCAGGTACCCAGTCTTAGTTGCGATGATGCGAGGATGTGTGAAGTTAGGGTCGCTCTGATATGTAACGGGATGAGGTCTTTTGTGGAGTCTATTCCTTTATGTATCGTGTTGAATAAATGATGTTGACTTTTGTGACGTAGAAACTTTAATATTTTGAGACGTTTTGCTGGCTTTTAAGCCAAGACATTTATGAGGAGAGACTATTTGAATTCCGCTGCTTAACTGAATGTTTTGTAATTTGATAAATTATTATCTAAGCTATTTTTAAAGATGAAATGTGACACTCCTTTGTGATGATTACTCTGATATATGATTTATTTAAAGAAATTTTTAAGACGGGAAATTGGGGTGTTACAAGAAAGGCCACAAGAGTAATGTCTGTGACCGTGAGGAGAAGAAGTGCTTCAGGTGTGGTCAGAAAGGACACACATTAGCTGATTGTAAGCGTGGGGATATTGTTTGCTATAACTGCAATGAGGAAGGTCATATCAGTTCACAGTGTACGCAGCCGAAAAAGGTTAGGACAGGTGGTAAAGTATTTGCTTTGGCCGGTACTCAGACGTGAGTGAGGATCGTCCGATCAGAGGTACATTTTCGAGGACGAAAATTCTATAAGTTGGGGAGAGTTGTAACGCCCCATTTCTATTTAATTATTTTTAGTTAATGTTTGAGTATTTTTATTTATATATATGATTGAAATGAATTATATGACCTTTTGGTGTGGTGTGTGTGTTTAAATAATTAATTGTATCAGAGCATGCATATATGATGACCCCATCCCGTTACGTATCAGAGCGACCTAGACGACACAGTGAGGCAAGGCCACTCACGAATCAACTCCACACTAAGCACGATCACCTGCACTTGCCCACAAGGCGGCAATTCCAGCAGAAGGGGTGAGATTTCATAACAAAATAATATTAATCAACATAATTTAGAATAACAATTAACATCAACACATCAATAGCATTCTTGCATAACAATTAGCACGTAATCACATAATCAACTTCATATCATCTTTAAGCAAGTAGCATAGATAGATAACACTTATCACGTAATCATATATTCATTCTTTATCAACAACATGACATCATAAATATGACCATGCGACAATGCTCTTAGACTCCTTATATGCATGTGGTACCAAACTTCATCATAAGTATTAATATACTTTTAAAACGTGCGGAGGACAAAGCTCCTAATAAACGTGCGGAGGACAAAGCTCCTATCATGGTGAGGACTAAGCTCAATGTATGCTATGCATGGACTCAATTCAAAACAACATTTATCCTTAATCATCTTATCAACTTGCATCCAAGAAATTGGAGCTAAACAACAACTTACCATCGCATATATAATATATACATATATCATAACGGTTCAGTTTAATAACATCAGCAGTATAATATAGACATCAAGGCAGAATGATATCATCACAACAATTACTAATCAAGCAACATAGGCTTTAACATTTTAGCATAAGGTTTAATACTTAATTTCTTGCTCACTAAACAATCCATACCTAGATCAGCTCTGCACAGGTCTCTCAACATTACCACTAGGCCTAAATAACACTCAGGGATCATCTCCAAATCAATCACACGGAACAGATCACACTAACCCTCACAACTCCCAATCTGGTAGTGTTCGCGAGGCGAGTGAGTTAGCTCGCCGTGGCGAGCTGCCAGAAGCAACTCGCAAGGCGGGGATAAATACTCGCCGTGGCGAGCGATGAAGCTCATCACTCGCGAGGCGAGGATCACTGCTCGCCGTGGCGAGCGATGAATCTCGTTGCGGCCAGAACTGCTATTTTCTCTAAATTCTCACGATTCTCATGGTTCCAGGCCCTCTACTGATTCCAGAATTCATCCTAAACATATTCTAAGGTCTAGGAACACTTTCTACACGAAATAAACCTAAACTAACCGTTAGATCATCAATTTCTAAGGTTTTGACCTAGTTTTCTCATTCTCTCAATTCAATCCTATTACTATTAATTATTCATCAGGATTATGCCAATTAACATTACAGAATTATGAGTCTCACCCTTACCTGGTTAGAAGCAAATCGCAGCACACCCTTCCTTCTTTCTCTTCTCACGCGCGCGTTTTCTTTCTTTCTGTTTCCAAAGTCTGAAAGCGTTACTGACTCCTAACCCTAGTTGCCTTATTTATACTGCCAACAAATCTTATCTTATTTACTCTTTCTCCCACATAACTCTCTAAAATCCAAAACTAACCCACAACTAAATATTTTATTTTCTTTTCAAATCTTATTTTATTTAACAATAAAATAAGTCTCTTAATCTTATCAAATCCACATAAATCATATCTTATCTCATAAATCAACCCAAGCATATCAAAACATGTCAAAACATATCAAATATATATATATATATATATATATTATAAATATAATATAATCACCTAAACTCGATTTAAATAAATACTAAAACGAACGTGGGCGTTACAATCTTCCACTCTTTCTACTTCAAAATCATCTTCAACACTATCAATGGCTAGTTTAGTAGACATGATTCTGTAATGAGTTTTTCCTTTTTTTTACTACTCCATGAGGAGGAAATGAGTTACCTTTATTTATTCTATTTTACCCGTCTCTTCATATTTTACAGGTGAAACTTTAAATTACTTGTTGTAGTTTTATGTGCCTTTATTAAATGCTTTACGGCTACTGTTGGGTGCTCCTAGGAAAAGTTTGCATAGAGAGCAACAAATCTGAATTATTCTTTCCAAGTAATGATTGAGTTAAAAGCATTTATAAGGGTTAAAATTGGAAAAATAGTATTGAAAAGTAAAATGGCTCAGTTATTTTGGGACATTTTTTTTTTTAAAATGGCTCGGTTATTCCGGGACGGAGGGAGTATATTTTTCCCAAGAGGTACATGAAAAGAATGTATTAATTGCTGTGATAATGCCAACATGATTGTGTGTAAAATCAATATGCAAAGATACCCAAAGGGCATTGCTTATCACGATAAACAACATCAATAATTAGCTTAACATAGGTAATGGGATTATTATTTGAAAAACGAAATTCAAACTGAGAGCAATATGGGAGGGAAATTATTTAGGGCTTCAATTAGGTGAGTTAATGCAGATGAGAAGAGGAAAAATATTAGGTTAATTGATAGTTAACCTTAATAAACATTAAGAATAAAGGATAAATGAATAGATATCTCCTAAGTCCTTTAGGTAGTAACCGCCGTTCACTAAGACCGATATACTCATAAATTTAATTATATTCTCACCAATATTTTCCTTAGTATTTAGCCATTAGTCTCTCGCACTCCATATGTATCACGGTTTAGAAAAAGAATATTCAAACCCTTTCAATTATATCCCTCCATAATGGTCACCTAAGAGTTGGTTTTCCAACTATTATAATCTTCACCTCATCGAGTTTTATTGTGTCCACAACTTATATTTCATTTCATCCATATTGTCCTGAATCCCTTTATAGCCATCGACACGTTTGAGAAGCATGTTTTCTTACTGTTGTCCTGGTCAAGTGAAACTGAGAGGCTTGACAGACGGAAGAATGAAGCGTGGATTAAGGGGTTATATTCGGTTAGGAAAGAGAGCATTCAAGGTAAATGTTCTAGTCTTGACCATGATTTAAATGAAAATGATAGGTTGTGATGTTGAATTTGATATGTCTCTTGATTCGATGGATGAGTGAGAAGGTTTATTATGTTTTATTAATTTTCTTGTAGTTGATAATTATAAGAATTGATGAATTGCAATTGTGTTTAAGGTCTGTGATTTGATGAATATGTAAATGTTGATGATTGCTTATTTGTGATATAAAAAATGATGCTGAGTTAAAATGATGTTCGTTGTGTATGTGGTTAGTGATTGTGTTATAGTTTACTGATTATGAAGTTTTAGTGATGATGTGAAGTTCATAAATTAGGTGGTTTAAGAGTCAAAAAAGTCTGTAATTTATAGAGAGTCCATAGCATGTATATCATTGCATTTGATGGAATATTAAGTGTCAAAAATGACGATTATTATATTATTATATGTCAAATAAGGCAATTCAATGGATTTTTAAATGTCAAATGGGGCGATTATTAATACCTCAATGGATTATAAGTGCCAAATGGAGCGATTATTATTATTTCAATGGATTTATAAGTGTCAAATGAGGTGGTTATTATTATATGTCAAATGGGGCGATTCAATGGATTTTTAAGTGTCAAATGGAGCAATTATTATTATATGTCGAAAGGGGACGAATTAATGGATTTTAAGTGTCAAATGGGACGATTAAAACTATTATGCCAATTGAGACGATATCCGGATCATGGTATATTTGCATTTCATGCATCTGTATCAACATTGAGTCTTGGGTCTTGTGTTTGTTCTTATAACATATTTTAGAGTGATGAATATTTTGAACTAAAAAGAAATGTTTAACACAATTCCTTGATGATAGTTGTATATTCTTATTTGATGTTGTAATTTATTATTGACTTTATTTCATGGGTGTTGAATACTAACCCTTACAACCAATATTTTAAGTACCAAAAGACATATGATGTGTGCTTGATGTTTTGCTTGAAGCGTGTACGTGGGAAAACAAATTTAGGTTTTTTTAATTGTAATTAAATTAATATAACTATTTTTGTTAAGTTCTAGTTAAAAATTTAGTATATTTGACTATTGTTAATAAAAATAGTTCTTTTTTCTAAAAAGAAAGTATTAGGCATAATAGCTTGGATGTAAAATCCGGAGCGTTACAATCCGGGTTCGTTAAACAAGTAAATAACAAGTTCTCAAAAAAGAAGAAGCAAATAACAAGTTAAATATTATTAGTTAATAATTGGTCTTCTATTACTACTTTGTCTTTTCTATGTTTTGTTTGACCATAAATCCACTTTTGCGGATTGGATTTTGGGTAATTACAACATGACGTTGTAATATACAAGTAAAATATCTTCCAAAGTCATTTAGAGGTTGTTTGGTGCGCATGATTAGGAAACAAGATATGATAACACTATCATATCCTATTTAAATCTCTTGTTTGGTGCACCAATAGAAAAGGATAAACTAAACATATTTTTAATCATGAGAAATGTTAGCAACACACATTCTAACACACACTTTTCAACACACTCTCTTTGATTGGTTAAAATCCACATGGGTCCCACCAAATCATGTGGGTCCCATTTATATTTGGTGGGTCTCATGTGAATTTTAATCAATCAAAGAGAGTGTGTTGAAAAGTGTGTGTAAGAAAGTATGTTAATAGCATTTCTCATTCCAATAACTCTCTACTCTAAGCATGTCCACATCATCAAAATCTTGCATGGCAATTGTTCCAAAAAATTCTCCTAAATTTTAATTCATGCTTAATAATAATTATTATATAATAGTTGTTTTTAACTTCAAATTAATTTTTTCATAAAATGAAAAGTTGGTTACATTCAAATAACTATTAATATAATAGGTGTTTCGATTATGTTTTATACGGTACATTAAAATTTTGATAGGTTACAAAATTATAATAAATAATTTGAATAAATTATATTTTCAATTTTGATCCGTTACACAAATACAATAACATGCTGATTAAAAATTTAAATGTAGTAATTAGTTTTTAACGTTATATAATTAATTTTGAACGGTTATACAAAATAATAATCTATTTAATTAATAATTCTTATGTTACAATTAGTTCTTAAGGTTATATAATTAATTTTTTTCAGTTACAAGAATATAATACTTAATAATTTTTAAGATACTATTAAATTTCAAATGTTTTTTTTTGACAAAAATAAACGATATTCATTCATTCAAATTGATAGAGTACACCGATACAATACAAATCCAAATTCGCTAAAAACAAAAAGGATGAATATGTGAACAAACTGACAGCATCCATGTTAATAGCATAAAACGGCAAATTACCTATGCCTACAAATATGACTAATATGACTATATTAAAGTCTTCGGAATATTCATGTCTCTAGATCTGCAACGTTGACGACGCCAAAGTCATTGTCATTGATCGGATCTGCACCTGCTTAAAGCTAACCTTTCAACTTGAATCAAATAAACACCGCACTAAGACGGGAAATAAAAAACACACCGCACAAAGACGGGAAATCAAAACAAACAAAGTCGTTCAGAGACGACGAAATCACAAAAACAAACGAAAGAAAACAGAAAATATGTGAAATCACATTTAATTCAAATGTTATATAGTTAATTTTTCGTTGGTTACATCGAATATAATCTAGCATTTAATTCATATTTTATAAAAATTAATGACATTAATAACATTAATTTTAAAATGGTTAAATTAATAATTAATAGATAATAACAGTTATGATACTATTTTTTTTATATAAATAGTAACGTTTTAGGGTACGACTAAACCACAATCACAAAATATAGTTTTTTTTTAATAAACAAAATATAGTTTTTATTCATCTGTTTTCTGGTTCTCTGCTATTTTTGTTCATGTTGTTTCTGTAATTTTTTCTATTGCAAAGAAAAAATATATTTGAAACGCAACTTCATCTATGATGTTTCGCCAAGAAAATGATTGTGGACATTGGTTGTGATGGTTGTTCGTGCTTGGTTTGTTCAAGACTATAAAAATAAAAAAACTATCATTTTCCATGGAGTTGGTTCTAATGGATCGAAAGGTATTTTTTCATATCGTTTTAGTTTTTGTATTTTTTTTGTTTAAAGTATAGTGTTTTAATATTTGTTATGTAGGGTGACCAAATTGGTGCGTTCATACGAAAAACATTGATCTACGAGTTCATGGAACAACTACAAGAGAGAGTGGTGTTCACGTTTTCCTCATTTGATGTTGCTTGCAACAATGAATCGTATAAACCATCACGCAACGAATACAAACTGAATTTCACAATCAACACAAAAGTGAAAATATCTAACATTGTTTTGGTCCCAACAAACATTTATTTGTTTACATCAACTACTTGGTTTTTTTTTTAGGGAAGACAACAACTACTTGGTTGGTAAGTGACTATCACTTTCTTCGTATCTATTGGATTATTTAATATTGTTTATTTACAATAATAAATTAATTACTTTTTGGTGAAAATAATTTTATTTTTCAATGTCAATTTTTTTCAATTTTGATTTTGTTCATTCATATATTTTGTTTTTTAATGCCATTTCAATGTTACAAATTGTTTTTAAACATTGTATAATTACCTTAAAAGTTGAATTAATAGGTTTAATAATTAAGTAACCGTTTAAATTTTTTTAATGCTAATAAAATGTTTTGTTTAATATGATTCACGTATACGTTATATTCTTATAATATTAAATTGTAATTTAATCAGTATTTTAATTTGTGTTATATATGCAGATGTAATTGGAGTCTGTACTGGGTGTTGAAAGAGAATATAAAAGAGATGATGAAAAAACTAAGATGAATGTCATTGAACTCGATTCAAATGGGTAAGCTTAATTTTTTGTATGTTTGTTTTTTTTAAAACATGCATTATGGTATTTGACTAATATTTGTATAATCTTTGACATTTTTTAATAGGTATCTCTTTAAATGTACTCTTTTGACAATTTTTATGATAGGATTTAATGGATAAGTTTTATGAAATACGTCCCCTAACTCCACAGGGTGTGAACTCGAAAGATTTTATTGACTCAGATTCTAAGTCATTTGCACCTCCTAAGAAGAGAATGTTGCCAATATACGAAAATTGGGGGACATCTGATGCAATTGTTCAACTGATCAAAAAGATTGTGAAGATAGAAAAATAATTTTTTTCAAGTGACTTGGTTACGTTAATGTTGTTTATCCATTATGTCAATGTTATGTGTGTGCTTTTAATGTAGCAGAATAAAGTTCATGTCATAAACATTGGAATTACGATTTTCAATTGAATAGATCATTATTGTTGCATGTATTGACAATTCAATGAAAAAATATTTCAGTTTCCATATTATCAATTTACGATTTATTTATGTCTTAAACTTTAAACAAATTCAAAAATAAATATAATACTTAAATTAAAGATTCAATGGAAGAAGTTATATATCGAACAAGATACATTTTATCTCTCTTAACCCAATTAACCTTTCTAGATTCTTAACACCCTCCACAAAAATAAAAATAAAAAATCATTTAAGGATTCAGTGGAATAAATTATACTTGTGGGAGCTTTGAAGAAGGGAATAAATTAAACCAACCGAGGTGGGTATTGAAAGAGAATACAAAAGATACAATAAAAGAACTAAGATGAATATCATTGAATACCTTTATTTGTTTTTTTTCTTCTTTTTAATATATAATATATTATGGTATTTAATTATAATTTTGATTATTTGTCAATTCATTTTGAAGAAATATCGGTTTGAATGTACTCTCTTAAGATATTATGTTGAGGAATTAAACTCTTGGTTTATCTTCCGCTGAATCTGAAAAGACGATTGTGGCAATTTTGTTGGCAAAATTTAAGTTGCTCTAAGGTAAGTGTTTATAACTATCAACTTGATTGCTTAATATGATTGAAAATTAAAAATCTATTCATTTACTTAAATCATTTTATTTGTTTGTTTAGGGATAGGAAAATCAATGTTACAAAATCTTTTTTCATCAACTAGAATCACATTCAGCCCTGAAATTATAGAGACAAATTATCTAAAGAAAATGTATTATCATTTTGGTAGAGAGAATTTATTGGTCACACTTTACTTATGTCTTTTTTATGTTCCATATTTTGGTCACAATTTAACTTCAAAAGGTACCATATAGATTATGATATTAGATGATTTTAGTCTTTATAATGGAAAACAATTATACATGCAATCGAGGGAGTTGACACATATCTTATACCTTTTTATTCCCCACGTTTAGGTTTGTGGGTTTCGATTAGGAACTTTGAGAAGGAAGAATGATTCTTTTTGAAAAATGGAAAATAATGATTTGAAAATCGGAATTACGGTAAAGTAAAAGGATATTAATTTCGAGTGTTTTAATTTTTGACCCTTGATCTCCAATAAAATAAAATTGAGGGAAGATATTAAAGAAAATTGTTTTCTCATTTTTTCTCTCTTCATAGATAATTTGTTTCCGAGAAAAATATTATCTCCAATATTTTTTTAGGGACTCTTTCCAATCTTAAATATAAACAAATAAATAATTTTTTTTAATCTCAAATAAAATATAATTTACTTTGTCTCTATTTAATGTTGTTTATCCTATGTGGTATTATAGAAATAATCAGATTCAATAACTCAAGAATTTTGGAAAAAAAAAACCCAAGACTTACCAGAAATGCAATTATTGCTATGATCACAACTCACACTTCTCTACCTGGTAACCTTACAAAGCTAACAAATGGTCCAACTATCTCTGATTTTGTTATTTTGAAAGCTTACAAAATGGATACTCATCATCAAAGTACACCTAAATTATTGAGAATATTTGACAACCACCAATCCATAGTTGGCTAAAGTGTAACACTGATGGCATAACTTAAGGCAATCCAAGACCAACAACTTTTGTAGGCATCTACAAAAACAATCATGGAGAGAGTATTTCTTGTTTTGTTTCAAACCTTGCAATTTGTAATGCTCTGTTTGCTTAGATTATGGCAGTCATTCTTGCAATGGAATGTGCTTACCACAAAAATTTGTGTAATCTTTGGATTGAAAGTGATTCAAAATTGGTTACCTTATCCATCAAGTAATTCAAATTATTCATTGACATATCAAAAATAGATGGCTTAAGTGTCTTACTCTATTGCAATCAATGAATTTCATGATGTCATGTATGTTCAGATAGGGAAACTGTTGTGAAGATAAGTTGGATTAGGCCTGTATATCAATGATTTTATTTGGTGGTCTTCCACACATGTTCAAATTAGGGAAGTTTTAGTTAAGAATAAACTAGGTCTTCTATGTTATAGATTGTCTTAACATTTTGAAAGTTTGGTTTGCTCCCTCCTTTTTTTTATCATACTTTTCATTTTAATACATCTATGATATGTCCTCCATAGGCCGTCAATTTATTTTAAAAAATATTGTTATGTATCCTAAAATATATTTTAATATATTCATGTAAGTTTATTTTTATTGACTTTTATATTCTCATGAAAGAAAGTTTTAATAGATGACACTTTTTAGAATGTTGTATTATTTATGAAACCAAGAAAAATGATTAATACAACTAAATTTTTGAATTTAGGTATTTTTGTTTATAATTGAGATTAGAGAGAGTATTGATATTAAGTAAAAACATAATAATTTTATTAAGAGTGGAAAATTAAAACATAGGTAATCATATCCATTTGATAAATGGATATATTGAATGACTGATAAACCAAAGTTAATATGAACTCTAACTAATTTCCCTAAAAAAAAAATGAATTCTTACTAATTGGTTAATTTTTAGGAATATATTAATTATTTATAGTGTTTTTTTTATCTTTTAGACTTAATTGTACTTTTGTTAACTATTTTATCACTTTCACAAAAATAGTCATCTTTTTATAAAATTTAACATTTTTGACCTCAATAAATGATGATTTATTGTTTCAATTTTAATTATAGAGATAAAATATCACAAAACGCATAAATTATGGATGAAAAGAAACAAAAACAATGATACTTAAAAAATCTGTTAATATGTAAAACCTATTAAATAATTTTAAATAAAATGTATCCCGTGCTTGGCACGGGGCGTTACTCTAGTACTATAAAAAATAATAACCTTCACATAATCTTTTTGGAATAGCATTAAAGGCTAAATGCATGAGAAGACTATGTTGATTTTAAATTGCCACGTGTCATGATTTTGGTGAGGTTTGTTGAGAGTGCCACATGTTACATGAATAAGTTGAGAAAAAAATTACCATATAAAACTTTGAGGAAAACAAAGTTTGGTGAGGTTTTAAAAATGTGAAGTACATGTGTCACTCTATCATTCTATATCTCATTTAATGTTTTCTTATCAACCAATCAAAATGAATTATGACACATTTATTTTATATCAACCAATAAAAAAAAGATTATGACTCATTTGTGTTTCATGAGCCAATCAAAATGGATCAATGACTCATTTGTAAATTAATACATATTTTTTCCCTATATATAGACAATTCATTTTTCATCATTTTTATCTTTCTCCCGTAAAAAAGGTTCAATGTGTTTTTATTTGCATGATTGTGGATTATGGGGTTGATTTTCTTTTTTTTTATTTGTAACTTATTGCTAAGTCTACCTTTTTAGGGTTCCCTTGAAGAACATGTTGCTCCAAATTTTGAAAATTGATTCAATTTCTTATATTAATTCACTATATATTGTATATTTTCATGTATGATGTCCAAATACACAAGTTTATCATAAGAAACTCATGTTCTAACAACTTATCACATAGATCTAATCACGTAACTTGAAGAATGTTTATGTACCAAGAAAAAATTGATAATGTGTATTTGATAAGTCTATTGTAGGTGTTTTTTTCATCTAAATTGATTGTAACGACCAATTTTATATTCTATTGGAGTTTTTTCTTTAGATTTTTGCTCATTCCTCTTTGCATTTTTGTTAAAGATTTTGTGATGTTTATGAGTTTGATTACCGTTTTCACTCATTCTATAAAGGATTTTATTTTTTGTGTTATTGTTATTTATATACATCGTTATTGGAGTATGATATTTTTTATGGATTTATCTATGAATTGCGGGTTTTTTTTAGATTTTATTGTGTCATTCATGTATTCATTAACCTTCCCTCAAAAAATGTATTCGTTACCCTAGATAAGAAAATACGGTTTATTTTGTTATGAAATATTCTTATGATCATATTCTTTTGTAGGTTAATATTAATGTGCAAATAAACTTTTTAATTTTGCAAGATTAAACTTTTTATTTTTGCAAGATTCACAAGAATTAATAATTAAACTATATAATATTATTTTATTTATAAATCTCTAGCTCAAAATTGTAAACATGAACTTTTGTTTTTTTGCCAACAAAGGTATCTAAATTCTATTTATGGGGTCAAATTATTAACATAAATTACAATAAACTTTGATACCTTTTTTTAAGGAAAACTCTGATACATTTGGTAACACGATAAATGTGATTGATAGCATATAAAAACATTAATTGTCACTATTAACATATATGAATAGTTAATTAAAAAAATCAATTCTCATTAAAAAAAATTAGGTAATCGATTATCGTTGTTGTTATTATAATTTTAAATCAAAACCATAGTTAGTAAGTTGACCACAATGTCAAGATATAGTCAAATATAACTTTTTTTATTGTATAGTAAGTTTTCTAGACCATGTTTTGTAAATTTTCATGTGTGTTGATATTTTATATTGTTACATTGTTATTCTCTTCTTCTTTCTTTTTTTTAATTCATATGAGTGATTGATGAATCTCTAAATAAATGGTCTAAGATAGCTTTACCAAAAAATTTAATTTATTTTTTATATTGATAATAATAATAATAATTGAAAATATTTTAAAAAATACTAATGATTAAGGACCACCTTTGAACCGGTCCATATCTTAAATGACTTGAGGCTACTCAAATATGCACAAATTATGAAAATCTATATTAAGCAACTAAATAATAAAGTTAATTAATAAATATTTACTCAATTGGAAGAAAGAAAGAAAGTTCAATCAGATTTACACAAATCATCAAAGAATATTTAAGAAACTTTTTTCTAAAGAACTTACATCACGAAATAAAAAAATCTAATTACTATATCGAAAAATGTGTATTTAATTATTTAAAATATAAAATATTGTTATCTATTAAATCATGAAAATAGGTATGATCCATTTCCATAGTCTCTTAATTTGAAATAAATATAGAATGAAAAAAAAAATTCAAACCTAATAAGAATTCATTAATCTAAATCAATTAAAGTCATCAAAATAATTCAGCCCATATGGCTCATTCTGTCAAACCGAATAAAATGTAGGGTTGAGACCTTAAAATTGAAACCCAACTTTTTTAGCACTTTTTATCCTGGCCCAATATATATAGTATGATACCTTTTAGGAATAACCCTTATGAACTATGGGTAATCCGATCAGACGACATTACTTAAAATGCTAAATAATTAGCAATATTTATGAAACACTAAAGATTTATCTTCTTTTAGCCACACATATATTTTATTTGACGAAAACAATTACAAGGTAGTTTAATGCAAAAATGTTAATAGAAAGAAAAAAATCATGATTTTTTAAGAAGGAAAAGTTCATGCTTTTATTATTTAGAAAATAATTCATGCATACATGTTTTGTAAGTTTTAATAGCTTCGTTAATAATATAAACTCTAAAGAGCAATGAGTGCATTTGTTGTCCTCGATTCTCTCATTCATTAATGATCCATCAACTCTCATTCTTCTTCAAAAAAAAAAGGTAAGGGAAAATAGTGAATTGTTGGTAATTTTATGGATTTGTTGAAGAAAATGGACATAATTGAGTAATTATGCTACCAAAATATTAATCTCATTAAAATATTCCACGTCAATTTAAAATGTATAATTAACATTTATTTTGTCAACTTAGCATAATGCGTCTACAATTTTTCGTTTTCAGATTCCACCAAAGACCAAAAGTGAAGCAATTTCAAATAATATATGTTGAATAAAAAAATATATTGTCCTGACAAAAAAAATTGCATGAAAGTGAATGACATTAACAACTTAAATCTAAGAATAAAAATATTAAAGAAATGACACTCAAAAACCAACAAAACAAATTATCATAAAGTTGAAACTTCCGGTGTAGCTTAAGTTGGGTTCTATCATCATATGTATATGGTTCATCTCACTTATATGTTATTCAACACTTTCTCTTCTGTTCAAAGTAGAATTTTCAACTCATATTTGACACATTAATATCTCTCCCTTAAGTTGGGAGTCTTCAAGTCTCTAATTATGTAACATTGCCAAATAAGGTCAAATGAAGGCATAATAAAATAGGTGTGTGATGGTGGTAATTTAATAGAGGGAGATACATGTTTCTTTCATTAAAAGAAAGAAAGTAAATTGAAAAAGAAAGAAGATGATTTTTTTTTAAGATTTAGATAAATGATAAAGGTAAAAGAAGAATTGTGTGTATGTCGACGATGTCATAAGGAATGGAGTGAGTTCTTGGTAATTATATATGTGTTGAAGAAGTTGGAGATTTTTGGGTAATTAATTTACCAAAAAATTATACTCAATTAAAAAACGCCACGCCATTTATATCTTTTTAATAAACATAAATTATGTCAACTCAACAATCTAATGATAATTTTTATATAGTTAAATCCAACCAAAGATCAAAAGTGAAGGACTTGAAATAATAGAGATTGATTAAAAAAACAGTGTATGGAAGCGCACAACATCCAAAAACTTACATTTAATATAAAAATGAAATAAATGACATCTAAAAACTAACAAAATAGTTAATCATAGTGTTCGGAGTTCTGATGAAGACTATGTTGGGTTGGAACACCACATTAAGTTAAGATAGACCATACAAGTGAGATTGATATCACATCATCACCAAAACTTTAACACGTTAGATATATTGATCATCTCACATAAATATTTCTTAACATATACTCTTGCTTCTAATATAGAACTTTAAGTCGCAATTAGTACATTAACATATCTTCATTAAGTATGAGACTCTCTTAATTTGAGATTTGTTGATATATCAAAAAAAAAAAGTCAGACGAAGGCACAACATCATAAAAAGAAAAAAGGGTGCGTTGATGGTGGGTTCATGGAGGGAGGTTTATGTTTCCATATTTCATGAAAAAGAGATAAAGAAAATTAGAAAAAGAAAGAATATGAAAAAGAAATTTGAACATAGAAAAATGATAAGGAAAAAATATACTGTGTGTTTTGTCCGTGAAAGTATTGATAATAGAGTGAGTGAGTTACTGATAATTTTATGAGTTAGTTGAAGAAGTTAGAGATTTAAGAGCAACCATTTCACAAAAAATAGACTCAAAAATAAATCCACATTATTTTGAAATTTTTAATAAACATGTATT
This sequence comes from Medicago lupulina, assembly GCA_958299785.1. Classification (NCBI taxonomy): domain Eukaryota; kingdom Viridiplantae; phylum Streptophyta; class Magnoliopsida; order Fabales; family Fabaceae; genus Medicago; species Medicago lupulina. Next base: position 51,402,469 of record OY283146.1, on the reverse strand, counting down.
TTATCAACTCAACATAAAATATATGCATTTTGCCATTGTCTAATCCCATCAAAGACAAAAAAAAAAATGGAAGTATTTAAAATGTATAGGCCGGGTAAAAAAAAAATTGAATGAAAAAAGAGAGACAACATCGTGTCATATCATCTCACTTATATGCTAATTCACTTATGACACATTAACATCTCTCCCTCAAGTGTAGGAGTCTCTGTGTATATGATTTTATGAGATAGCAAAATAAGTCAGAGAGACAACTTCGTAAAAATTGTTGGTTGGTGGCGGGTTCATATAGGGGTACTTTTGTTTGTTTCTTTTACACGTGGAGAGAAAGTAAATTAAAAAAAGAAAGATGATAAAAAAACTTGAACATGAGAGAAACTTTGAGGGGAAAAATTAAGGAGTATATGCTTTATCCGTAAGAGTACATATAATATAGTGAATTGCTAATAGTTTTATAAATTTGTTGAAAGCGTTGAAAAGTACTTGGTAATTATGCTACCAAAATATTAGACTCATTAGAAGAAAAAAAATACCACATCAATTTAAATTGTTTAATAAACATCTATTTTGTGACCTAACACATCTACATTTTTCATTGTAATCCCATCAAACACCAAAAGTGAAGGAATTTATAGTAACAAATGTTGAATAAAAAAATTGCATGAAAGCGAACGACATCTAAAAGCTAAGGTAAAAAAATGACAGTAAAAAACTAACAAAACAAATCACCATAATATTAGGTCTTTTGTGGAAGCCTACAATGAGTTGCATTATCACATTAGATATATGGGTCACCTTAATTACCTATATGTTGGTCAACATCTACTTTTGCACACAATGTGAAAGTTTTACTCTCAATTGATAAATTAACATCTCTCTATTAAGTGTCACAGTCTCCGTATATGTGATCCACCACCAAGAACCGCTCCCCCACAATGTTGAACCGAGATATGATATCAACGTTGAAACTTCCCGGGGAGACAACAATGGTGTGGATTGACGCATTGGAGAAAGAACTGCCACACAAGTGAGAATGATACCTCATCTTCATTCAAAATTTGAAGGCTATGAGTTTTTTTTCAATTTATTTGTTGCTCAACCTTCACTATTTTATACAATGTTTGACTTTAATCAGCGCATGATACATCATAATGTTCTATTACTAATTTCTAGCCCGTGCTTGGCACGGATGTCCATACTAGAAGTTTAACCCACACATTAACATCTTTCTCTAAATTGTGAGACTTTTTGTGTCTGTGATCTGATGAGATAGCCAAATAAGTTCAAAGAAACAACGTGATAAAAATTATGGGTTGGTGACGGTTTCATATAAGGATATTTTTGTTCCATTTGTTCATGCAAGGAGAGAAAGTAAATTAGAAAAATAAAGAAAATGAAAAAGTAATTTGAACATGATATCAATGATAAGGGAAGAATTCAAGGAGTGTGTATTTTACCTATAAGAGTATATGGAATAATGAGCTGCTATTAATTTTATGAATTTGTTGAAGGAGTTGGACAATATTGGGTAATTATGCTATCAAAATATTATACTCATTTAGAGAATGCTAAATCAATTTAAAATTTCTAATAAACATTTGTTTCGAAGCATACTAAACATATATTTTTTCAACTCAGCAACACGCATATATATTTTTTCATTGTTTGAACCCACCAAAGATCGACAATGAAAGAATTCGAAATAATAAAGGTTGGATAAAATAAAATTGAATGATATCCAAAAACTATAATTTAAGATAAAAAATTAAACTAATGATGCCTAAAAACTAACCAAATAAATCATCATAATATTGAGACTTATGTGGGAGCGCACATTGAATTGTATCATCATATTCGGCTAAGAGTAACCACATAAGTGAGATTGACATCACATCATTATTCATAGTCTTAAAACATTAGGTATATGGATCATCTCACATTCAAAGTCTTAAAACATTAGGTATATGGTCACCTCACTTATACGCTGCTCAACATCTCCTCTTGCATCCAATTTAAAATTTTAACTCACTTGACACAGTAACATCTCTCGACTAAGTGTTGAACTCTCCGTGTGCGTGCTCCACCACCAAGAACCACTCCCGCTCCCCCACAATGTTTAACTAGGATATGATAAAACTGTTGGGTCTTCTGGAGGAGTAAACAATGTTGTGGATCGACACATTGAAGAAAGAGCAACAACACAAGTGAAAATGATACATCATATTCTTCCAAAAATTTAAGGCTTAGGTATGAACTTTTTCACTTAATTTTGGTTCCACTTCTACTCTTTTATCCAATGTTGAGCTATAAATGACACTTGATAAATCACAATATTCTCTACCTTAAGTATGACAAAATTCTAGCCCGTGCCAAGCACGGGTCCACATGCTAGTTTATATAATATAGACATAGATAACACATCATCTTTTTATATCTCTTCCTCTCAAGAGAAGGTGTAGACCAAACATTATTCCTTTTTTGTCAAAGATAAAACAGTTTCACATTTAAAATCTAACTTACCAAATATGAAACCACATTATTAAGCAGTAACTCAAACTGCATCACATTTTAACGCATTACATCACCCACTACACACATTTACACATTCACGTTACACATACATCACACATGCCAAATGTATGTATTTCTTTCCTCTTCATATTTGTGCTTGTCTTCTTTCCAACTCCATCTCTTCACCGATAAACACTCTCCTACTTTATCTTCTCTCCCCCTCTCTTTCTCTCTCTACCTTACACACAATCCAAATCATAGATTACCGCAAACCCATTTCACAAATCACGCTTATAGATCCAAATTTCATATCTTTTTCATCATTCATTCTTCAATTCCCATTTGGGTCATTCATATACCAAACATCATTAACATCCACAAACAAAAAAAAACATCATTAACATCCATAAAAACCAAGCTTATAGATCCAAATTTCACTTCTCTTTCATCATTCCTTGTTCAATTCTCAATTGGGTCATTCAAATTCATGCAAAAACTGTGAAAAAAACATAATCGTATCAAGCAAAACATCATCGTATCAAGAAAAACATCATCGTACGAAGAAAAAACATCATCGTACCGAGAAAAAAACACTTGATCAATCTGTTTTTTTGCTTTTTCAATCCAAAAGATACAATTTTTATAACATTTTCGATTTTTTCGATCGAAATTCTCATTACCCATGTCTCGATTCATTTCAAGATGCAAAAAAATGAAGGAAATGACTTCATTTGGCGGGACCCACATGGAATTTGGTTCAGGTAACCGTCGAACCGGGTTCACTTTATTAAACCGGTTCAACCGGGTTCAGGCGATTTCAACTCATCTGAATCACATCATAGTTGCCGGAGGCGGGAAACAATGCCGGCGGGTGGCGGTGGTCGGAGTTCAAGAAAGATACAAGTGGGGCCGTGGTGGGTCGGATGGTGATATGCATAACCCGACCCGGAAAATCCGGGCTGAGGCCAATTGTCCAAGGTGTTCCAAAGATATGAATTTGTTTTTCTCCAATCGTCATATGCAAAGTAATGGTGATTCCGGCGGCGGCAACGGCGAAAACTTAGGTTCTAATGGTGATGATGGTGGTTATCAAGCAGTGAATTTATGTCCAAATTGTAAAACAGCATATCATTTTCGACCGTATAATACATCACCATTACAAGGTACATTTGTTGAAATTGGTAGAGTGAGTAATAATAATGGTGGCAATAGTAAAACTCAATTAGCTAGAAGGTTGAAAAATGGTATTGGAAAAGATAGTAATAGTATTAAGAGTGGTCATCATGGTGGTGAGGATTTTAGTCTAAATGGTAGTGCTAGTAATTGGCTTGAAGTGTCAATGTGGGAAACTTTGAGAAATTACAATGGTGGTAGTGGAAATGCTGGTGGTGGTGGTGGTGGTGGGGGTAACAATGGGGAGCCGCCGGAGACATGGCCACTGCCGGTTGGTGGTGGTAATGGGAATGGTTTGGCTGTGCATACTCCTCCTGGTCCTCCTTTTGCACCTGGGATTAATGTTGTACGGGCTAGGGGGCCACAGGAGGGTGGTCCGGGTGGTGGTGGTAATAGTGAGAAGAATGTTTGGGGAGGGTCTAATTTGGGGAAGGATTTGCCTTCACCCAAGGAGATTTGTAAAGGTCTTGATAAGTTTGTTATTGGACAAGGTAGAGCCAAAAAGGTATGTTGTTCTTCCCAAATCCATTTACTATTATCAATACTCAATACTAGCGGAAATACGGGCATGTGTGCTATTGCATGCGCGTCTGTCTGTGTTTTCTATTGTCGTTGGATTGTAGGATATTCGTTTTAATTGAATTTGCTTGCTTCAGTTTCATAATATTGATGTTATTTGAACTTATCTAAATTTAGTTTCAATAATCACATTGTAAGTTTTGAGGGGTAACCTTGGCGCAACTGGTAAAGTTGTTGTCATGTGACCGTAAGGTCACGGGTTCAAGTCCTGGAAACAGCCTCTTGTGTAAAAACAGGGCAAGGCTGGGTACAATACACCAAATGGTGGGACCCCTTCCCGAACTCTGCGAATGCGGGAGCTTCAGTGCACCGGGTTGCCCTTTAATCACATTGTAAGTTTTAATTATACATTTGGAAAGGAGTTGTGACGTTAAGGCAAATCTGTATTGAAAAAGGTTCGATCATATTTGTTATCTTTTTTTTTTGGGTCAAATAGCCTAGTGGCTAGAAATTCACCTTTATATGGTGAATAAGTGGGGTGTTCGGGGTTCTAACCCTGACCCCTGCATTTATTATGCAATTTCCCTACCAACTGAGCTAAGCTCACGGGGACCGATCATATTTGTCTATCTATTTACTGTTTTCAAGACATACCGCAAATGCATTTTCTAACTTATTGCCTTTGATTGTACCTCAATAATTAATGGTTTATGTTTCTGTTGAAGGTGCTTTCTGTAGCTGTTTATAATCACTATAAAAGAATATACCATGCCACTTTACCGAAAGGGTTAGTTCCTTTACTTTCCCTTTCATTTTCTTTATTCGTGTTCCTCGGTTGAATTTCAACTGATGCTTCTGATTATATGTCATGATAAATGTCTGAAAATTTACCAAATATATACTTTTAGTTCGTTCTTTTGCATTATCTATTTTATGTGATTGAAATGGTGCATTTCAATACTAGGTCGGGTGCAGATTCAGGAATTTCAGGCATATTAGATGATGACGAAAATGTTGAATTAGAAAAGAGTAACGTTCTTTTGATGGGTCCAACAGGATCAGGTATAACATTCATTACAACTAGTTTATCAAACAAAAATAACATTGATGCACCATTCATATCAGTATCTGAAAGTACAATGTGCTGGCTACTCTAATCTAACTTTCATCATATAGGGAAGACATTACTTGCAAAAACACTAGCTCGATTTGTGAATGTTCCGTTTGTCATTGCTGATGCTACAACCTTAACACAGGCAAGTATGCATTTATTATGAGATAATATTAGAAATTCGCAAACCAAGTGTTCAGCATAAAAAAGTTAAAAAATAATTATTCAAATTTTTACTTATTTGAGTGATAAGTTCATATTTGGTATTGTAGCATAAATTATTAGGCTGAGTTGGTTTTCATATTTGCTATAAATTTTTACTTTAAATGAGTACCCTGAGTTAGTTTCAATTTCTGTTTTGTTCACTTGAAAGATGAAATGTTCTGATTTTCAGGCTGGTTATGTTGGAGAAGATGTCGAATCAATACTATATAAACTACTTGCGGTACGTGCATTGTTCTGCAGGGTTATGTTGTTTGAATAAATTATCAATTCTTTCAATGTTCACTGTCCAGCATCCCAATGTTGTCTATTATGGATCGCAATAAATAGCGGCTTGTTCAAATTCCGCTACACTCCAGCACTAGCTATAGCGCCGCAATAGCTGCTATTTGACAACACTTTGTACTAAGTAGCATATCGTAGACCAATAGTGATTTCTCCAAATATCACTATGCTACAGTGCCAATATAGCCGCTATTTGACATAATTTTTGTTTTATGTGTATTTTTTTTTTGTCTAACAGCAGATCTTTGCAAACTTTGTTCTTTCATCTCATTGTTTGTAATTGTACCATCCTTCTCATTGCTACAACGATTATTTTTTCCGTATAGGCAGCAGATTACAATGTTGCAGCAGCTCAACAAGGAATAATTTACATTGATGAAGTTGACAAGATAACTAAGAAGGTTATTTGTCTAAAATAATTGGATTTAGTTCAAATTTTCTCATCCACAATAGATTTTAAATGTTATGATATATATTTTTACAGGCCGAGAGCTTAAATATCAGCCGAGATGTTTCTGGTGAGGGTGTTCAGCAGGCATTATTAAAAATGCTCGAAGGAACTGTAAGTAGAGCGATTCCAGATTGTTGTTGTTTCTAATTGGTTTATAATCTATTTTTTAATGAATTCTGTTTGGAAGTATTAGTTTACTTTACTCTTTTGCATTAGCAGCACTTGTATCATGACATTGCGAAGAAACATCGTTTGTACCACAACTAGAACAAAGAAGCAATTTGTTCACATAGGTTGATATACTTGAAATAGTATATTATTTTGCTTGATGGGTTCTGAATTTTGAGATTCAAAGGACAAAACTAACACTTTAGTGTATGTATGGTTTCACTTTTGGAGGAGGCAAATTTGTTTCCAGAGGTGTATAATTTTTTTGAAAGTTCCGTAGGTGCATAATTGATTTTGACATGTTTGAATGTTTTTGAGGAAACTGATTATAACTTGAAGCTAGAATTTGGAGCTTTTGATCTGCAATTGATTTTTAGCCTTGAATTTATTGTTCACCCCTTTTTTACGTGAATGTATCTAATCATAAACGACTTTACATGTAACTCACTTTTAGTCAGAATAAATTCATTCAATATCAATTTTTGTCTCTGGAGATTGGGTCTGCGGTGACAAAAACTGTGCTTTATAATTCTAGTTGACAGCTGAGTGATTTAAACATGAGCTTGTTTGGAAGATTCGAGTTGGCATGAAAATGTTTTTCATAGGGGTATATTAAGAGAAAATATGTTTGCATAAGTTACTTGTAGTAGATTTTCTTTTTGCTAAGACAATAATTTATACAAACTAATTCGTTGTGTGTATTGAATGTTTTTGAAGCACTAGATTCGTAAATGCCATCCTTACGGAATCCTAAACACAATGATTTTTTATTGTCTAGATAGTAAATGTTCCGGAGAAAGGAGCCAGGAAAAATCCACGGGGTGATAACATTCAGGTATGTTGTTTTGGAACAAATATCATCTCTTCGCTCCATTTTGTTTAGACATCTATATGATTAGACAAATTTTCTCATCTTTTTCCTGTTTTCACTTTCTTGAATCCTGATGCATTTGTCTGGAAATGTATTTCTATTGCTATGGTTAATATTTTGAATAATCTTTCTATTCATCTTCTATAATATTATGCAGATAGACACAAAGAACATTCTTTTTATATGCGGTGGAGCATTTATTGATCTTGAAAAAACCATTTCAGAGAGGTAATCCTTTATGCCTTAGTCTTGAAAAAATATTTTTTTCACCGATGATAAATGTTTTACACTTGTATTGGTTTCTGCGGAATATTCGTTAACATGAATTATCAATCAAATAAACCAGACGGCAAGATTCTTCTATTGGTTTTGGAGCACCAGTTCGTGCCAACATCAGAAGCGGTAGAATAATCGATTCTGCAGTAGCATCATCTTTACTTGAATCGGTGAGAAATTGTCTATTCTTAACTGAAATTGTACTCACTCTTTTGTTTTAATCAGTATAAATCAAAGTATATAAATATTTTAAGTCGTTGAAGCTAATAGTATGTACTCAAGATACTGCGGTTCCAACACCAGAAAAGAACATTGATGTGGCACTGATATTTCAAATTGAAGGCGTGTTTGGTAACCAACACAGCACCGACACATATGGTTACATTCAACCACTTTATTTTCTCATATTTTTATCAGGATTGAGGTGTCGGTGTCAGTTTCGTGTCCGTGTCTGTTTATTGTATTGTTTTAGCTGAGAACTTCCAAATTCCAAATGAGTATAAAACGTTCTGTTAATAATTTTCAGGTGGAAAGTTCTGATCTTATTGCATATGGTCTTATACCAGAGTTTATTGGACGATTCCCCATCTTAGTTAGCTTGTCAGCCTTAACCGAAGAGCAACTTATGCAGGTAATCGCTCATTGTTTATATTGCTTTTGATCCTATCATATCTCTTCCTAATTTCTCTAAACAATTAGTGTTCCAAGGATTAACATAATATGGTTATTTGACATTCGCAAGAACGCGAATGATATTTAACAGAAAGCAAAAGGATTATTATTTTTTTTTAATTTGCATTTAGATTCTTATTGCTAGAAGAGGAAAAATGATTTTCTTTTTAGCAACTCGAACATGACCGGTTGGGAATATCGCCAGATGATTTTTCTATATGCTGCTTGCAACATGTTGTATATGCTAGTTTAGAGTTTAAATTTGTTGTCACATGTCAGCGATTAGTTACGAACGGTTGCATTAGTTAGTTAGTTGCAGTTGTACTCATGTTAAGTCTAACCAAATCTATATAAATACAAGTTTAATAACTGGAATCACACTATGAAAATCATTTTCATCAGAAAGAATATTAGAATTCTCTCTTGCTCTTTTTAAATCTCTAGAACTTTATCAATGTGGAATACTTGATTTTGGCCTACTTGAGGAAGATTTATAGTTATTGCTTATTGTAGATTTTTATTTGGAGTAAATAAATATATGACAATGAAAATATTGTCTGGCTTGCAGGTTCTCACTGAACCAAAACATGCTCTTGGTAAACAGTACAAGAAATTAGTCGGCATGAATGAAGTAAGCATCTCCGTTTGTGTGTGTTTGTGTGCGCACATATTCAATTAGTCTGAAACTTGAATCGTGCATTTCAGGTAAAGCTACACTTCACAGAGAAAGCTCTGAGAATGATAGCGAAGAAAGCAATGGCCAAAAATACCGGTGCCAGGGGTTTAAGAGCCTTGATAGAAAACATTTTAACTGATGCCATGTATGAGGTATTGATCTGGCTATCTTCGATTATCAAAAACTGTTACCAATCTCTGCGGTTTAGATATTAATTACACACAATGCTTATGTGTGCACCAGATTCCCGATACTAAGACAGGAAGCGACCGCATTGACGCCGTAGTTGTTGATGAAGAATCAGTAGGATCACTAACAGCTCCTGGATGTGGAGGAAAAATTCTTCGCGGAGATGGTGCTTTGGAGCAGTACCTAGCTAAGATAAAGGATTCAGAGGTACAATCTTTCATAAAAGCTAATTGACTGGTTTTTTCTTTAGGGAATGATTATTATAAAAGGCCTATCCTCAATGAGAGTTGACAGAAGTGATTAAGGATCCGAGGATTTACTCTCACCTTTCACACGAGTGTCCATGATATCCATGTAGCAATACGAGTCTCCCCTGATAATCTCAGTTGCTACATGGATACACGAGTTGGATACGTGGATCCATGTAGTAACACGAGAATACTCCGACATTCTAAGGAGAGGACTATAATTGAGTAATGTTGCTTTTGGTGTGGGCTTGTGCAGAGTAAAATAAAGAAACTTGTCACCTCCACATTTATATCGATCAAACATGTTAAGTGTATTTCTGAACATCATATTTTGTCTAGAAGTGTACTTCGATTTCGATTTTTTTGGCTCAACTAGTGTACTTCTGAACAAAATTTGATACTTTTGCGGATTGGTACATCTGAAGTCGTATGGGATGGAGAAAATACCTCCCTAATTATTATATATTTGCAGCCCTATTATGCCAATGGCACAACGCCCGGTTGCATGACTTCCTGCCTCCCTTAAGTACCACTTTTATTGAGCGGGGAAAAAAATATAGAATGGCCTATCATTTTCTTTACGTCGTTAATGTGAAATTTTCTGTAAATGGTGCTAAAAAAAGTGCGCCCTTCATCCTCGATTGAAATGCATTTGCTAGAATGTATTGCTAGCATTTCGCCGTTATTTACAATAGTTCTAGGCAAATGAGGTTGTAGTGTTAATTGGTAATTTTTATTTTTGACCATATTTTTTTGTTTAATCTTTTGCAGGATGTAGTAGCTGAATCAGAGCTACAGGATAGGGATTCAGATACTTCATCAAGAGCCATGAGCATGTAACATTATAGTTACCATATTCAGTGTATAATTTTTCATTGTCATTTGTTATTTGTAAAAATGACATTAAAAGAAATTTGATGTAATTATCCCTTGTATAACAGAATAGCTACTGGTCTCTCAGTTCTTACTGAATAGGAAGGAAATAAAAAGAAAAAAGATAAGTGTAGTGTAGCATTGCTAATTTAGGCAGCACATTATACATATTTCCCTTTGTTTTTGAGGAATCCTAAATGTAATCATTTTTTTTATATGAAGTTAATGGTTTATACTCATTATTCTCTCCCTTGAATTTGTGTTCATCAAAATGGAACATGTAGGACCAAGTGCTTACATATATTTGTTTAAACAATCAAACAATTATATATTGCTAATGATATTATAATTTAATATGATAATAAATAATAAATTAATTATATTGATAAATAGTAATATCATTTTATTCTCCTTCAAAAAAAAAAAGTAATATCATTTTATTCCTTTTCCAGTAAAACAATCAAATCTTTCTTCCATTAGATGAGGTCGACAATGTGGTTGGATTGACATCTAAATTATCTATGTGCTTATATTAATTACATTTATTTGAATAATTTGATCAAATCTAGGTCTTTCTTGTCAGAATTGTGTTCTATGGCTAAAGGAATTGTAATAAAAAAGTGGGCTATCAAATTTTAGTAGACTTCAATTTTTTAGCTGAAAACAGACTTTAAAAAGTCTTGGTTAATAAACAAGTTAGGTTATATCAAACTTAATATGAATTTTGGCTGTCAAAAACACTTGATCTGAATTTGGTCATAAGCTAATTGTCACCCTTAATTTTAAAGCTAAATTGTATTTTTTGTCCCTTAACTATTTAGGTAGTATCGCTTTGGTCCCTTAATTAAAATTCGATTTATTTTGGTCCCTTAACTTCTCTCCGTTACACATTTTGGTCTTTTCCGTTAGTTTTAATTCAAAAATGTTAGGTTTTTTTCATTTTCTTCTGGAATTTCTCTGGGATTCTTGTTGTTGAAGGTTGATGGAGATGATATGAAGATGAAAAAGAGGAGAAAAAGATGAAGAAAACTTAACGTTTTTGCATTAAAACTAACGGAAAAGACCAAAATGTGTAACAAAGAGAAGTTAAGGGACCAAAATAAATCGAATTTTAATTAAGGAATCAAAACGATACTACATAGTTAAGGGACCAAAAATGCAATTTAGTCTAATTTTAACCTTAGCATAGTGTATCACATGACACCCTTATGTTAAATTTTGAAAGTTATTCTTATTGAAAGTTAATGATGGATGGACAGATATATATATTTTGTAAGAATTTGCATGTGGGGAGGATTAACCAAGATTGAGAATTCTTGAATTGCAAAGTAGATGCTATGATTTAGAAATATTTAGTTAGAAGTTTGTTTGAGCATATATCAATGAAAATAAATTTAATAGACTGATTTTGAAGGGAAAAAAAAAATTCAGATTCTAAACATATTTAATCCCTTTTTTTTTTTGGCATCAAATGATATGACATAGAGCAACTCCACTATATAATTCAAATGAAATACTAGCATAATATATTCATAATCTAATGGAATTCTACAGCAATTATATAGCCAGTGTGTGATAATCACTTCATGGAATTCTACATAGCAGAATTACTAATTAGGCCACAAGAGTTATAAGGCTTCATTCTTTTTTCAAACTATAGTGCTTCTTCACAGGTTTAGTTACATCCCATGTAATGTTTATTCCTTTAGGGAAAACAACTAAATCACCACGTCCAATTTCAAAAGATCCAATTGACTCTTCAATAGTAACATTCACTTTTCCCTCAAGTATATACATTGTTTCTTCTTCTTCAAATGACCATGGAATTTTTAATGGACCACCTTCCCACCTGTTGAATGTTCATACAGATTCTTCTGTCAAAGTAACTTAATGTAGAATGAAACATGAAAAGATGGCGTAGAAACATAACACAAAAAGAAAGCAAAACTATGAGAGTAATATTATATGATATAATTAAGAGAGTTTAACAACTATACACCGACGGTGAAAATGAGATGAAATATCAATGAATGTCCTCAAACCTATTTATGGTTATTTGGCATGTGCAAGCACATATTTCTTTAGGTTCAATTCGACCCACCAAATTCTCTAAACTAGATGCAGTAGGGTAGCCGTGAATCCCCTCCTGATACTTTTGGAGTTCCTTGATATGGATTGCACATCCATTACTAAGCATATCATTCAATGATAGTTTAAAGAACAATAGTTTCATAACTTCAATTTGCGCACAAGAGAAAAGATGAAATGATTTAGAGTTGTCTTTTTATTGAGCAACATGCATCATTTGATGAGAAGACACAACTATATCGACAAAGTGTACATTCTTTCCTGAGTTAGTTCAAATGAAAATATGTATTCATTCCTAAACAAACACAACTATTCGCGAAAAAACGGACCCTATTAATTTGAATCTACAATCCATGAAGAGATACAAACTAATAGGGTCCTTTACTTCAGCAGCATACTGTCAATTGCCATGACTTGACTTATGAGCTGAGCTAAAATGGATTTGGAATCTCTGCAATCACGCAATTGTGAATCTTAGCAATTAGATGATGATTGAACAGTTCGTAGACCGTGATATGTTTTAAAGTTGATTTCGAGAAGTCAGAATATGAACAGTTTTATCTTCATCAATGGTCAAGATCTCATGATTGCGTGACTGCAGTGAACCTGGTCAGTGATTCAAAAGAAGAAAAAGAAAAAGGAAAACTCTGCATTTTGTTTAAGTGTGTTGCATGAGGATGCAATTCAGTTCCAGTTCAACATTGCTTCATTGAGCATCAACTTTAAAAATCAATATTAATTCTATGATCAACAAATTCCTTTATCATAAAAATAACCAAAATGAAATTCAAAGGACAGCCCGGCGTACTAAAGCTCCCGCATACGCTGGGTTCGAGAAGGGGTCCCACCAATTGGTGTTTTACGCAGCCTTACCCTGGTTTTTACCAAAATAAATTTCTAGAAGAAAAATATTTGTATCTATGTCAAGAAACTAAAATCCCTTTTCCTGAAAGCTTCTATTATGCTGCTGTCTCAGACACATCTATTCCTCTTCAGATATCTAGAGATGAAAGAATCATATCTATGTTTTCACTTTGATTCACCAACACATTCAATATACGCCCAAAATGCATTAAAATATCATCATCAAAACAGTTCATCCTGATTAAGATTAATCTTATCATCTCTATAAATTAAAGATTAAATACATTCAGTAAAAGACTTAAAACGTTATGAACATAACAAAACTAAAGATGTTAATATCACAACTTTCACAAGAGATGTGATTATGTAGTGTTTTACCGTATGTTCGGATTCTAGAAAAACTACAAACGTACATTTGAATCCAAAGTACAGAGTTTCTTCGTAACAAGTGTACATTTGCAGAAATCCAAACATTCACATATAATAAACATAAGGAAAATAGACCAGAAAACCACTAGAGCCAAAATGCAGGAAATAAAATTTCATTCATCCCAATGCAGCACAAAATGAGTTTAAAAGTTAAAACACTAGGGATGCAGTTTCCCGTCCTCGCTACTAAAATAACTCCATGTTTTTAGAAGTGTGCATCTGGACGACACAAATTGTCTAAAAGCATGTGCGTCTGAACAAATGTTTTAAAATTTAGATCGAATCAGTGAGACCTCTCGGTCATGGTTCAATTGGTGTTGAAGTGGAGAAATTAGCCTCCAAACAATAGCTTTTTAAGGATTCAAACACAGAGAATATCCTTAAAGAGGTTAAACAGAAAAACTTACCAACTATCTAAATTACAAAATAAATTTACAAACACAGTCACAATTCACAAACACCCCCAGACAATATGCTATTACCACCCCCCACTACAAATACGAGTATAAAACACAAAAATGATCAAGACCCAAAATTTGTCATTTCAAAAAGCTTAAAACTTTAAAAGAAACACATCAATGACAGCACTAAAAAACCAAATAAAAGCAAAAAATTATAACATCTGTAAAGAACAAAAATGCTATTATCACCCCACAACAAATATTATATGAGTGTAAAAGACAAAAATGATCAAGACCCATAATTTATCATACAAAAAAGCTTAAAACTTTAAACAAAACACATCAATTGGAGCAGTAAAAAAAACTAAGTAAACGCAAAAAAGAAGGAAGTTTGTGAAGAAGAAGGAAGTTACTTAGGCCAAGTTGAAACACCAAGCTCAGTGAGTTTGGACTGTGATGGATTCTTCTCTATCTTGACTCCAAATACTTCAAAGGAAGTCATGGAAGTTTCCTTTGGCATGAGAATGAGAAACAAGATGGAGAGAATGAGAGGAATGAAAATGATGAGTGATAAACGTTGCACAATGGGTTTCATTGCTTTACCAAATTGTTTTTTTTTTTTTTCAACTTAGGTTCTAATTATAGAGAAAATTTCCACTTTATGGAATAAATAATTAACAATAATTTAATTTTCCTTAAAAAGTAATAATATATTTAGTAAAAAAAAAGTAACATTAATATAGTGTGTGTTAGGTTCAGTTTTGGATAGAATTGATTATGATAGAATTGATTTTGACATAATTGATTTTGAGAGAATTGATTTATGTTTGGATACAATAACACAGAATTGATTAAACAAACTGAATGTTGGTTGGATAGTTTTTATCAAAATTGCTTTTGAATGTATAATTACTAAAATGGACATAGCTAAATTGAAGTAAATGTGCATAGTTGAATGTATATGTAGATCAATAATAAATGTATATATATTATTTAATTGAAATAAATAAATTTTCTATATATTAATTTAAAACATAATAAATACGATCATTAAACTAATTTTTTATACAAAATATTTGTTCATATATTTTATATTTTTGGATAAAATATATTTAAGTTAAATAGAACTAGAGTTAGTTGCCAAAAATGATAAAATATATCGTAAAAGAAAGATAAAAGAAAAAATACAGTAAATCTGAATGGGAACACCGTAAAGGAAAATTCAAAACTTGGTAAGTCATGACCATAAATATTTTTCGGGAGTTAATTTGGTTCGTTAAGTTTTTTGATTAATTACAAAGCAACAAGAATGATAATTAATAAAGGGCAATAAAGGAAAATAATATGTTGTAATAATCAAAATATAAAACTTAATGTAGAATTGATTATAGAAAAGCCAAAAGTTAGGAATTGTAGCTTCAAAGAAAATTGTTTTTGGAGGATAGAAACAATTCTGAAAAGCCAAACTAAATATATTGAAATATTGTAGAATTGCTTTTGGAATATCGTAGAATTGCTTTTGGCCTTAGAAAAGTCAAACCAACCAGACACATAAATTATGTTGCCTTTTCGAGACAGAATATTTTGATTTTTCTTTTGTGACCAATTTTTTTTCTTTTTTGCAGGATATTGACTTTAATAATTTAGTGTGAGTTTTATTAAAAATTGTTTTATTAAAAAATCAAACTCGTATTCTTTATAACAATTTATTTTTTAATAAAAATTATTAATTAGTTGAGTCTAATTTATTCAGCATTTATTGATAAATTTACAAAATCAACTAATAATTGTTAATAAGAAGTTCATGAGTAACAAAAAAAAAGAAGTCATGATCTATATTCTCTCTTATATATATTGTCAAATAAAATATTCTACCTCTGTTTGACTGAAATAAAATATTCTTTCATATATTAATAAGAAAAGTTATAAAATTTGTAAGAAAAGTTATAAAACAAATAAACAATGAATTTAGTTCTTAAACTATACTCTCTCATCAATTTAGTATTTAAATTATTAAAATTAACTAAAACTATTCATTCATCAATTTAGTATTTTCATTCATCAATTTGTTCCATCACTTAATCCTCTTCCCCTAAGAATCAATTGATTAACAAAAACATTCAATAATTAATATGGGACCAGTGGATTAATTTTAATTTTTATACAAGAATGGATTAACTTTTTAAGATACAACATGATTGCAATTTTTATGAAGACCTTGATAATGATGTCCAGAATAAAGAACAAAGCCATATTCCTTCTAGTATCTGATAAATGACAATCAATCCGACGTGGCATAGATCCACTTGTGATATTCTCATTGCATGACCCAAGTCCCAAACCATTTTTTTCCAAGAGTGAAACAACCAAACTACATGGGTAAATTTAGAGGAGATAGGCAAAAGAAACATTTGTCTTAGACAATTACATTCAAAAGCGATTGATTTGATGCAGTGAGTGCTTGGATTTGCATTTCCTTCAAGTTTCTCGTGTCTCAATGTCATCTTAACTTGAATTTTGCGAAGCTAGATTTTCAAGTTTATATGTACTTGTACGTTTGAAGCCATTTAAACATGGTTCCAAACAAACAAGTAAAAGCTCCAAAATAAAACTTCAACCAGAAACAATTTTGGAGACTAGAATTGCTTTATGTCCATGCCACCCAAACAACTTTACAAGAGCATCAACCGACGATCGAGTCAAGTAACAGACGTTTGATCCATTTAAATGTGTATCCAAACAAAGACTTAGTCCTTAATGTATTACATTGATTAAATTAAGGACAATATAATCCAAGACAATAATGGGAATGAAACAATTTAGTTTTTTTTATACATGATTAAAATTTAAATTCCAAAATTGTATTTTATTTCTTATAAACATGAAAGCCAAAAATACTCAATTGAGGCTGTATTTTTTTTCCTTTTCAAATTATTAGTTTTTCAATTATTGTCCCTACTCCCTAACAAGTTGTTTATATTGAGAATTGTCCCTTTGCAAAAAGTTTAAATAAGGACAATTTAGCCATTTTCAGTAATTGGTAGGGACTAAATCGTCACAATTCTAAGTTTTATTTTTCAGTAATTGTACATTGACAGTTTATACAAATTAAATTTTTAAAACATTTAAATTAAATAAAATTATGTGATGATTTACAAATTATTTTTCCAAAAACAACTATTATAACAAAGAAAATGCTTAATAGTGACAATAAAATTCACGAGGGCTACTTAAAATGCTACTTAATTGAAAGTTTGACGTAAATCACACCCATGACCCCGTGTTTTCCGGCCATAACCAAATTTTATTGGTCGACAGCAATTTGTGTAGCAATTGTGATCAAAAGTCCTCGCGAAGAATAGCATTGTTGTTATCATAAATGCAGTAGAGTATAACTGACTTGGGAGCTAAAATGTTACAAGAAAAAAAATTGTTTCCCATTCACAGAATGATGAAGAAACCAGTTTAAAATAGAAAAAATGTGAACCATCTCGTGCAAACATTCTTGAATTCTATAAAACTCAATTTGTTTTTTTTTTTGTTTTTGAAAACTCGGTATCTGATCTAATGACCGACTAATCCGATAGGATCAATTCCACCACCCACTTGCGGGGACCCCTCTGTATGATTTTATTGTATCCATAACATACACTAAATTAACACATACATTAATCTTCTTACATAACTACTCACTAGTTTAAGACATTATACAGACAAATTCACACAGCAAAATTTAGTGATATAACCTACTTGTTCTGCTATTGTCTTTATATACATGTTGGATACATCAAAAGCTATCATCCATTCAAGAAATCAGACATTTCGTGTTGAAGATTTTTCTCATGCCAAGGACTATGCATGTATAGTTGCAATAACACAGCTTGAAGTTTTTGAAATCACATATCAAGCAATCATTCCTAACTCATCGGTGTCTGGAATTACAATATCAAGCCTCATCAACGGCTTGTACTCGTCCGGTATTCGTGCACCAGCTTGCACACAAACTTCAACTACGGCAGGAGCCTTTCCATAATATCTCTTCAGTGCAGCCCTAATGGGAGGTCCATTACGATCTCTAACATGCCACACATAATTTGGAGGTAAAACTTCATCTAAAGTAGCATCTTGCCAACCATGTTTTCCATCTCTCCATTGATGCTTAAATGATCCACAAAGCTTAGCATTGTGGCCCCAAGGTCCAACATGAACCTCGGAGCAATAACCGCATGATTTCACCGTGTATTTCTTCATCAACTTCTTGACACCCTTTCTAACTATTTGATATGCATCGATAGTTTCTTGAGCAATTTTAGGTACGTCTGACAACGGTGGAGGGGGAAATCGCTCGCAAGTTCGGTAAGTATCAAAGTCGATGAGAGAAAAGAACTCTGCAGTGCGTGATGGCTTAGGCTCCTCTAGATGTCCGCCTCTGTCCAGTACTCTTCTCCCTACCATTCGTATGGGATTTCTCCTTCGGCGGGATGGATACTCCGGGACATCCACGCCGGCTTGAATGCAGAGCTCAACAACAGCTGGAATCCGGTCGTATTCAAACCGTGTATCATGCATAATGCGCTTACCAAATGGGTCAAAGAGATGATATGACTCAATCGGAACAAGTATATCATTGACGTTACCCCTGACCCAAGCATGAGAACTATGACGTGTTGAACAGGTACGGCCTTCGCAATCTAGAATGGAGTGACCAGTCTGAGCCACATGTACTTCCGAGCATTCACTGCAGAAATCGAGTTGACAAGAACTTAACTCCTGCATCGGCATTAAAATAAAAAGAAAACAAATGCAACGAAACTTGGACATTGACCAAAAAAAGTAAAGATTCATTGTGGTCCTAGAGAAAATGGGATAACTTAGTCCCTAGCTGACATTACGACATTTCGAGTTTAGTTCAAGTAGGGATTAAATTGTCTCGGTTTATTTTTCTCAATGATTAAAAGCTGCCTTTATTTTTCTCAGGGACCATAATGTTCTTTACTTAAAAAATAAAAAACAAGATAGGCACAGTATGGTGGTACCTACAGCCATAAGCAGGAATGACATGCAAAAGCTGGGAAAGACCTTTAATCAAAAGCTTCCAAGCATCAAATACTTCATAAGCGACGGGAACTAATTCAGGAACAAGCAATCCATTCTTTGGAGGTTCAAGAGGTTTCTCAATTCCCTTGCTAGCAAGTTTTCTTTCCGTCTTTGCAGCCTGATTCATTTGTTTAAAGGGAATAGGGTATGGTTTTTTCTTCCCTTTTGGCAACTTTTTTGGGAAATCGACATTTTGGGTTGACTCATTTCGTCTCGACACAAATTCGTCAGGTCTAAGCTTCTGATTGGCACAAAGTATTACTCCAGGTAATGCCGATCTACACTTGTTGAATTGTTGACACTTAAACTGCAATGAAGACAAAGATAAATTGAGAAGGGGAAACAAATTTTTCAAGAAAATAACATTACATAATATTCGAGAATTGTTTGGCCCTACTTTTGATTCCTTTTTGCCACCTTCTAATGTGACATATTTTATCGAACATCTCAATCTAACCAGGTTTTGGAAACCAACATTTATGCTCATATAGGATTTGAATTGGGTGCAGTCAAAGTACCGTGCAATCACTGCAGTCGGATGATTTGTATTCCAACTTTACCAAATCATCACATTTTAAATAAAACTCAAAATACAAACGATCTGATCTTGATCTCAACGACCATGATATGCCGACTGCATAGACTGCGAAGGCATCCAATCCAAATCCTGCTGATTTAATAATATAAACAAATAACATAATTCAAATTTCCAATTTGGTTGGGCTAGTTTATTTACTAAGAGAGTTAGTTATCAATATATTTTTCTTGATTTCTTTCTATTCATGAATCAATCAACCATGGGACGAAATCAGTCGCTAGAAAATCACTAAATCAGAAAATAATCATATTTCAACAAAGGTTCATTACATCTTACGAATGAAATTAATAAGAAATTCAATTATCTATACAATGGAAAGACCAATAATAAATGTATAACTAGAGATCAACTTTTTATCCAGATACGATATTCAACATCACATGGAGATGAATAGCTTTTGAACATAGATACGAAGAGCAAACAAGTGTAATACAGAAAAACCAGTGCAGTGAAGCTAATGCTGTAAAATAACCGAGTAACATCTCAAAGTAAATTTCACCTTAGATGAACACTGAAATCAAATATGTAAACCTGAGATTATTCAACTCTAACAACATTAAGATTGAGCTCTTTTCTCGGTTACACACATCAGGAAAGTATCAACCATTTCAGATATACTTCTTGAGAAGAAGCATTTAATAATATCTTAAACAAAACTTGTAATAATTATAAGTTTTTTTAAACAATAGTTTCTCTTATGAGCTGAAGCTGTCTCATTTGACTTCTCCATAAACATATTAAAGCCGATAAAACATTAACTCTATGTTAATTGTACAACTTTTATAGGTCAGAAACTACTCCAAATTGAACCTAACTCAATATATTAATCATTGGTTAACCAATACCATAAAATTTTAGCTTGAAGAAACACTTTGATTTCCTCTGTTGATTGATTCCCAGTATTACCAAATACTACTTTTTGTCCCTAAATATGAGCTCTATTTTAGTAACATCTACATACAAAATAGACACATTAACTACACTATCTATTTTATTTTTTTTATGTTACAAAGAGCCTAGAAGCAACACACTAAGAGCGACCTATTTAGATTGACTTATTTGAGCTTCTCTACTACCATAAGCACTTGTGAGATGTGAGTCTGTTTGGAAGAACTTATGAAAACAGTTTATAACATGTTTATAAGTTGTTTTCATCTTATTTTCATTAGCTCTCCAAAATAGCTTATGAAAATAGCTTATAACTCACACAAAAGCAGTTTGACTTTATTTTATCTCCTGTTATGGAAATAGGTTATAATAAGCGCTTATATATATGATTAGCGCTTATGCTATAAGCTTCTAATTAAATTGTTTGTACAAATAGGGTTCGAACCCTCGCCCCTAACACATCAAAAGTCCCCGCAACCTTTTGTCATTTGAGTTGCACTTAGAAACAAATATATTATCTTTTTTTATTTTTTAATACATGTGAAAATTATAAACTGAGCTATAATAAAGAAGAAAAGTAATATCAATATCGGAAACGAAACGATCGACAAAGCCAAGTAGAACACACAACATTAAAAGAGCCTATTTAAATTGACTTATTTGAGCTTATCTACCAGCATAATCACTTGTAAAACTGTTCGAGAAAAACCTATGAAAACAACAAATGACATGTTCATAAGTTGTTTTCACCTTATTTTCATAAGTTCTCCAATATAGCTTATGAAAACAGCTTATAACTTATACAAAAACAATTTAACTTTATTTTACTTTTTGTAATAAAAATATTTTATACTATAATCTACAAACTAAGCTCTTTAATCAAACAGAGTCAAAATAGAAAAAGAAATATAGATAAAAGAATAGAAAAACCTTGAAAGTAGGAGAATATGAGTAAGAAGCTGATAAGTTGTAGTACCCCATAAACTCCATATTGTAAGAAACACCTGAAAGTAACACAATTTACATGAAAACAATACATGGCTGAAACAGAAGGAAAATCTGAAGTAAAGAAAGAATAGGCTCACTTTCTCACGGAAGAGTATGACTCCAGGTTGTTTCTGAATGAGATGCTGAGTTCAGTGAAAGAGTTGATTTTGGGTTTGGTATTACTGTCCCATCTCTTTGTATGTATTTGCATTTATTATACACATAGACACTGGTACATATTGTGTTCACTAAACACAAAATAAGCTGTTTTTAGCTAATGGATAAGCTGTTTTTACTGCAAAACATAAAATAAAGTTAAATTGTTTTTCTATAAGTTATCTTGGCGAACTTGTGAAAATAAGTTGAAAACGGCTTATGAACTTGTTAGTTTTTTTCCTATAAGATATTTTCATAAGCTATCTTTAAGAGCTTATGAAAATAAGCTGAGAACAGCTTATGTAAATGTCATAAGGTGTTTTCAAAAGTTCTCTTATACCGTCTCAATGTGCTTATGCTAGTAGACAAGCTCAAATAACTCAATCCAGACAAGACTAGTTTATAGATAATACCTTATACTATAAGCACTTAAGTTGTTTATCCAAATAAAGCCTTAGTAAAATCCTTTTAGTAATAACAACTAAAAATGGAATCTTTCTCCTCACGGTAAAATGAAGAACATGTACGTGATTTGATTAAGGTAAGATAAAATCGCTTAACGCGAAACCAAATTATAAGAGTTTGAGCAAGGTTTAACCTAAGTGAGATGGAATCGAATCAAATTCTTTGCATTCTTTTAGTTTTTAGCAATTATTTGATGGTATCAAGGATCAAATTGATATATAAGATAAATAATTCATGGATGAATTTTACAGTGAGTGACATAATTCAGGGACCAACTTGATTTTTAATGAATACTTCAGAGTTCAAATTGACAGTGTAACAATTTGTATTGACTTTCATTTTTAAATAAAAAGTCCAAGAAAAAATAATTCAAAATTTTTATCGATCAAATTTATCCGTGGAAGCTGACTTAGAACTCCACATCAGCACTTAACATGACACGTCAGCACCGTTAACGACAAGACTTGACGGATGGACTAAATTGATTGACATTTATAAAATTTAAAAACTTATTGACTATTTCAAACATTTAAGAGATGAAATTGATCGATGCATGCAAATTTGAGGACCAAGATACTAATTCACTCAAATAATAAAACAATTTTGAGGGTGATTACATGTTTTTTCTGAAGACATAAAAATGGGATATATTAACAGTGGCAGTGTGTGCTCCTCAGTACAAGGTGTACCGAAAAGACCACCCCAAAAAACAAGCTGTCATACAAAGTATATACAAGAAAAAACAGGTCAATCGATACCCAAACAAATCAACGGGTCCGACCACCATCTCTCCAAACCATAAACAAACTTGGCATTATTAGCCTTTAGCCACCATAATGAATAGAATTTTACTTTCTCTATAAGCTATAATATAGGAGTTTCGACGTTTTTAAATACTCTGTTATTACGTTTACTCCATATCAGCCAAACACCAAGAAGCCACAGTAATTGAAGAAAAGCACGACGGGCCTTTAAGGATCCTGTATAATGAATAAATTGGAGAAAATGGTCAGTAATTTAAGCGGGTCTACTCCCGCCACTCCAATCCAGGCCCTAATATGTTGCCATAACGAATCGAACACTTTACAATGAATAAACAAGTGAGCTGATGTCTCGTCAAACCCACACCCTGTAACGCACGAAGTCCCCGCCGCTTGCACTATACCGCACCTAAGGAGATTGATCCTGGTTGGGAGCCTGTCCTTTAGCATACGCCAAACAACAATGGAAACCTACTTACGTCAAATGAGGTCTCTAGTTGCGTCAAAAGTGGAAGAGACCAGAGTTGTAAGAATCTGATAAACACCTCTTACAGTATATCCGTCGTGTATGTCTGGATCTGTCATGTATGACCGGAGGGTGATTACATGTTAATTGTTTGAGCACTGAAATACTGAGATAGACATAAGCAAGTTATATATTGTATATTATACCTCTAAACATCTACGAAATCCTGAGATAGACATGATACACTTATTGCAACAACGTTTCTTTAGTTTCAAATTCAAATGCTCTTTCTCTTATTGCAACAACTAAGGTATATGTGTTTTCTTTTCCTTCTTTCTTCTTCCTTTGTTTTTTTTTTTATATGTATAAAAATGAAGTTGTCGCGGCCTAAAAATTTGAGGGTTACTCAAGTACAATGAAGTCGCCACGAAAGTTTATTAAAACAGGGAAAAAATCATAAAACCCCTTTAAAAAGAGAAAATGGCCTTTGAAACTAGATTTTATATTCGGGAGCCGATTATGTGTTGAGAAGGTATTAGCACCCTACAACAATAGTTGAAAATGGTTACCTCTAATTAATTGTGCAAGATTTATTAACTTTAAATATTTTTGTTTCACGTTTTTATTAAATGCGAATATAAATTAAATTTTAAATTCAAACATTGTTTTTTAAATGGAGATACAAATAAGTTATTTTCTTTATTGTGCTTGACAAGAGTGATTTCTTTCTGCTACGTATCTCCAAGTGCAATTGAGAATTCAAGTTACTTATCACTATAAAATGCTTATGTGTTGGTTGATTTTAAACAAAAGGTTTTTGTTGTGATAAATGTGATTAAAGAGATTGTTTTTCATTAAAGATCGAGAAATAAAATTGCAATACCGAGAGGAGGCTCGAACCTTAATACAACAACAAAATACCCTATAAAAAGGGACACTAAGACACAAGAAACAAACAATTAAACGATTTACAACAAAAGCTTGTGGCTACTAAGTGTACTATATAGGAAGGGCTTTCTAGTTCTACTGTCCCTCCGGAGGAAGGGTGTTCTAGTTCCACTGTATGGTATTCAATTTTAAGTTTTTATGTTAATTAATTAGGTCCAGTTGTCGCTTTCTGTTAATTAATTAGGTCAAGTTGTCGAATACCGTCATGATGATATTTTTGAGGAGGCGTTTTATGTTGATGACACTGAATTTGCTGAACTCGAGCCTAGAACATTAGGAACATATGCTATCTATGTAAAAGAAATTTATATGGCAGGATAAGTGTTTCAAGTTTACTTGAGATTGTTGTGGATAAAGCTTAGCACCCAAAAACATAGAAAAAGCTTAGACAAACTACTGAGACACTCTTCAACCAACCAGACATATGCAGAAGCAAGTCTAGTCTAATGTTCTGATTAATAGCTCATGTGAAATAATAAAGTGTTTGGAAATGATATCAATAGTTGCATCATGAACCTTAACATTATGAGAAAGATAGCATAACAGTCTCTTATGTTTCAATAAAGCAGAATCATAAGAAATTTTGAGAGAGACCATTTTTAGATTGCGTTCCATTGCCCTCTAAGGAGGGTGAAACATCAACATTAGTAGACTGTGTTATATATATATATATACACACACACACACATACATACACACAGATTTTTTTTTGACAAAACATACATAAAAATTGTTTTCAACAGATATAAGCATTTAAATTCTACAATGGGAGCGGTACAAAATAAAAATTTATTTGATAAAAATACTACATCAATTTTGATATTTTGAAAATATTTTTCATATATGTACATAAAAATTTGTTTTTGCATATATAAGAAAATAAAATCCACGACTAAACGCGATTCAACTATTTAAAAAAAAAAGTTCCATGAGCTTAGCTCACTTGGTAAGGGACAATGCATAATTTATGCAGGGGCCGGGGTTTGAACCCCGGACACCCCACTTATTCACCTTTATGGTGAATTTCTCTAGCCACTAGGCTACTTGACAAAAAAAAACATTAATACTAATAATTTTCCTTTAATATCTTTAAATATTCGACAATATTAACAATCTAGTTATTTTTTATATAATTACTGCTATGTTACGTGACCCATGCGAATGCATGGGTCTTTTACTATTCGTTTAAGAAAAAAATAAATATGTATATAAAGGTTATTTTTGTGAAGAATAGGTATTTTTATTTTTGGAAGAAAGTGAAGAAAAGGTATTATTATTATTATTATTATTATTATTATTTTGAAAGAAAATGTATTATTATTATTATTATTATTATTATTATTATTATTATTATTATTATTATAATAAGTAAATATTTGACAGCTAAAAAAATAATTGAAGAACATTTTATATAAGAGAAAATCCGAAAGAATGTAAAATTTAGGGAGAACACAAGTAGTTTCTATATTTCTAAGATATAAATAATAGATAACAATGTAAAAAGTGTGTTTCTACAATAGATAAAGTATGATATTAAATGTCCACAAATTCTTCCTTCAAAAAAAATAAAAAGTCCACAAATTCTAGCTCAACTAGTAAAAATGTTAAAATTGTTATGTCGAATGTTGTGATTGAGGTTTAAACACCGACCCCTCCACTTATGTGTGTGAGTTTAAATGATTATTTATCACTCTGTTAATCTAAAAAAAAAGTATAAGATTAAATGTATCATAATTTTCCTCAAAAATATAAATTAAATGTATCTTAACTTATTCATCAAACTGAAAAACTCATTATTTCTTATGAACCATTTTCTAATCAAGATTTCACAAAGAAGTATTTCCCATTTTTAAACAAATTTTATAGCGACCCCAACAAGTGAGGAAAAAAATTCTCATACATGTTAAGACAATAAAATCCAAAAATAGTATAAATTTCAGTACTTATTATAAATGATGTAGTCAGTCATATAAACAACTTGTGGACCCGAATTCTTCACGAGCTACATATGATATCAACTACTAGGTGAAGTTAACAAATCTCATATTCATGCTTCAACTAATAGACATACAAATATAACTCAAATTGTCAAATTAACATCAAACATGTGAAATTTGTTACACTGAGTGAATTCAATTATGCAACTTGTGAGTTAATTGGTAAGATATTGATCTTGTAACTTAAATGAAACAAAATTTAAATTCCATCAAAGACAGACGTAAAATGACTATTAATGTAAATTTAGTGGATGTTTAGTATTATGGTGGATTTGTCAGAATCATAGTGACTCACCCTGATGTTGTAGAAGCTACAACTTCTTTTGCAAAATTACGGTGGTTTACCGTGATGCGATTAAGATAAACCTACCATAATACCAAAAATGCAATTAATAACTAATAATTTCTCTTGTCATTTTTTTAAACATAAAGATGAATTTGTAAAAGCAAAATGATAGATTTTTAATGAAATTAACACAGTGTATTAACAAATACTTTAACCGTCCGTTTGGTGCATATGATGGGATAAACATAAGATATGATAAGAAGTTGGATAAGGATATGATATCACAGTGATATGATAGTCACTTATGCTATCATGTGTTTGGGGCACACATTATGATAACATTATTTTATCATATTATGTGTTTTGTGGACCACTTGATAGTGATAAGATAAAATATATATTATATTAATGACAAAATTATCATGTAAACAAATACATTGATTTTTCTTTTAAAAAAATACATCGGTTATTTAAAATCTGAAGCAAGAAATCAAAGAAATTAAGAAAAGGCTTTTTTAAAAAATAAATTGCAAAAAGAAGTAAAAAGGAAAGGGAAAATAATATGAAAATCGAAGCTGAAAAAATATCAATATTGAAGCACAAAATCAGAAAAATTGAATGATTTGAAGGATGAATAAGCAAAAGAACTAATCGAGAACAACAAAAGATGAATAAGCAAAATTCAAGAAATTGAACGCAAAAGATGAATGTGTTTGGGGGAAATTAGATTCTCAAATGACAATGTTATATTAACAATTGTATAATAACCGATTGAGATTCGAGACAACAACACAATCGAAGCACAAAAATTAGAAAAATATTAAGAACAAAAATTGAATCATTTGAAAACTGCAGAAGAACAAATAACACATGGAGAAAAAGAAAATGGAATGGAATCGTTTCAGAAATAAGACCAGCTTTATCTGATAAGTAATCGGTTTATTTTATCTTTTTTTGTTGGTGCACCAAACAAGATATTCAAGTAGGATAGGATAATATTATCATATCCGGTCTCTCTATTATATGCACTAAACGGACCCTAAAGTTTTTATTTCACTTTAATGACAAATCAGTTCATGAAAGTCCTTCTATATCACTCATTCATTAGTGGTACCACATTTAAGAATTTATTCAAAGAGATAGTGTTTGTTCACAGCAATAGACACATCCCAAGTACAATTCATGCCTTTAGGAAACACAACAAAGTCACCAGCACCAAATTCAACTGACTGATTTGCTCCATTTAATTTGGTGTTACCTTAACTTCTCCTTCTAGAAGATAACATGTCTCTTTTGAATCATAAGTCCATGTGAATTTGCTTTGAGGACAACCACATCTGTTACATCAAAACATTAGATAACAAAATCTAAGGACGCCTTTTCAAAAAAAAAAAATCTAAGAACTCTGCTAGCCAATTCAAATTGAGGACAAATTAAAACGATGATTTTGGCATATTTATCGACCAAATGAGTTTGCGGGTTTGCTCAATCAAAGTGTTCAAACATCGTCACAACATCGATGGCTCAATTAATTCTAAAGTTTCGAAACAATAAACTTCTAAAGTTTCTTGTTTACATTAATCTGGCCAGAATCTACGAAATTTCAATACATATTCTTATCACTAAATGCACGCATCTAAGACAAAGTGTGAAACTTTAATAATTCAAGTCTTCTTTGCCTAAGTTGTCAAAACATTAAAACGTTAGTCATATTTTACAGAATTATCATAAACAACTACAATCCCTAGGTGCCCAAATGTGACACCAGATGATAGTGTAAATTCACGTGTTTTGTAAAATTTATGAAGTAAAGCGATTTATTTTGGATCTTTGTATCTTAAAAGCAAGTCTGATCTAAAACTTGGAGAAAAACAAATTCAACTTTTAATCGGTTTTAGTCAAATCAATGAAGGCAAACACAATTCTGATTTCAAAATAACCAAACATCGAGATGTTTACCAAAATCACATTCAAAACTCAAGTTTGACACTCCTTATTCCGAACATGCAATATGGAGTCAAGAAAGAGTCTAATCAATTCTTATTTTTGAAAGAAGGGACTGTGCAATGATTATATATATGTTCACATACTCATTCGTATTTTTAAAATGTATTCGGAACATAAATCACTTTAAATTCAACTTCTTTGTAAACAACTCTTTATTAGTGCACACTATTGAACTGTAACTCAAATACAAAGGTTTTGAGGATGTATATAGGTGTTATAATATATGTACTTAGACATGGCAACACAACCGCACCCGCCTCTGTCCCGATTTTTAACGGGGAAAAGCCGAATTTACTGAGTCTGGATGCGGGTGTGGTGGAAATCTGAGTTTTTAGTACGGGGGCGGGGGATGCTTACACCCTCCCCGCACTCACCCCCGCCTCGCACTCATTTTCTTAAATTTACTTTATTAAATTTTATAATCCTATTTCCATAAGGACAAACCTATTTTAATATATTATTACTCTTTAAAAACATAAATATTATAATTATTTTTCTCTTTTAAAAAAAGTTTACTAGATCTTTAATTATTAATATAATTATTGGTTTTTATTGCTATGAACAAAATGAAATAATATGAATTTTTTAAAATATTTTATAAAAAATAGAGTTTTCGCGGGTGGGGGCGGGGCCGGGAAACCTGTCTCCGTTGGGGGCAGGTTTGGGGGTAAAGTTTCTATCCCCGTCGGGTTTGGGAGCGGGGGGGGGGGGGGGGGGGCATGTTAAAACCCGCCCTGCCCTGTTGCCATGTCTACTTTAAATTTATTTAGATTAACACAAAGTTGTAGTTGTTAGTTGGTTAGTATTGGAGTAGTTACATGCTATGCAAGTAATTAACCATATGTTATTATGCATTATTAGGAAAGTGGTGTTAAATGCTGTTGGTTGACACGGAGAGTTTGTGGTTTAGGGTGTTGGCAGCCTGTTATGGTGTGGAGGGCGGTTAGTTGTTGGACGGGGGCAGAGATGTCTCTTCTTGGTGTCGTGATATTGCTACTTTATGAAGGGAGGAGTGGTTTCGAGAGCATGTCAGTAGGGTGGTGGGTAATGGGAAATTAACAATGTTTTGGTCTGATGTGTGGGTTGGTGGAGTGGCGTTTAGGGACAGGTTTAGCAGACTGTTTGATCTTTCGTTGTTTAAGGAGGTGTCTGTGTATAATATGTGTCAGTTAAGCTGAGGGAGGGAGGGTGAGGTGTGGAAGTGGAGGCGGAGGTTGTTTGCGTGGGAGGAGGAGTTGGTGGGGAAACTCTTTTATTACTCCAAAATGTGACTTTGCAGGTTGACAAAGAGGACAAGTGGCTTTGGAACTTGGATTCGAGCAACGCTTTCACGGTTCGAAGTGCATATAAAGGTTTGGCTCATCATCATCATACCAACACTTTGATTTCTACAAAGTTTATGTGGCATAAGGATATTCCCTTGAAGGTCGTTCTTTTCGCTTGGCGGCTGATCTGTGACAGGTTACCAACTAAGGATAATTTGTTTCGTCGTGGAGTTATTGATGATGATGCTAGATTGTGTTTTGGAGGTTGTGGGTCCTTGGAATCGTCCCCGCATTTATTTTTACATTGTAATATTTTTGGGGAAGTTTGGTATTTCATTCATCGCTGGTTAGGCGTATGTTCGGCCCTCCCTAGTGTGCCAGCGGATTATCTCAACCAGTTTGGTTTTATTGGTGGTATGTGTTCTATAAGGCGAAAATCTCTTATGCATTTGATTTGGTTTGCAACTGTGTGGGAAATATGGAAAGAAAGAAATAACAGATTATTCAATGGCAAAGAATGCTCGACGTATTAGATTGTTGATAAGATTAAGTCACTTTCTTATTTGTGGTTGAAGGCGAAAATTCCTAATCTCTCTTTCAACTACCATGTGTGGTGGCTTAGTCCCTTCACTATGTTAGGCATAGGTTAATGTTATTTCTTTCTCTATTTGTTTAGTTACTGTTTTCTGTTTCCCTTTCTTTGTACATATTGTGACTTTGTCCTTCTCCTGGTATACCTTGTGCTAGGAAGAACTTTTTGTTCTGAGTAATATATTCCATTTTAGCCTCTTCACAAAAAAAAACATATGTTATAATTATATAGTATTGATAGTAATGGGGATATGTATGATATAGAAAATATCTACCATTGAAGTGATGGAAGCGCATACAGTGTTACATATACAATTTTTTTTACAATTTTCTCTCTTTTCACCGATCAGTTTTTCTTTCTCTATTTTCTCTATAGTCCTAACAACTGGTATAAAAAATCATGTACATCCTTATACCTCCTTCTCTTGATCATTACAAATGCAATTGATCAACTTGGAAACAATTTTAAAGGAAAGATGAAGTACTTTTGTTTTTCAAATTATCTCGACAAAATACTTTACCATTCTTAACCGTGATTGAGGCACAAGTAGAGATTCTTTTTTGAAAATGGCAGACAAATGGTTGCAATTTGACAGAGAAGACGAAACCAATGGCGGAGGCGCCGCGGTTTTTGCAACCACCGGAGTAGCGATTTTCAATAGGGAGGATCATAATCAAGGAGTCCATGGAGATTTCATATACCATGTTAGAAATTGAACTAGGGTTAGAATTGGGATTGAGATTCATTTAGAGAGTGGAATATAATATTCACAATAATTTAAAACTTGTTATTTCATTTTCTGATTGTTGAATATTATATTGAGTTGATATTTGTATCTATAACTATAACTAACTCTGTAACTTAAAAAAAAAAAAAAAAACTTTGTTACAAGGCTGATGTTAGCTAGACTAGTATAATTACCCGCACATGTAACTAACATCAAACTAGTTACATATGCTTACAAAGTGTTTTAGCTACGTTATGAAATATCTATATTATACTCGTCATATTATAAGAATACAAACTAACATTCAAAATTTAATTTGATAATTAAATTGATTTGCTTTCTCAAAAAAAAAAATTTAAATTGATTTGCATCACATATTTTTGAAAACAAGAGCTATACATATTAACTGATCTAAACAATCCAGTATATAGTATATAATTGATCTGAACAGTCCAGTGCAAAAGGGTAACTAACCACAAATGATTGTCCAAAAATATCATACCATTACATTTTCTATAGTGCATATCAAACTAACAAAGTTTCCAAAATATACTAGTGTTTTCCATTTAGCTTGTTTTGTTTCTTCTGTGTTTATGTTGGAGGACTTTTATAAAATATGTTTGTTATTTTATTCCAAAAAACAATATTTAAAAAAAAAAAAGTAAAGTCTTTTTATAAACAAAGGATTTCACATTGGGGGATTTGAATCCAGCAATGTGAAATACATATTCAGATTTGAAAAAATTACGGAACAAACTTTTCACATTGGTTGGAAGATAAAATTTGGAAAAGTAATTTTTCACATCGGGTAATTATCTAATGTAAAAAGTTGTGGACATACCACATTACCTTATTACTTCACATCGGGTTGTACCTGATGTGGAAAGTCATTTTCACCCGACGTGGAAATATAATGGTTAAATATAATCAAATGATGGGTAAAATTGAAAGAAAAAATGTTCCACAAAAATACAACAACTTTTAGTATATAAGGTCAATATTGTTCTTATTGTTGTGAATTATTCCTCCTATTGTTGTGGAGTGTTTCTATTTTAATAAAATTTAACTAATTTTTTTTATTTAAATAGTATCATAAATTTGGTAAAGTAATTTAAATGAAGAGTTAATTTGGAAATGCAAATAATCCAACCCAAAAAAGTTGAATCCCCTTTATATATATTATACGTAAGGATTTTAAGACAAAAGAAATAATTGTAGAAAAGTTTGATTAAGAAAAAATATAATGGACACTAGAGTGAAAGAATGTACGATTTAGATAGAACCAATGTAATTTCTACATTTTTAAGAAATAAATCATAGATAGCAATATAACCCTTGGTCTTTTATTCCTAGTTTCTCTTCCCCTTTCTCTTTTGTGAGCCGTCACCAAAACTCTAGTTTCTTCTCCTTCATCTACCAAAGAGGGTTGATTTAGGGTCAATTTTTGACCCAAAATCACCCTTCTAACTCGTTTTTCTATTTCCCTTTAATTGAAATAAGTGATTTTCATATCTATTTCGTTTTTTCTTTCGTGATTTCGTCGTCTTAGTGCGACTTTGTTGTTCGTCGTCTTTGTGCGACGTTGTTTGTCTTTTGTATTTCGTTCAAGTATTTGTTTGATTCAGATTATCAGATCAGCTTCGATCCAGTTCAAATCAAATCAATGACTTTGGAGTCATCAACGTTGCAGATCCGGAGACCTGGGTATTCCGGAGACTTAAATCTAGTCATATGTGTAGGTTTTAGTACTTTGTCGTTTTATGTTATTACATGGATGCTGTGAGTTTGTTCACAGATTCATCCTTTTTGTTTTTAGCGATTTTCATTATATCGATGTACTCTATCAATTTGAATGAATGAATATCGTTTCTTTTTGTAAAAAAAAAAATCATAGATAGCAATGTAAAAAGTGTGTTTTTACAATGCATAAAGTACTATATTATATATGTATATAATTGTATTTAGGAAATATTTATCATAACATATTTTTCAACGTGAAAACTCATGAGTCATTCTCTAATCAAGATTTTACAAAGATGAAAATAATTTCCATTTTCAGATTTACAATATGAGGAAATTTAAATTAATGCATTAATTCAGTACAAATTTTATGACGATATCCAACAACAAATGAGAAAAAAAAAACCTCGTATTAGACAGTAAAATCTTAAAATATTAAAAATTTATTAACTACTTTAATATTTATTATTAATTATGAATATGCAGTCATTCGTTCTCTAAAAATAAAAGATGTAGTCATTCGTATAAACAACTTATAGATCCAAATTCATCATGATCACATGATATCGACTATTCAACAAAAATAATAGAAATAATAGATAGGAGTGTAAAATAGACTATGTATGACAAATATATAGTTCCTCGTTTAAAAAATGTATGGTGTCAAATTCATCACGAGCTACACATGATATCAACTCTTAGATGAAGGTAGTAAAGCTCATATTCATGCTTCAACTATCATCAAACAAATGAAATTTGTGACATTGAGCAAATCTCTATATTTTTTTTTCGTTTGTTTTGTTTATAGTTCTGCAACCACTTATTAGGCGTTTGGATCCTCTCCCTCTGACATCCCTGCAGCAGCCTCTCAATCTATTAAACCAACCATTAGATATATCCAATAGATGATATGAAAAGGCAGTAAAATGTTGACAAAACAATCTGTAAATATCTCCAAATTCAATTCGTGAACATAAATATTGATTTCAAAATTATTACCAGATTCTCAAAATGAGCAATCAGCGCCTAATTTCATATTGGGTTTTTTTCCCGGGTTTTTTATGTTCACATCCCTACCCATTCTGTTGATTGCTATCATCACATTGAGAATTGGGGGCTATCCACAATCACCACTCATTCTGCTATTTTCTTCTTCCAGGTACTAAAAGTCTTAATATTTATGTGTTATCTATCTTACTTTTTCTCTATTTGATTAACCATCACCATTATGTGCTATCTGTTCTTTTAAAAGTTTTAAAAATTTAATTTTGTTTCATGAAAAAACTATATTATTTGGTATAGTAATAATTTAGGTTATATCTTATTGTTGTTTCCATTATTGCCTTTGTTAACGATCTTATAATACAAAAAGTTGCAATTGTTGATTATTTAAAAGTTTGTATTTTGGGTAGAAGGGTTACACTAGGTTTATTTTTTAATTGACGTATTGCTTTTCAATGGGAGGTGTGGAGAACTGTTGACACACATGGAAGAAGATTGGAAACCAAAGGTTGATATGATTTTTACTAATGCTGAGGATGCTTATAAATTTTGGACTGCTTATGGTGGAAGAGTTGGATTTGGAGTGAGGAAACAATATTCACATAAGACAAAAGATGGTTTGACGACTTCTTGCAGATTTGTTTGTTGTAAAGAAGGTTTGCGAAAGCCAGACAAACGAGATTTTAAAACTATCAATCCAAGGCCAGAGACCAGAACAAATTGTCCGGTAAGGTTAGGACTCAAGAATGTGGATGGAAAATTGTTGGTGCATGACTTTGTGGAGAAACACAACCATATTTTACATTCACAAGAAACAACTCATATGTTGTCATCTCAAAGAAAAGTTTCAGAATTTCAACGCCATCAAATTGATCTAGCAGATGACGCTGGCCTGCAACAGCGAAAGACATTTGATTTGATGAGTAAAGAAGTGGGTGACAGAACTAACTTGGGATTTATTCGTGTGGATCAAAAGAATTATCTTCGAAAACTAAGGCAAAGGAGTTTGGTACATGGGGAAGCTGGTTATCTATTACAATACTTTCAGAAGAAGTTGGTTAAAAATCCAACTTTCTATCATGCCTTTCAAATAGATGCGGAGGAACAAATAACGAACATCTTCTGGGCAGATGCAAGGATGCTTATTGATTATAGGTATTGATTAGTTTCATTTTCTATTACTTCATTATAACCTTAATTATTTTATTTAGTTCTTGTAAATAAAGATTCATTATCTAAAGTTGAGTTGACTACATTTCTCATCATTACAGGTACTTTGGTGATGTGGTCTCTCTTGATTCAACATATTGCACTAATAGTTCTCATAGACCACTAGCAATATTCTCTGGATTTAACCATCATCAGAGTGCAGTAATCTTTGGGGCCGCATTGTTGTATGATGAAACAGCTGAATCATACAAGTGGCTCTTTGAGACATTTTTAGAGGCACATCAGCAAAAAATGCCCCAAACAGTTTTCACTGATCAAGCCCAGGCAATGGCAAATGCATTAGTTGAAGTTATGCCTGACACTTACCATGGCTTATGTACTTGGCATTTGATGCAAAATGGCATCAAGCACTTAGGAAATTTAATGAAGGGTGGCTCTCATTTTCTTACTGATTTTACGAAGTGCATGTATGGCTACGACGAAGAAGAGAAATTCGAAGAAAGTTGGATAACCCTCCTTGAAAGGTATGGTGTCAAGGAAAACACTTGGTTGCAAAGAGCCTACACTTTAAAGAAGAAATGGGCATCTTGTTTTATGAAGAGGGCTTTTACATTAGGAATGAGAAGCACCCAACTTAGTGAAAGTGTGAATGCAGATATTAAAAGTTTTATGAATGCGAACTTGGATATAATAAAGTTTTTCAAGCGTTTCGAAGATGTTGTAGCAGAAAAACGATATAAGGAATCCCAGTGTGAATTTGAAGCACGCCAAAAAATTCCAAGGCTCAAGAACAAATATTCTTATATCTTGAAACAAATGTCTGAGATTTATACTCCCACTATCTTTGATCTATTTCAAAATGAGTATGAGTTGTTTGAAACATGTTCTGTAAAGAATGTGAACATACAAACACCCATAATCGATTATATTGTTGTGATGGAAATAGATTTGGGGGAGTGGAAAGTATCATTTGATTTGGAAAAGAATTCAATATGTTGTTCTTGTCGTAAGTTTGAGAACTTTGGAATTCTTTGTTCTCATTGTCTAAGAGTCTTTATTCATATGAACATCAAATCGGTGCCTGAGCAATATATTTTAAAAAGGTGGACAAAGTTAGCAAGAAGTGAGCCAATACCTATTGTTGGCGTAAGTGATGTGATAGAAGATGTTGATCTATCCCCTGAGGAACGCTATAAGGAGATTTGTCCTCGCCTTATAAGGATAGCCAGTGAAGCATGTAGGAGCAAAGAACCATTCATGTTCCTTAAAAAAGTTGTTGATGAAGTAGCCAGACAAATGTTAGAGTTCCAAAATAAGAAAGTAAGTACTACTCAAGAAAATGAGTTTATTAGCAAAGTCAAAGATATATCAAGCATCACTGATGGTTCAACACAAGCTAAAGGGTTCAAGAAAAAAGAAGGCAGAAAGGGTGGAAAGCGTTTGAAAGGTCGGGTAGAGATCGAACTTTCCAAGAAAAGGAAAAGAGATGGATCACGTGTTTCAAAAATGCAAGAACCTACTCTGGTATTACAAATGATTGAACTTTATTATTATTAATGCTGTTATTATTATTACTTAAAAATAGTATTGAGTTTTTCTCATTCATGCAGAACAATCAAGATTCAAATTGTGTGAAAAGGAGTGTACAACCCCAAGGGCAATACGAGGCAGCTAGTACAAGTGTACCTACATGGGTAAATAATGCATATAACCATCCATCTATGGTATAATAGAAATTCAAGTACAATAATGTACTTAAGGGAGAAAATAGTGGCTAATTTGTTTGGTCATTTATGTAGGAAAACAATGATACTTTCAATCAATTTGGTGGCACTAGTTTTACCAGTTTCTTAAATGGTAAGTTTCTACAACTATATAGCACTTTCTTTAACATATATACTCAAGTTATTAACATGTATCTTTCAAATACTAGGAATACTATGTGACAAAGATATCTCAACATTGACAGAGCCATAAAGATGTGAGGAGTATATGTTAAGAGGAAGATTGTTGGTAGCTGCAAAGATTGTGAAACTTTTGTTTGAGTTCATTTTGTTTGAATTTAAGTTCATTGCAGAACATTTTGTTTGAGTTCATTGCAGAAACTTTTGTACTCTTTTTTTTGAGATTATTACATTTGATTTGGATAGTTTTTTCTTATTTTTAATTTAAGTTTTCATGAAAATCTTATACACATGCTACGAGAGAGTAAAAGAGGAAGAATTTAGTTGTAACTAACAAAAAATTGTTTCAGAGGTCGTGTAATCTGATACACATAAATGCAATATTTATGTGCATTTGAGTTGGAGACATTTGCATATTGTTTTTTCAATATTTTATTGCCTTTCTATATCATCCATTGGATGTATCTAATGGTTGGTTTATTAGATGGAGAGGCTGCTGCAGAGATGTCAGATGGAGAGGATCCGGATCCATTAGTTAGACACTTGAGTCATGAATATACATGATATCTTAATTCAATGCTAAGATATTGATATTGTGACCTAATTAAGACACGGTGTAAATTTCATTGGAGACGGTTATAAATTGACTGTTAATACTAAATTTAATAAATAATAATTTTCTCTTCTCCAATTTTTTAATAAACTATACAAGTAAAATATTAACATGCCATTTATTACCAAAAAAAAAATATATTAACATGCCACATTAGAGATTCTATTAGTTTTATTTAAGAAACAGATTTTTTTTTTTTTTTGCAATGAAGAAAGATATTCTATTAGTTTTTTGACAAGAAAGATATTCTATTAGTTGAAAGAGATGAATTTATAAAAGCAAGGTATATGCAAAGAAATTGAAACATTAATTTCCTCTAAAAAAATTGAAACATTAATTTGGATATTAATTTCCTCTAAACTAAATAATACAAATGGAGAAAAAATCAACAAGGATAGAGACACTTTAAGCAACAATGCTAACAACCACTTGAAAGTCCTACTATTTCATTCATTAGGGGTAACACATTTAAGATTTATTCAAAAAGATAGTGCTTGTTGACAGCAACAGACACATCCCAAGTACAACTCATCCCTTTAGGAAACACAACCAAGTTACCAGCACCAAATTCAATTGACTCAATTGACTCATTTGCTCTATTTGGTGTTACCTTCACTTTTCCTTCTAGAAGATAACATGTCTCTTTGGAATTTGCTTGGAGGACAACCCCATCTGTTACATCAAAATAGCAACCACCACTTAGAGAAAAGCACAATTTTAGAAAGAGAGAAAAGAAAGAAGAGTAACATGCAAAAAATATGTAGTAAATGTATAGTTTTATACAATTAAAAATAAAAAAACGAGAGAAAAATAAACTCAAACAAAATAAAGTGAAGGTATAATTTTGTACAATTCTATGCTTTAGTTGAAGGTGCATAGCATGATCTTAGCCAAAGCAAAGATGTCAGCATGTGTCGATTGAAGGATTTCGATGGGAACAAAATCCTTAGATAAAATTGGATCCTAGTTGATCGGACGTTGAAGGAAATATAAGCACACAAACACGTCATAAATTTTAGTTGAAGCTGCAGGTAGCAAACTAGCGATTACCATAAAACTCTTTCAGTTATTATTTCACGAGGAATAGATCTCTTGCGAAGAAGAGAAATACTAGGGACATACTCTCTAACACACTATTTTAACCCACACCATTCAAAATTAACCCTTCATCCACTTTTTTTATTTATTTACCTGCTATCTGTTCACTTTTATAGCCATTTAATCTATGATTTTATTATTATTGTTTATTTTAACTTTTCATCTCCAACACTCAACCTCCCCACCAAAACCGTTCTCATCGGCCAAGAATCAAGTTGCTGTTTTTCTCTCAATTGAAATCGAATGGAAAGTTGAGATCATAAGGAAATGAGATGTGTACAAATTGAAATGAGAAGATTCCATCCACATATTGAAAGACAACGAGATTGGAAGGGACAACCAATTTGGAATTAATGAATTTCTATAAAAAAAAAGAAAAAAAAGAAATAAGAATTGTTCAGCAACCTGTTAAACCGGTGAATAGGTAAAGAAATAAAGTAATTGCATGAGGTGTCTAATTTTGATTGGTGTGTGTTCAAAGAGTGTGTTAGCGAGTGTGTCCCTAACATTTCTCTGCGAAGAAACTCCAAAAAATAAACTCTTGTTCACAAGTGAAGAATGGTCGACACATCAAAAAGAGTGGGAGTCATCTTCCCATAAGGGAAAACAAATTCATTGGTGCTTACAAGCGGTTAACATAGGAATCACAATGAGTTTTATATCATACTTCATGTCAATTCTTAAAAAAGAAAATGCTAATATTTGAAATTTGTTTGAAAAGCCAATTGCAAAACTAAAAATTCAAATTGATGATTTAGTTACAATATGCATGTATGTCAATCACACCCATTATTCATCTCATTAGTAATTTTTCAATGAAATTTAAAATGTCAAAGCTTCCTTCACAATAAAGCCACAAAAACAAACTCTTTGATCAAACCCTCCTGTTGGTGATTTTATTAAAAATAAGAAAATGATTAAACTTATATTGTTTCTAAAAAAATTTGTGACCGTTTGAGGCATAAGTTCAGTTACAAAATTTTTATTGCATTAAAATACTTTTGTTTTGTAACCTCTTTTTATTAATAGTGCTTATCAAATTAAAAGGATATCAATTGCATTGCCTCACCATTTATATATCATTATTGCCATGAAAATGTCAACAAAGAACTTTTCTTTGTATATATTAAGGTGGTGGTGGTTGTGTTAGAAAAAGAATATAACAAAAACTAAGTTGAGATTTCATGTGATCAATTATAGAAAATAAAAGAACTAGAAAAGAAAAATAAACAAGTTTTCTTACAGAGAAAAGATACCGAGCAATGTTGTAATGGTCTTGTGGGTGTTGGTTTGATGAGTTCTCTTTGTGCAAAGAGTACTCAAACTCAATTGTGGAGGGCTGTTTTATCCTAGGGACGACGAGGCAAGAAAGAACTGTTGCACCATTGAAGCAGAGCCGCGGAACGTCTTAAAGAGAGCGACCTAGTCCGCGACTCAGCCCAAATTTTGTATCTAACGGAATTATTTTGTGTGCTTTCTAGTTTGATTTTTTGCAGAAATGATTTGAAGTGTTTGACAAAAGCAGCAACAATTTTAAGTGTTCAAGAAATGTTCCAACAACTTTGATCATCATCAAACCCATTTCTTTCATTGTTCTGTTTCAAAGAGCTCAACCATTATTCATTCCATTTTCATGTTCCTTCCTCATTAAGCTACTGGCTACATAAACCCTCCTTTCATCATTATCAAACCCTCCTTTCATCATTGTTCTGCAATTATTCATACCCGTTTCACATTCCTTTTTCTTTTCTTGCATTGATAGGTTTGGCGTTTTACATTCTTTCTCCGTCTTCTTCTTCTTAATTTCTTTATTTCTATTGATCAACGTTTCTTTAGTTTCAAAGGCTCTTTCTCTTATTGCAACAACTAAGGTATATGTGTTCTCTTTTCCTTCTTTCTTTTTTTTTTTTTTTTTTTTTTTTTATGTATAAAATTGGAGTTGTCGCGGCCTAAAAATTTGAGGGTTACTTGAGAACAATGAAGTCGCCACCAAAAATTATTATAATAGAGAAAACATCGGAAAACCCATTTGAATCTAGATTTTAGATTCAGGGATCGTTTATACGTAGAGAAGATATTTGCACTCTACAACAACCGTTAAAAATAGTTACCTCTAACTAATTGTGCAAGATTTATTAACTTTAAAAATATTATTTCTCGTTTTAATTAAATGCGAATACAAATTAAATTTTAAATTAGAACAGTGTTTTTTTAATGTACAGACAAATAATCCCTAAAAAAAATGTAGAGACAAATAAGTTCTTTTCATTATTGTGCTTGACAGAAGTGGTTTCTTTGTCTTACGTATATCCTGGTGAATTGAGAATTTAATTTATTTCTAGGTATAAAATGCTTATGTGTTGGTTGATTTTAAAGAAAAGATTTTTGTTGTGAGATTTAAAAAAAAAATGTTTTTTTTTTTATCAAACACGGAGAAATAAAATTGCAATAACAGAAGAAGGCTCCAAACTTAATACACCAAGATACAGTATAAAAATAAACATTTACAACAAAAGCTTGTGTTTACTAAGTGTAGGATGCAGGAAGGCCACCGCGCCCTCCAGAGGAGGCCTTCTAGTTACACAAACTTTAACCTTTTCTTTTAATCAATTAGATTCAGTTGTCGAATACTGTTGATGGTGAACTTGTTGAATTCCTGACACTATTAAGTTTAATATGAAGCAAGGGTGTTCCACTGTCCTTTTCAGAGAAAGGGTTTCTAGAACCATTACACGTGCTTAATGTGATGATCATGGTTCTCCATGTAAAATAAGCTTATATGGTAGGGACCAAGTTATTCAACTTACATTGAGATTATTATCGTTGCAGCTTTTACGGCTAAAACATAGAAAAACCTAGACAAACTACTGAAACACTCTTCAACCAAAATATATAACTGAAGCACCTACTGTACCTATACATCATATACAAAAACAAGGCTAATGTTTTGATTCAAAGCTCCCTATGCAATAACAAAATGTCTGAAAATGATATCCAAAGCTGCATAATGAAGCTTAACATTAAGAGAAAGATAGTAAAACAATCTCTTATGTTTCAATAAAGCAGAATCGTGAT
The DNA here is from genome assembly GCA_958299785.1 of Medicago lupulina. Lineage (NCBI taxonomy): Eukaryota > Viridiplantae > Streptophyta > Magnoliopsida > Fabales > Fabaceae > Medicago > Medicago lupulina. The sequence goes on along the minus strand of OY283146.1, from coordinate 51,360,603 downwards.
GATGAATTTTGAAAGACCATTATTAGAGTGTGTTCTATTGCCATTAGAGCGTGAAACATCAACATTTTTAGATTGTGTTCTATTGCCCTTTGAGCGTGAAACCTCAACATTTCTAGACTGTGTTCTATATGTATATGAAATTTGTTTGGGAGAGGTACAAACGTTGAATGGTGTTTTGCATATATAAAATAAAATTTATTCAATAGAAACATTACATCAATTTTCATATTTTGAAAATAGTCATGAGTTTACAAAATTTTATCATATCGACTTTCTTATATATGTACATGAAAATTTGTTTTCGCATATATAAACAAATAAAAACCACGATTGACGCAATTCAACTATTTAACAGATTTTTCCTTAAAAAAAACTATTTAACATTAATACTGATAATTTTTATTTAATATCTTTAAACATTCAACAATATTAACAATCTAATTATTTTTTATATAATTACACGGATTTTTTATTAGTTGTTTAAGAAAAAATAAATGTGTATGAAGATTTTTTTTAAGAAAATGTATTATTATTATTATTATTATTATTATTATTATTATTATTATTATTATTATTATTATTATTATTATTATTATTATTATTATTATTATTATTATTATAAGTAAAGATTTGACAACTACATAAATAATTGTAGAGTATTTTATATAAGAGAAAATCCGAAAGAATGTAAAACTTAGGGAGTACAGAAGTAGTTTCTATATTTCTATTGGCCTATCAACAAAAAAAAATATTTCTAAGATATAAATAATAGATATCAATGAAAAAAGTGTGTTTCAACGATGAATAAAGTACTTTCCCAGAAAAAAAACATTTTTTCCCAAAAACAAAACGATGAATAAAGTATGATATTTAATGTCCACAAGTCTTAATATTTCTAAGATCCAAATTCATCACGATTTACACGTGATATCAACTATTAGGTGAAGGTAGCAAAATGCACATTCATGCTTCCACTAAATGTGAAATTTGTCAAATTATCATCAAACATGTGAAATTTGTGACACTTAAATTCAATTCTACAACTTGTGAGTTCAGTGGTGAGATATTGATGTTGTAACCTAAATGAAACAAAATTTAAATTTCATCAAAGACGGTCATACTATTAATGTAAATTTAGTTGATATTTAGTTTTACGGTGGATTTGTCAGAATGGGTGTCTCACCCTAATGTTGTAGAAGCTACTACACCTTGTAGCTTTTGCAAAATTAAGGTGGTTCACCATGTCTACAGGTCCCAAGATGTGCCAACAAGCCAAAAGGAAGTTGGCAAGGTCAGAGAGTTTAGCTAATAGCGATTTTTTTTAGCTATTAGCGAAATCCATTTGGGCAAGTTCTGTAAATTTCGCGATTAGCGAAATATTTTGCTAATAGCGAGTTTCTTCGGGTCTGTGGTGCAGATTTTGCAATTTTGACCCAAAACTCGTCCAATTCGATCCTGCAATGCACCATATACATCCAACAACATATATATATATATATATATATATATATATATATACACACACACACACACAGTAATTAACATATTTCATGGCAATTTCAACATATAAACAACAAGATTGGCATTTGGGTACAAAAATCATAACTTTCTAAACTTAACATAAATTCATTACTTTCACACTAGGATAGCTCAAACCAAAGGAGGGTTAACTATCTAAGAACTCACATGATGATTCTGAACTCTTTCCAAGCTTCCAATTCCATTGCATGCTAGTGATTTCAATCTCCACTTCAAGTTCAAACCAAAAACCCTAACTTCATGATTGTGTGGGGAATAAGGAGTTGTCTTCAAGCTTATACCAATACTTGATCTTGCTAGCATACAATCACCACACCACTTTTAGCTTGTATCATCTTGATTTTGTCTTGCAAGAAAGATGAATTGGTACATGGAGGAAACGAGAGGGCGATGGGTATAGAGAGAAGGAGGAGAGAGTTTCTTCCAACCTAGAGAGAGGAAGTTCCAACACAAAATGAATATTCTTGCCCAAACATGCTTATATATCTCCTTGGTGTAATTACTAAAATGCCCTTCCTCTTAATCGTGTTTACACCGACATTGATAACTAAACTCGTCTTTAACTGACACTGCATCATAAAACATTCCTCACCGTAGTGAGTCTCATGAACATTGCTCTCTGACGCACCTTCGACTGATGTAAATCTGATGCTGACGAGTGGGATATTACATTTTATATCACTCATTAGTGGTACCACATTTAAGATTTATCCAAAGAGATAGTGTTTGTTCACAGCAACATACACATCCCAAGTACAACTCATTCCTTTAGGAAACACAACCAAGTCAACAGCACCAAATTCAACGGATTCATTTGCTCTATTTGGTGTTACCTTAACCTTTCCTTCTAGAAGATAACATGTCTCTTTGGAATCATAAGTCCATGGAAATTTGCTTGGAGGACAACCACATCTGTGACATAAAAATAGGAGCTACCACTTAGAGAAAAGCAATTTTATGAAGAGAGCAAAGAAAGAAGAGTAACATGCAAAATATATAGTAAATGTAAAGTTTTATACAATTAAAACAAAACAAGAAAATGTACACTTTACTGGTTCATTCATCACTCTTGATTTGTATTCATAACTGCACTTTGTTATCCATATAATAATACAAGGTAAAATGAATTTAAGAAACACATTGAAAAAAAAATCATTGAACCTCTTCTACAGTAGATTTTATGAGAGGTAGCAATACACTTTCAGTAAGGGGTTTTGAACCAATAAACCATAACGAGCACATAGTAAGTTATGTATTGTATTCTACTATTATACCTCTATACAACTATGAAACATTGAAAATAACATTGACATGTAGACATTAATAATAATTATAGAAAATTGACGTAATTAACTTATTCAACACGTATTGCTGATACCTTTTGGGTAGGCATTTTCGCATATTTATCGACTAAATGAGTTTGCGGGTTTGCTCAATCAGACTGTTCAAACACCGTCACAACATCGATGACTCACTTAATTCTAAAGTTTCAAATTAATACAACTCTAAAGTTTCTTTTTTCATTAACCTGGCCAGAATCTATGAAATTTCAATACACATTCTTATCACTAAATCCACGCATCTAAGACAAAGTGAGAAACTTCAATAATTCAAGTCTGTTTTGCCTAAGTTGTCAAAACATTAAAACATTAGTCATATTCTATAGAAATATCATAAACAACTACAATCCCTAGGTGCTCACATGTGTCGCCAGATAATAGTGTAAATTCTAGTGTTTTGTTTTCAATCTTAACTCTTCGAATTGAGAAAATGAGAAGGCGGAGATTAAGCTATGCTCGAATGACGGTTTGACAAACATGATTTTGTAAATTAAATATGAAGTAAAGCGACTTATTTTGGACCGTTGTATTCTATAAGCAAGTCTGATATAAAACTTGGAGAAAAAAATATCAACTTTTAATCGGTTTTAATCAAATTCAGGCAGAAGGCAAACACAATTCTGATTTCAAAATAACAAAACATCGAGATTTCTACCAAAATCACATTCGACACGAGAAAACTCAAGTTTGACACTCCTCATTGTGTACCCAAACATGCAATATGGAGTCAAGAAAGTGTCCAACAATCAATTCTTATTTTTGGAAGAACAGACTGCAATGATTCTAGATGTTCACATGTTAATATTGCCCTTATAACTTTAGCAAGTAAGTGTATGTTTGGCTTTTGCCTGGGTTTGTGAAACATAAGTGTGACTACAAATTAATTGTTTGGCTTCTGATCCTAAAGTGATTCTAGCCTCCAACTCAATTATACTCTAAGGTTAGATTTCTAGCTTTTGTGGTGACAAAAAATCAATTATTAGATTAATTAAAGGTGAAAGACACTTTACATACTCAAGCAATTTTGATTCAAACATAAATTGATAAAAATCAATGAATGTATCAAAAACATAAATCAATTTACATTCAACTTCCTCGTAACCAAAATAAATTCATTCAAAACCAATTTTCATTCTTATAGAATCAAGCAAACACAATTAAAAAAAAATAAAAAATACCAATCTCTCTCGTACATCATTCTTAAAAGTTTAGCAACAAAACATAATGAAATCAACCTCACAGAAATACAGTTACAAAATCTATAATATCATAAAGTGACTAAAGTAGTAAGCATCCAAAATGCTTTTTTTGTACGTAGATGAAGTGGCTAGCATCAACTAGCATATATATCACACAAATTAGATGCTTAAACACACGATCATGCCAATTTACTTGATCAAAAAAACGATCATGCCAATTTAGCCGCAACAAACATACATTAACATACAATTACATAATCTCGTCAGGGTGAACCCATAAATAACCATAATGTCCCAATAATGCCCCACTTTTTGAGTAAAACCATTCATCACAACAATCATATCAGATGGCATTAGACAATTCCTGTTTAGCAAGATGTTAATTCTGAATAATGCAGCAGCATAATTTTTCAAAAAGATGATCGTCTATATATTTGTAATATCCCGCTCGTCATTTTGGAAATATATTAGTCGAAGGTGTGCCAGAGATCGAAGTTCATGACATTCACTACGGTGGGGAATGCATTATGAGGCGTTATCAGTTAAGCATGAGTCGAATTATCTGTGTTAGAGGAAAGAACGATCAAGACCAAAGACATTTTGGTAATTACGCGCAAGAAGTATATAAGGATGTTAGAGTTGGGAAACTTCATTTCTCTCATGTCTTTCTCTCACTAAGTTGAAGCATAAAGTTTTCTCCTCCCTCTCTCTCTTCTCCATCGAACCCTAACCCTCCCTTTTCACCATCTAACCTTCACAACTTCATTTCATGGACGAACAAGCTTGGATTATGGTGTCTTAGCAAGCATGAAACAACTAGGAAGAATGATGGAAGCTTGGGTTTGGTTAGCATGAGCTTTGGAGCAAGTGAATCAAGTTAGAGCTTGAAGCATGATTTGGGGCTGTGTTTGTTGCAGAAGCATCTTAGGTGAGTTCTATAGATAGATTTCCTACCTATGGATTTGTGCAAACTTAGATATGGAAATTATGAGTTGTTAGTTTAGGTTTTAGTTGCCCTTTGCCATTAATTGCTGAAATTGTGTTGTTTGTTGCCATGCATTTGTTCTAAACCATTTTCTATGTGTTCTGGGTGTTTTGGGTGCATTAGAAACTTGATTTTGAGGTTTAGAAGTCAAAAACACGAATTCTGCAGGTCTGGGACGATGAATGCTCGCTTAAGCGAGAAAATATCGCTCAAGCGAGATTTTGGCAGTAGCCAACTGGGTGAATCTCGCTTGAAGCGAGAAATCTCGCTTGAAGCGAGATTCCACAGCACAGCACTTTTTCTTAAAATTTCTTGTGGTGCAGTGGTCTCGACGAAGCTTTTCTTTGCAGTCTTTTATAACTTTCAAAACCCCTCAAGGTCAAGTGGCTATGGCACATTACACCTAAAGATATTAATAATTAAATGCATGAAACGACCTTACTAATTTCAATGACGAATGGCGTAATAGATGTAGCGATACGATAATATTCGTAATTATACTCGGGTAGGAAATTAGCCTAAGAATGGGAAAGCATAGAACCTCGACATAGATTGTCGAGAACTAGATGTTAGCATGACCCCAAGTATGATAAGTCCTAATGGACAAGTATATGATATGAATAAGTATGCAAACCTCAGGATTATGCTCTTTAGGCTTAAGTTGCGCACAATTAGCTTTATGTGAACTGTTTCACCGCTTAAGCGAGTAGCTTACGGACTCGTGGTGAACATTCAATCAAGTTATGATTATGCTATGTTATGTTATGTTAAGTTCACAATGAGCTATGAATAGAAATGCAGGTCTAGGGGTAAGTAAGTCATAGAGCCTCGACTTAGGCAGTCGAGAACTAGTAAGCAATATTAAAGAATGAAGTCCCTAGGTATCTTACGATATGACGCCGAGTGGCGAGCTAGTTTATGATCCATATGTTTATGTTATGCTATGACTATGTTTATGATATGTTGGACTATGAATAAAACTATGTTTTATGCTAGGCCATGTCGTGTCTCTGACTATCCATGCTAGAATGGGATACCGGAGGTTCACACCAGGTGAATGATTTACCCGTAAGGAAGCCGCACGACATGGTGGAGTCCGATGTTCCCTAGCTAGGTTCATCGGTTATGTTTTGGAATATACTCGGGGTTACTCCACTCGACTATATTCCGTAAAATCAACTTAGATAATCTTTCAGACCTTATTAATGAATTGCATATGATTATGTTACGAATATGACTATGTTACGATTATGTTTATGCTAAGAGGTTAGATACGTATAGCTTAGGCGATAGAACTAGTTAAGTATGTGTACCGACGACGATCTTAGTTTCCCCTAATCGTCCGGTCTAGTTCCGTGTCATGAATATGTTAGGCTATGTCTTGATGCGTTTAGTGCGTCTTGAGTTAGCGGTCCTAGGATCCCTTGATCGCCATGACACGAAGGAAGCAAATAAGATGACCCTATGACGGCTTTAGCTTTGCACGATCGTCTATGTAAGCCTCACGCACGACGCTCCACAGTCAGGTAGCGTCCTAGACACGTGGTGACTATAGGTTTCCCCGAAGTCACCTATAGCCTAGGATTAGGAGAACTCACTGAGACATTATGTCTCATCCCAATCCTTATTTGTTTCAGACTAGCAGAGCAGTTGAGCAAGTTTATCGCCGGATGGATATTCAGCAAGGACTCGTTCGTACCCGCTGCAGGATGTTCGCAAGGATTTCAAGAATGAACTTTTATAATATTTGGATTGTTGTATGGTATCTCTTATGTACGAACGTGAGTTTGTTGTATACAATATTCATTCGAAGTAATTTAAGTTGTTAATTTTAATGTATCCAGTACTAAGTTAATGCACATGCTAAACTTTCTAGATACGTTTAGTATGGGTGTTACAATATTACTATTCAATTCGAGAAATTAGTTGTGTAATTGTGAGGAAATACTCGATTTATAAACAAAAATTACCTCTAGTTAAATCAATTCCAAAGTGGTATTAGAGTAAAAAAAAAATGTTAGATAATCATTATGACTACATATATTATTTCTTTCCAAGTTTGTTCAAGTTAATCAATAAGAATACATAATATTTTGTTAGATGATTGTTATGGAGTCCAGTTGTTAGGGACAATGCATAATATATGCAATGTCCATTGTTCAAACCCTGGTCATAAAAAAAAAAAAGAAAAAAAAGATGATTGTTATGGAGGAGTCACTTTGAAAATAGTTATTAGCAATTAATACCCATATAAATTTATATTTGTTCCATTAATACCCCTATATTAATTGTCTTGATTACACCAACTTACTTACTTTTTAAATCTCTTTCATAATTAAGGACACTAATGAAATTTAACATCCAATAGATTTGAAAATTGGTCAAAGTTTCTTATAAAAAGGACAAAAAAAAATTGATACTTTTGTTTCTTCTAAAAAGGACCGGAAGGAGTATTTTCGTAAATTTGGTATCCGACCTAACGACCAACTAATCTTAACGACGGATTCAACCATTTTTAGGAAACAAATAGAAATGATGAAAAATGTACTCTCATTGGATTAAACAATCATTACAATCATATATGCATGTGAACTAGCTTAAGATACGCTAACATGCAATAGCCCCACAAGTTGGAGGTTGGTAGATGTTTATATGTTGAAAGGTTCAGGAAGCAATGCTTTGGTGAAGAAATTAGTTGTTTGATCCTGAGAGGAGACTGTTAGCAATTTAAGGATGCCAGACTGTTATTTCTCCTTAACTATGTGACAATCAATATTCAGATACTTTGTTATTTCATAAAAAAAACTAGATTAGCTGCAATATGAAGTGCACTCTGATTATCACAGTAAAGCACGGGCAATTTCGAACAAGAAATGTATAAATCTTGGAGTAAATAGAGTATGAGTTCACAAGTAGCAGATGTCAAGGCACAATATCCATCTTCCGAGGAAGACCTAGAGACAATGATTTGCTTATTTGTTCTCAATGAAATCAGTAAATGGCCCAAGAAAAAACACTGACCGACCATATATAGATCTTCTGGTGTCTATACAACTTGCCCAGTCTACATCTGAAAAACCTTGCAGAGTGATGGAAGAGCTTCATGGAAAGAATAAACCTCTACCTGGACAACCTTTGAGGTATCTCAAAACTCTTAGAGTTGTATGAGCTTGTGTGGGATGAGAAAGAAATATAATAGCCCGTTTGTTATAGTTTTTTTTTTAGAAAATAGAAAAAAAAAATTCTAAAAAAAAATCACTTTTAAGAGTATCACATTTGTTTGTTACAACCTTTTAAAAAAATTAGAATCTAAAAAAAATAATCAAAAAACAACTTCGGATGAGAAGCTGTTAAGAGTAGCTTCTTTAAAAAAAACATTTTTTAGAGTAGAGAGAAAACAAGGGTAAGAAGATTAAACTAATTTTGTAACAAAAAATCTTTTTTATGTAGTTCTATGCAAACAAAAATTATTTTATTTCAAAAAAATAATTTTTATTACGGTAAACAAACACAAAATATATCACTATTATTTTTTATAAAATATCTAAAATATAATCACTAAATTATTCAATGTCAAAATCATTTTTATTTTAATATGTAACAAACGAGTCCTAAATATGTACATTAAGGAATTAGTACTATTATTAATTAATATTGTTATAAGTGAATATTTTACAACAAAAGAAATAATTGCAGAATATATATATTTCTTTTTGGGTACAAATTGCAGAACAATTTGAATATGAGAAAATGTGAAGAATGTAAAATTTTGGGAAAACACAAGTAATTTATATGTCTAACATATAAATAATAGAAAGCAATGTAAAAAGTGTGTTTTTACAAAGTATAAAGTATAAAATTAATGGTCCCGTAAGTGTAGTTTAATTGGTAGTTACCATAGACATTATGTGTAATAGTTAGAGTTTAAACTATGGATTTCCCACTTCTCCATACATAATGAATGTGAATTTAGCTACTAGATTACTTGTCCTAAAAAAAAATACAAAATTAATATATCATAACTTATTCATCAAATTTAAACAACTCATAAATGACAAATATGAAGTCATTCATATAAACAACTTCAGCACCCAAACTCATCACAAGCTACACATGATATCAACTATTAGGTGAAGGTAGCAAAGCTTGTATTCGTGCTTCTTCTAATAGACTTCAAAATATAACTCATAATATGAATTGTTAAAGGAAAATGTTAAATTATCATCAAATAGATAAAATTTATGACATTGAGCAAATCCAATTCTGCAACACTCTTGTTGTTGATAGATACTTGAGTCTTGACTATACATGTTAATCTCTTATGATATGTCAATTCAATGGTAAAAATTCAAGTTCCATCGTAGATAGTTGTAATCTTGTAAAGGCATATGATATTTGAACATTTATTTTATGACAACTTTCTCTCTCATACTCACATTATTTTACTTTATCTCTCTATTGCTTTGGTTTTCGTGCAGATACCTACTTTTCCTTTGTAAATTATGGTTGTCACTTAAGTTGTCAACCAAATGGTTGTTCAAATAACACTCCTCTTTAGTAAAATGTCTATTAGTGCAAATTTAGTGCATATTTGATATTAGGGTGGATTAGTTAGAATCATAATGACTCATCATGATTATTATAAAGCTACCGTAATAACAAAAAAACATTTAATAACTAATAATTACCTCTTGTACAATTTTATTTATTTATTTTATTTTAAAATACAACATACACACTAATGTGTCCGTGAGCCTGGTTCAGGTGGTAGGAATAATGCATAATATATGCAGGGACCGAAGTTCGATCCATGGACACCCCACTTATTCATCTTAAAAGTGATAGATTAGTAAAGAAATTGACACAATAATAATGTATTAATTTGTGATACATTCTAAACAAAATAGCACAATTGGAGTAATGTAACACCCCGTTTTCCCAGCATAAAAATTTCTTTAAAAAGATAATCATATATCAGAGTAAACACGTAAACAGGGCATCACATTCTTAAATCATCTCGAGTAATGAATAAATAATCATTTAATCCTTCAGAAAAATAGTCATAATTAATACTCAATGTTGCAGCGGAATTCATAAAAGTCTATGGCACGCAGGCCTCGTCAACGTCTTAGATAAATATCCTCAAATAACATAATCATAAATGAATAATATAATACGCAAGGAACAGAGAAAATGTAAGTAAGGTTCCCCCATCCCGTTACGTATCAGAGCACCTAGACACAACCGTAGAACGCCTCACACGACTGCACCTAATCTTGGTTACCTGCACTTGCCCACAAGGCGGCAATTCCAGCAGAAGGGGTGAGATTCACAAATAATTATATTAAACATGTAAATCAATAATCACAATCAACAGAACAGGTTGTGACTTTTGACAGAACTCGCTATGGCGAGTGGGATTGCTCGCCTCGCGAGAAACTACAGGTCCTGCTCGCTATGGCGAGTTGGGTTGCTCGCGAACGCTCAGGTACAGCTCGGTATGGCGAGTTGGGTAGCTCGCCTCGCGAGCGATCTAGGTCCACTCGCCGCGGCGAGTTGCATAGCTCGCCTAGGCGAGCGATGAACAACTGCTACGGATTCTGCAAAAATCTCACTCAAAAGTCCCAAATTCCATCACACTAATCAACAAAACTCTCTGAAACATCATTACTATGATTAATCTACGTTCTGTACCCAATCTCTACATCTGTTTCACAGTTTTATGGCTCAATTCATGACTTTTTCCCAATTTTAACCTAATTCCAATTCTCTCAAAACAGCCCTAGGTTTAGTTAATCCTGATTATATGAACTACAGAATAATATAATTGAATTGCTAGGCTCACCCTTACCTGAAAATGCAGAAAATCGCAGCCCTTAAGCTCTTCTCTCTTCACGTGCTTTTCTCCCCTTTTTTCCAAAATTCTGATAACGCGTACTGACTCTCTTGACCTAATTTCCCTTTATATACTCCCAACAAATCTTATCTTATTTACTCTTTCTCCCACAAAACTCTCTAAAATCCCAAAACTAACCCACATCTTTATATTTATTTTATTTTCAAATCTTATTTTATTAAACAATAAAATAAGTCACCACGTCGCATAAAAACATATAAAATCTCATAAGGATCATATAAATCTTATTTTCCACATCTCCTAAAATATATAAAAATATATCTAGACTCCTCAAGTAATTCAAATAATTAAATAATTAAAATAATCTAGAGTGGGCGTTACAACTCTCCCCAACTTAAAAGATTTTCGTCCTCGAAAATTACCTCAAGCAAACAACTCTGGATACGAGTCCAACATCTTACTCTCTAACTCCCACGTCAAGCTTTCACCAGTCGCTCCCGACCAAACGACTCTAACGAGAGGTATCTCCTTGCCTCTCAGCGCCTTTACTTTCCGATCGTCAATCCTTACCGGTAAAGTTTCCACCGTAAGGTTGTCTCTAACTTGCACATCATCACTCTGGATCACATGAGATGGATCCGGAACATACTTCCTCAGTTGCGACACATGAAAAACATCATGCAAATTCGATAAATGTGGTGGCAATCCAACACGATAGGCCACCGCCCCAATCCTCTCTGATATCTGGTACGGACCAATAAATTTCGGGGTTAACTTCTTTGACTTCAACGCGCGGCCAATGCCGGTCATAGGAGTCACTCTTAGGAACACATGATCTCCCTCTTGGAACTCAAGGTCCTTTCTACGCTTGTCATGGTAACTCTTTTGTCGACTCTGCGACGCTTTCATCTTCTCTTGGATCATTCTTACTTTCTCAGTAGTCTGTTGAACAATCTTCGGTCCTAACATCACCTTTTCGCCTGATTCAAACCAACACAGTGGAGTTCTGCATCTCCGTCCATACAAAGCCTCAAAGGGTGCCATCCCAATACTCGAATGGTAACTGTTGTTGTACGTGAACTCTATCAATGGAAGATGACTATCCCAAGTTCCTCCTTGCTCAAGTACACACGCTCTCAACAAATCCTCCAACGACTGAATCGTCCTCTCCGACTGACCATCTGTCTGCGGATGATAAGCCGAACTCAACCTCAACTGAGAGCCTAAAGCCTCTTGCAAACTCTTCCAAAATCTAGAAGTAAATCTCGGGTCTCTATCCGATACGATGCTCGAAGGAACACCATGCAGCTTCACTATGTCTCGGATATAAATCTCTGCCAACTGAGCTACAAGAAAACTGATATTAATCGGTAGAAAATGAGCAGACTTCGTCAATCTATCAACAATCACCCAAATGGCGTCATTCCCTTTAGGAGTGTTCGGCAAGCTTGTCACAAAATCCATGGATATACTATCCCATTTCCACTCTGGCACATCTAATGGTGTCAACAATCCAGCGGGTTTCTGATGTTCAACCTTCGATTTTTGATAAATCAAACAAGAGTACACAAACTGTGCCACGTCACGTTTCAACCCAGACCACCAAAACAGCTTCTTTAAATCATGATACATCTTCGTAGCTCCCGGATGGATACTCAAGCTACTTCTATGACTCTCTTCAAGAATCATCTTCTTCATTTCATCATTGTCAGGAATGCAAATTCTACCTCGGAATCTTAACACTCCCTGATCATCAACTTTAAAGTCATTATCTTCTGTCTGATTATCCACAACCAATAAGTCCACAAACTTAACATCTTCTTTCTGTGCCTCTTTGATACTCTTCAAGAAATCATTATCAATTCTTAACATTCCTAGTTTTACACTCTGAGGTGTCCTTTCACAAACTAAGCTCAAATCTCTAAACTGCTCTAGTAACTCGAATTCCTTCACCATCATAGCAGACATATGCAAAGTCTTCCTGCTTAAGGCATCTGCAACCACATTAGCTTTGCCCGGATGATAATTCAAACCAAAGTCATAATCTTTCAATAGTTCGAGCCACCTTTGCTGTCTCATATTCAATTCCTTCTGGTCAAATAAGTACTTTAAACTCTTGTGATCACTAAACACCTCAAACCTCGAACCATACAAGTAATGTCTCCATATTTTCAATACAAAGACCACAGCTGCCAACTCTAAATCATGCGTCGGGTAATTCTTCTCATGAATCCTCAACTGTCTTGAAGCATAAGCCACCACTTTACCATCCTGCATAAGCACACCACCTAAACCCAACTTGGACGCATCACAATACACCACAAAAGGTTCGTCAGACTTCGGCAAAATCAAGACTGGAGCCGTCGTCAAGCGCTTCTTCAACTCATTAAAACTGTTCTCACAATGAACATCCCACACAAAAGATTTACCTTTACACGTCAACTGCGTTAATGGAAGAGCCAACTTAGAAAATCCCTCTATAAACCTTCGGTAATAACCTGCTAGTCCCAAAAAGCTTCTAATCTCTGTAACCGACTTAGGAGTCTCCCATTGCGATACCGCTTCAACTTTAGACGGGTCAACCGCAATGCCATCGCCAGAAATAACATGGCCAAGAAAACTTACCTCTTTCAACCAGAATTCACACTTAGACAACTTAGCAAAAAGCTTCTTCTCTTTCAACACTTGTAAGACGATCTTAAAATGCTCAGCATGCTCTTCTTCAGTCTTAGAGTAAACCAGAATATCATCAATGAACACCACAACAAAGCGATCCAAATAAGCATGGAAGATCCTATTCATATACTCCATAAATACGCCAGGTGCGTTAGTAACACCGAAAGGCATCACCGTATACTCATAATGTCCATAACGCGTCCTAAATGCCGTCTTCTGCATATCTTCATCCTTCACTTTAATCTGATGGTAACCCGATCTCAAATCTCTCTTGCTAAACACACGAGCACCCACTAACTGATCCATCAAGTCATCAATTCATGGAAGTGGATACCTATTCTTTATCGTCACTTTATTCAACTGTCGATAGTCGATGCACAACCTCATACTACCATCTTTCTTCTTGACCAACAATACTGGAGCTCCCCATGGTGAAACACTAGGTCTCACGAACTTCTTATCAAGCAAATCCTCTAACTGTTTCTTCAGCTCAGCCAACTCAGAAGCTGACATACGATAAGGCGTCATAGACACAGGCTTCGTTCCAGGAACAAGATCGATCGTAAATTCAACTTCTCTTTCCGGAGGCACATCAGGAATCTCATCTGGGAAAACTTCTGGAAAATCACATACCACTTGTAACTTATCAATCACCGCCTGATTCTCAATAGATAAGGACGCCATCAAAGAAAACATCATAATTCCTTCGCGTTCCAACTGCTTCAACTGTTTAGTAGATAAGAATTCTGCCCCACTCTCTTCTTCGGGAGAAGAAAAATGCACCGTCTTGCTAAAACAATTAATAAGGACATGATTGTATTCTAACCAATTCATCCCCAAAATCACATCCATCCCAATCAACGGTAGACACACTAAATCAATCTCGATATCACGACCAAACATAGACACGGGACATCTTAAACACACAAGGGAAGTAGTCACCGAACCCTTAGCTGGAGTTTCGACAACCATCTCCCCATTCATATCAGACACAGCAAGATTCAACTTAGCAGCACAATCAAGAGCAATAAAACAATGCGTAGCACCAGTATCAATGATAGCAACTAAAGGTATATTATCAAAATAGCAAGTACCTCTGATCAAGCGATCCTCGCTCTCCGTCTGCGTACCAGTCAAAGCAAAAACTCTCCCAGTAGTCTAAGTCTTCTTAGGTTGTGTGCACTGGGACCCAATGTGACCTTCCTCATTACAATTAAAGCATACGATATCACCACGTTTGCAATCCACAGTAGTATGACCCTTCTTGCCGCAACGGAAACACCTCTTTACCTCTCCAGGACAAGCATTGCTCTTATGGCCTTTCACACCACAAGTATAGCAGACAATCTCAGCAGGAGCATCTCTCTTAACAGGTCTCCTCTCATCATTAACTCTTTGTTTGCCCTTATCTGCAGGGGCACTGTAGGGCTTAGGACGACTTTGCTGCCCTTTTCCTTTCCTCTCATTAACCACCTTGTAATGAGCCTTAGTGTCTTCCTCGTAGATCCTGCAACTACTCACCAGCTCAGAAAAGTTTCTAATCTTCTGATACCCAATAGCTCTCTTGATATCAGCACGCAATCCATTTTCAAATTTGATGCACTTGGAAAATTCAGCAGTCTCAGGGGTATAATGTGGATAAAATTTAGCTAGCTCCACAAACTTCGCCGCATACTCAGTCACTGACATGTTCCCTTGCTTAAGTTCCAGGAACTCGATCTCTTTCTTTCCCCGAACATCATCTGGGAAGTATCTGTCGAGGAATTCTCTTCTGAATACGGCCCAAGTAACCTCAGCACCGTCTTGCTCCAGAACAGGTAGAAGACTAATCCACCAGTCATCAGCCTCCTCAGCTAACATGTGCGTACCAAAACGCACCTTCTGCACCTCCGTGCACTGCATAACTCTGAATACTCTCTCAATCTCTTTGAGCCATGTCTAGGCCCCATCTGGATCATATCTCCCCTTGAAGGTAGGAGGATAGTTTCTCAAGAAGGTCTCTAGCATACGAACCTCAGCATTAGCACCAGCATTTGCATTAGGTTGTTGCCCCACCGCTTGAGCAACAGCTTCCAAGGCAGCAGCAATCGCAGCGTCATTTCTTCCAGCCATCTTAGTCCTCTTCAAAGCAAATATAAGTTAGAATAATACAACTATAGTATTCTAACTCTAAGACAACGTCACTCGACTCTCTAATTGGCCGGACAGACCGACTTGCTCTGATACCAATTGTAACACCCCGTTTTCCCAGCGTAAAAATTTCTTTAAAAAGATAATCATATATCAAAGTAAACACATAAACAGGGCATCACATTCTCAAACATCTTAAGTAATGAATAAATATTTCATTTAACTCTTCATAAAGGTAGTCATAAAATGTTACTCATTTATTGCAGCGGAAAGTCATAAAAGTCATCTCAAAAGTCTTTGGCACGCAGGCCTTATCAACGTCTTAGAAAATAATCATATAAAATAACATAATACGCAAGGAACATAGAAAATATAGTAAGGTCCCCCATCCCGTTACGTATCAGAGCACCTAGACTCAACTGCAGGAAGCCTCACACGTCTGCACCTAATCTTGGTTACCTGCACTTGCCCACAAGGCGGCAATTCCAGCAGAAGGGGTGAGATTCACAAATAATTATATTAAACATGTAATTAAATAATCACAATCAACAATCAAACGCAACTCAACATATCACAGACAAACATCTAGCATTTAAAGCATCAACATAAATAACACGTCATTTAGCATCATCACAATCATCATCATAAACATCTTAATAAACATCTTAGACGACTCGACTCGACAACATCACTTGACTATGCAACCCTAACGTCTTATATGCATGTGGTACCAATCCAGGGCATGAGCCCTCGTCGCTATGAGTATAAATATACTCCAAGGCATAAGCCTTCGTCGCTGGTGAGCAAAGCTCCAGGGCATAAGCCCTCGTCGCTGGTGAGTAAAAACTCCAGGGCATAAGCCCTCATCATAGAATGAGTATGCATGAGACTCAACACTTTTTAACTTAAACAAGTTAACATCATAAACGTCGCGGGACATCTTAATCAACATAGACTGACACATGCAGCAACTATACATAAGTAAACAGCAACATGGCAGCAAGCACATCACAAGGTATAACATCAATATTACAAAACATCACATGTACATCAAGTTTTCATAACTTATTCACTTCATATAACACGTATAAGCTTCATAAATCATCATAAGTAATCTCAATCATCATGTTCCATCACTACAGATTATATTAATCATCATTAAAAGCCTCTTAAGCTACCCCAAGGTCATCTCTCAAGGTCTTATGCGACTACAGGTCGCAAACAGAACAGGTTCTGAGTTCTGACAGAACTCGCTATGGCGAGTGGGAATGCTCGCCTCGCGAGTAACTAAGGTCCTTCTCGCTATGGCGAGTTGGAGTGCTCGCCTCGCGAGCTCTAGGGCAATGCTCGCTATGGCGAGCTGGGTTGCTCGCCTCGCGAGCGATCTAGGTCTACTCGCCGCGGCGAGTTGCATAGCTCGCCTAGGCGAGCAATGAACAGGTTGCTTACGGATTCTACGAAAATCTCACCAAAAGGTCCCAAAATCATCACTCTAAACATCTAAACTCTCAGAAACATCATCATTATGGTTAATCTACGTTCTGTACTCATCCTAAACATCTGTTCTACAGCTTTATGGCTTAATTCATGATTTTTCTCCACTTTTAACCTAATTCCAATTCTCTCAAAACAACCCTATGATTGCTAATTCCTGGTTAGATAAATTACAGAATAACATAATTAAGTTGCTAGGCTCACCCTTACCTTAGAATTGCAGAAAAACGCAGCCCTCTATGCTCTTCTCCCTTCACGTGACTTTTTCCTCTTTTTCTCCAAAACTCAGTAACGCGTACTGACTCTCTTGACTTAATTTTCCCTTTATATACTCCCAACAAATCTTATCTTATTTACTCTTTCTCCCACATAACTCTCTAAAATCCAAAACTAACCCACAACTAAATATTTTATTTTATTTTCAAATCTTATTTTATTAAACAATAAAATAAGTCACCACGTCGCATAAAATCATATTAAATCTTAATTCACCATCGCATAATATATTAATAAATATATATAACTTCTCAAATAAATCAAATAACTAAATAATAAAAAATGGGCGTTACAGCTTGGACCTGCTTAGTTAAGGTTTCAAGGTGTTTGTTCACGGTTGTTTGATTGGCTAAGATCGCAGGGTTGTCATTCACCCCAAAAACTCCCCTTTTCTTTTTCTCCGCATCTTGATGCTCATTTTCGGTCATGTTTTCAATCAGGTTCCGGACTTCATGGTCAGTCTTGGTTCTCATACTTCCACCTGCTGAAGCATCTAGGAACATCCTATTGTTAGCTGATAACCCTTCAGTAAAAACCTGTAGGTACGATTTTTCATCTAGACCATGTGACGGGCACCTCTTAAGTAACAGGTTAAAACGCTCTCAAGCATCATATAAAGTCTCACTTTCCCCTTGTTTGAAGTTTGTGATCTCATGTTTCTTGTCCCAATATTTGGACATGGGGAAATATCGCTTATGGAATTTGAGCTCAAGTTCATCCCAAGTTTGAATGGTTCCACTAGGTATGGACAACAACCACTATTTGGCCCTACCGGTTTGAGTAAAAGGAAATAGTCTCAGCTTCTTCTGGCTCTCGGTGACATGAGCTGGTGGCACACAAAATTGACAGGTTTCGTGGAAGTGGCTCAGGTGCTCATGAGGGCTCTTATCATCGCACCCATCGAATTAATTTTCCTTAAGGTTTTGTTGGACAGAACTCTTAGTATCAAAGGCCACCAGATTGGCTGGTTGGAAGACATGAGTTAGATGGCCACGGTTGGCATCCAATCCGTAGTCTCCCATCATAGGTCTAGGTGGAGGTGGGGTGGGTCTTGATCTCCCATTATGTCAAATTTAGGAGATGGTATCGATTCAGGTTCATATGGTGTTGGGCTTGTGTATCGCGGTCTAGGTGTCGGAGGAACAGAGTGAGACAACCGGACAACTCTCCGATTTGCCTTTGCGGTATTCTCGATCTCAGGATCAAAAAGCAGTTCTCCTGAACCTCTTCTACCTCGCATAAATAGCAAAATACCTTAGTAGCACTGCACGATACAAAATAAATAATGAATCACTGAAATAGTAAATCAAAAAAAAAAATTAGACAGAAAATAAAATTTGTAGAAATTCTAAGTAATAACGATATTGCCTTGTTGAAATAATTCAACAGTCCCCGACAACGGCGCCAAAAACATGATTGAAATTTGGCAAGTGTACCAAATTCGGTCGAAGTAATAAAAAAAAATTGTATCCACGAGGACTGTAATCAACTTCTACTTAGCAAATTCATTATTAAAAAGGATGTGTTAAAATTATGGTTGCCCTTGGCAGTTGGATTGTTTTTGTAACATAAACAGAGAAAAGAAATTAAAAGTTGGTTTTAGAAATTGAGAGAGAAATATGATCAAGATTTTCGAATCCTCTAATGCACTCCTATGGTAATTTGCACTCCTAATTCAATCAATGATTATCTAGCCTAACGACAGATTAACACAATAATTCTACCCAATCTCTTGACCTAGAATTCTCCCCGCAAGTAACAACCCCTTAATCTCTTAAGTTAATTCGGAACCGTTGGAGGTTTTAGTAGAACGTTGATCCCTGTGTCATAACCTAATAATGATCTATCTTTAGCTTGATTACTTAGGTTAAACTTATTACCTAGATCAGAGTCAAAAGCCAGGGTTGGTGGTCATTCTATCTCTAAGAACGATTTGCATATTCATAAAGCTAAGGTTAATAGTCAATGATAAACATACAAAAAGCATTAAACAAAAGATAATATGAATTAAAACTAGACTTTCATTGATATTCAAAGGAGTTCAACAAATTAATATTCCCATAGGGTTACATCAGATTCATCTCAGTCTCAATCACAAAGAGATTAGTTACTCATAGCTAAAGTAAGAGATAACTAACATAAAAAGAAGGATTCATACATGAATTGGATGATAGACTATGAGTTATGATGGCTGACCACTCTGCAAAGCTTCTGCTCCAAAATATGCCTTAGGTCTCAAAATTCATGCACCCTTATTCTGAAAACGCACTTTTCTATATATAGCCTAGTAAAACTCGGTGGCCAAACTCGTAAAATGGGTGACCGAACTCGCAAAAGCGTGTGGCCCATACGACAAATCGGTGGCCGAATGCTTAAATTCGATGGCCGATTTTTTACGAACTGAAAGTGCTAAAACTGACAGCAAATTCGGTGGCTGAATCCTTGTATTCGGTGACCGAATTCCAGTCTTCAAAATTCCATTTTTCTTCCTTTTTGTGGCTTGCAGCTCCATGAATCACAATGAATAACTCTTAAAAATACATGAAATATGCCTACTAAACTAGTAATGACAGAGTGTCATCAGTTTATATAAAGATGTCTTATACAAAGATGAGCCATATAATGATGTGTTATTTAAAGATGTGTATTTGTCGAGTCATATAAAGATGTGCATTGTTGAGTCTTTACTTGTGTTCATTGCATTCATTGTCAGTCCTATTTGACGATGTTGTATTTGACGATGGTGTGGACAAAATCAGTAACATA
Source organism: Medicago lupulina (assembly GCA_958299785.1). Lineage (NCBI taxonomy): Eukaryota > Viridiplantae > Streptophyta > Magnoliopsida > Fabales > Fabaceae > Medicago > Medicago lupulina. Next base: position 51,340,341 of record OY283146.1, on the reverse strand, counting down.
TCTCTGATGTCCAAAATATTTGACGTTGGTGATAGGTTTGGTACCACATACATATAGAGTCGAGTTAGAGACATTGCATTCATTGTCAAGCATATTTGAAGATGTAGTATATTTGACCATATATATATATATATATATATATATATATATATATATATATATATAGTTGAAGATGAGTTTATTTAAAGATGGTGATATGTTGGTGTTTATCAAATGATGAAAGATGATTATTAAATGATGTGAATAATTTATATATGAATATATGATTGTTGATGGTCACATGTTATTATAAGATGTTGATTGATGCCTATTTGATTTTTATTAAATGAAATTTTATATCTAAATGTTAATATTATATGATTGTGATGCATACATGTCTAAATGTAATTGTTGTGTTTTTTTTTATCTGAATCTATATATGTGTTTATGTATCTATTATGTTGGATATATTCTCACCCTCTAGTGGCGGGTTGGGCGTCTGCACTCTTGTGGTGTAGATTTGTAGGAAGAAGAAGGTTAGTAGAAGTTAGTCTCTGAGGATGGCTTTAGAGCCTACTCGTTTACTTATCGCTTTTGGGAGTCTTTATTGAGTCGATGCTCTGATTTGTGACACTAGGGATTGAGGATTTGTTTTATTTTAGATTAGGTTTTTAGAATTCTTTTGAATTCAGTTTTGATGTGGAATTAAGAATGTGAATATTTCTTTGATATTTTGAAAATTATTTTGTTGCAACGTTTAATATTTAAATGAAGTATTTTTGAATTGAAAAAGATGCGTGATACCCTTGTATGATTTATAATTGTTTGTATTATATTTTAGAAAATATATTTTAGGGTTTTAGGGTGTTACAACTATACATGTTAATCTGCATGATATGTCAGTACAGTGGTAAGATATTGGTTTTGAATGAAAAAAAAAAATCAAATTCCATCAAATATAGTTGGAATTTTGTAAAATGACTATTATTGCAAGTTCATGAAAGTCCTACTATTTCATTCATTAGGGGCACCCTATTTAAGATTTATTCAAAGAGGTAGTGCTTGTTCTGACCCATTTGCTCCATTTGGTGTTACCTTTACTTTTCCTTCTAGAAGATAACATGTCTCTTTGGAATCATAAGTCCATGGAAATTTGTTTGGAGGACAACCCCATCTGTTACATCAAAATAGGGACCATCATTTAGAGAAAAATAATTTTATGATGAGAGCAAAGAAAGATGAGTAACGTGAAAAAAAATTGGAGTAAATGTATAACTTTATACAATTAAAATAAAACAAGAAAATGTACACTTTACTAGTTTAGTCATATCTATTGATTAGTATTATTAAAGGCACTTTGTTATCCATAATAATACAGGTAAATGAATTTAAGGTACACATTGAAAAAATTTCATTGAACCTCTTCTGCAATAGATTTTACAAGGTAGCAATACACTTTCAGCAAGGGGTTTTGAACCAATAAACCATAATGAGCACATCAGTAAGTTATGTATTGTATACTACTATTATACCTCTAAACATCTATGAAGCACTAGGATTAATACACACGAAAATAACATTTATATGTAGACACTGATAATAATCATAAAAATTTGACGTGATTGAGAGTGTGTTATCGTATCGGTGTCAAACATCAACGCTTCTCAGACACCAAACATACCGTCAATAGTTATTATAAACATTCATTCTAATTAAGAGTGTCATTTCTTCATCTCTTTTCTCGTTAGGAGTTGACACTCACTCGAAGAGTGCCCTTTTCTACACTCTGAGAAAGCACCAATGATACACTCTAATTATCTCAGAGTGTAGAAAAGGGTACTCTTCGAGTGAGTGTCAACTCCTAACGAGAAAAGAGATAAAGAAATGGCACTCTTCGAGTGAGTGTAAACTCCTAGGGAGAAAATAGATGAGAAATTAAGGAAGACAATGAAGCCCTGTTATTATTCAACATATTTGGATTTGTTCACTGTTACATCAAATATGGCCAATCTTGGCATAACAACTTGGTTAATCTAAGGAAACGGAAATAACATAATTGTAAATTTAGGAAAGGAAATAAACTGAACAATAAAATTAGAAAAGGGAAATAACTGAATGTAATAAAGTGCAACTCTCTAACGAGGTCGTATCAATCAACCAGACAATTCAAGAAGTATCGCCAAGTTGATTTGCCCAAGTTGTCAAAACATTAGAACATTAGTCATATTTACATAGAAATATCATAAACAACTACAATCCCTAGGTGCCCAAATGTGACACCAGATAATAGTGTAAGTTTAAGTGTTTTGTTTTCAATCTTAACTTCACAAATTGAGAAAATGAGAAGGCAGAGATTAAGCTATGCTCGAGTGAGCGTTCGTCAAACATGATTTTGTATAATCGATGACATAAGAAAATATTTATAAGTAGGGGAAATCTATATGTTTATAAGTGTAGATGATCCTCATTTATCAAGTCGGTTCAACCACAAATTCGAAGATTAACCAAAAACAGAGTGATCTAGGTATATATACAAAGACACCTCAAATCATAGTAAAGCTCATGTTTTGAGTGGAAAATACAGGGTAACAAGCAAATTTTGTTTGACCACACACCAATAATATCCAAACACTTAAAAGATGTCGTTTGAAATTCAAAAAGATGTCTAGAGTAGTTTTTAGCGGTTATGTTCGACAGTTTCTGTATAGGCAGTTATTTAGTATAAATAAAAGTTTTTCATAGGAAAAACGGTCACAATTCAATCATACACAAAACTAACACACTCAAACTATCCGCACTCAAGGAGAAACGAGTAACAAATTGCAAATGTATGAATCTATAGGTGATCAAGCGGTTGCGACCATCACCTACGAGAAATCCCATTTGTATTCGCAACTAACCACGAAGGGAGTGATAAATGGACTGGTCGACCCTCTCCAAATATTCCTGTGAATTCAAGCTCTTTTTTCTGGCGGTACGTTGAGGCAATTTAAGTTAATCCCTTTAAATTCCTTGCAATTTACTTATTTTTTCTAGCAATTTACTCCAACGGATTCGACGCGTGTTTGATTCCGACGGTTACATTCATCTTTTACATCAAGAACATTCATACGTTCTGGAAAACAATAAGCACAATATGTCCTAAGATTTACTGGTTGATCTTGCAAGTAAACCATTTTAGAAACCAACGGTTGTTTACCAAAAATCAAGGTAAACAGGGTGTTACAGTTGGTGCGGTAATAGGCTGTGCACGTGCCTGAATTATTTCATGAGTGCTCCAGAGATTTCGCCAAAATCTAATACAAGCGGCCCCAGTTGACACTCACATAGGTGATTTCGTCAAGTGTATGCTGCAAATCATACACCACCCATAAGGGATATGAAATACATTAAAAACTTTACAGGCTTATCCTCTCAATAATGCAGTGTCTAGCACTTCACACACACACCATAGGAAAGGGACGAGAACAAAAATTAATGGTGCTAGCAGAACTAATAAGTGACTTGTTTTTACCCATATGAACCTTATTCATGGGATCTCCAATCATAAAGGTTGGGTTCCCATCACTTATTAATTTCGAGTGGCTTAAGTCTCAATCCCCTCGATGTACACAAATTTATTTCATCCCAAGGGTTTTGTTTAGTAGCTACTTTATACACAAATGAAGACAATTTTCTTTCATCATATAAGATTGACTAAGATGTCTCTAAGTCAATCAACCTCATATATTTCTCGAAGTCTAAGAAAATAAATTTAATCTCTATAATTATATTTATAGAGGTCTGCTTGCATAATTATTAAGCAACATCACTATCAATGAGGATAAATATAAATCTATTTTTAGATTAATTATATGATAAGTAAAGTAATTGTACATTTTGATTTATTCTCATTGGATTTCATTTTCAAATAACATCATTGTATTATTTTGATGCAATGGTTCATCAACTCTAAACAATATTTCATATATTGTCAAACTAACTTCCTTGATATACTTCATCAGGTCTACTTAGATAAATTCTAAGCGTGTAAAAACAAAAAGATAAATTTTAAGCGACAAACCCCTACATTGACAAAATATAAGTCCATGTGTGGATTTATTTTACAGGTCTACATGAATAATTTTCAAGTGACAACAGTTTCACAAAGAAAAATAAATCCCATTATATTTTCTCATAAACAAATTTCATTAAAAATCATTGTATTATTTGAATACAATGGATAATCCATAATATATATGTCACCAATATTTTAAGGTGTATCTCAATATATATCTTATGAGTTTATCAAGTGTCATAAAAATATATTCTGATCTACTTAGATTATTTCTAAGCGACAACAATTCTATCACACTTGTAATTCACTCATTCGTTTTTAAATTTTCTTTCAACAGTGGTCGAATTAATGTTTTAGTGGCAACAAAACTTTACTACATAACTTGAATATCAATTAGTAGACAATATGAACAAGAAAAACCAAGGACACATACCTGATAAGAAGAAATTTTCAGGAAGATGAAGACCCAGAATTAATTTGTGATGGATGCAGATAATTGTTTTTGTTTCAATATTGATAAAAGAAAATGGATATAACTTTCGGTGTTTGAACCTCGGACCTTGCATATATTATGCATTATCCCTACCAACTGAGCTAAGCTCACGAGGACATCAAACATTATAATTAATAATATGATAATAATTTTCTGCTAAAATATTTTTTTTCTATATTTCTCAATTAAAAATATGGGACACAAAATGTTTGAAACTTTTGAAATATATTAAAATTTACAACAAAGTGTAATATGGATAAAGGGTATGAAGGTGGGAAAAACACAAGAAGGGGGGGGGGGGGGGGGGGGGGGGGGGTGGGGGTGGGGGGTTGAATTGTGTTTTCAAAAACGTTTCTTTCTCGCGAAAATCAGCACTGTTCTCAGGATCAGAGTCTGAAAAGTTCGGAGTCTGATTAGAGTTAAGAGTTTGAGTGTGCAACGGATAAGAGTAAGAGAGCAAGAGAAAGAAGAACACAAGCAATTTATACAGGTTCCTTCCACAATCCGGAAGTAGTCTTGTCCCCCTTGCACTTCCAAGGAGAGTTCCACTAAAATGTAATATCAAATTACAAGTTGCTCAAACACACAAGTAAGAGACTTCCTTTGCTCAATCACACAAGAAAGAGACTTCAATGCTCAAGGACAACTCCAAGAGACTTCTAAACAATTACAGAGAATTGAAAAGAGTTTTGAATACTTGATATACAATCAGAGGTATTCACAAAACAAAACAAAACAGAACAGACTCTGTTTTTCTTAGACACTTAGAAATTCTAAAATGTGAACTTTTGTAAGAATTATCTAAGTTGTTGATGAGCAATGTTTGCGACTTTGAATGTGAGAAACAGCCTTGTTCGCGTATGTGTATATGTCTCTTTTTATTCTTCAAGTCTTCATCTCTATTTATAGAGGATTTGAGAGACGTTGGGAACTACCAGCTCATCACTTTATCTTGACCGAAGTTGATTTGACACCATTGATCTTTTGCTTGATTTGAGGATTGTACTATGAAACCAATTTCAAATCCATTCCCGTAAATATGGAATAAAGTCTGCAGTTGTTGCTGTTATTCTTGTCGTGTATAGAAGACACTGTGCAGAGTTGGTGGTTGCAGGGACAAGCGCAGACATAGTGGTTGTACATTTCGTACACTGTACTTTGTCAATGCTCTTTAGCCTCTGAAGAATATTGGCTTATGATGAATCTTGCTTCTGGAAAACTGGCTTCTGATGACGTCATCTTCAGGAGCTCTTTCTTCAGACGCACTCTGCTTCTGACTTTCCAGGAGCGCTTTCATTCAGATGCTCTCCAAGCTTCAGTCAAAATTTCCTTTGCTCTTTAATTCATTCAATCAGAACTTCTTGTAAATAATTCTTTGTTATTGGTCCTGTACACTTGAATAAACTTTTAGCAATATCCAATTGATAATTTTTAATACCTTGTTATCATCAAAACTTAAGTGGTATAATTGTGAAACACCCTTTGTTCCAACAGGGTACACTGTCCATCCGGAGGAATGGCCTTCTATTTCCACTGTCTCTCCGGAAGAAGGGTCTGCTAGTTGTCCCTTTGGTAATCAATTTCTCTTATTTATTTATTTATTGATTAAAATTTAGGAATGTAAGTCTAGTATTCAATTTTAAGTCTTTCTTTTGATTAATTAGGTTCAATTGTTGAATATTGTTGATGATGATATACCTAAGGAGCATTTCATGTTGATGACGCTAAACTTGCTGAACTCCTGACTACTAAGTGTAATCTGAAGGAATTAATGGCATTCTAGTTCCACTGTGCTCCGAAGGAAGGGTCTTCTAGAACCATTATACGTTTTATTGGGAAAATCGTGGGCTCTGTATGCAAAAGAAGTTTATATGGTAGGGAACAAGTGTTTCAAGTTGACTTGGGATTATTAATCGCTGCAGCTTGCACCCAAAAATATAGAACGCGAAATAAAATGTTATTAAAAAGAACTATTATGCGTGCGTAATGTGAGCATCATAGCCTTTATTTTTATTTTATTTTCATATTGTGTTCTAATTTCCTCTGAGCGCGAAACATCAACAACACACTAGTTTATGTTTTTTCTACTTTTTGTTTTGAAAGGATGAGTAGTTTAAAGGTGGTAGGGACATCACATTGTATATAGGGTCCCCGTGAGCTTTGAAAGACTGAGTTTAAAGGTGAATTTTTAGCCATTGGACAAAAAATATAAACATTAACAAGAGACCACTTGGATGATATGGTAAGGGATAATTTTCAGCTTAACCAGATGTTTTATGTTTGAACCCAAATGTATCTATTGAGGGAGACATTTTGTTTACCTCATATAGGAGTAGTCTTTGCAGTTGCACACTTAGGATACTCAATTCACAAAAAAATAAATAATATAATATAATAAATAAACATTATATGTATAAAAATTCCTTGTTCACATTATGTCTATACTCTATACTTTTAAGGATCCTTTACCACGTGTCAAAATGAATTGTGAATCAGGTAACTTTGGTTCATCTAATTCTGGGATCAAATCGCTTATCACTTACTATAGGTCCATGATTCATTTAAGACAAACAAATAAAGTAAATAAATATTAAAACCCTAGCTAATAAGAGATACACAGCATGAGTGCCTAGTTGAAGACAATTCGTAAGTGTTGGACTGACCAGAAGATGCAAAAGGTGACCGGAAAACCTGGGTGGAATGATTCCGCAATGGAAGGAAAGCTGTCACAAGAAGTGAGAAAACTACTTTGTTTTATAGTTTTTTCTCCCTTTTATGGCATGATGATATTGTTTTGTGCCCAACATTGAAATTTGTGCCACGACATGGCCCCTATGTCCCCACCACTATTATGCGGCGCTACTGTTGCAATATAGCGTCCGCCGTCCACTCCGTCCATCTCTGTAGCGCCGCTATTTGGCACTATTGACAACATAGGTTTTACTATTATTTATGATTATGATATTATGCACATGTGTTCGTGTGTGTGTGTATATATATATATATATATATATATATATATATATATATATATATATTATCTTCTGTCATAGCATAGTTTTTGACCTCAAGTGAATACATCAGAACATATTGAAGAATTTGAAGCGTATTACCTCTTCCCATGCACTCCAATTGGTTAGAGATCATAAATAATATTTGTATAACCATTTTGTGATCTCTTTTGAGACATCTCTCATACTCACATTATATTCTAATTCTCTCTCTTCTTATTGTTTTTATTATTCATAAAGATGAGAGAAGAAATGGTTGTTTTAAAAGTTGTTCAAAAAATAATTGTACAAATATCATTCATCTAATTTTAAATTCCTCTAATTTTAAGTATGTATTTTTTTGGTATAATTTCTATGGCAATTTTTTCTTTGGTCATTTTATAAATCTTAGTATGATTTTTTGTAAAAAAGTAAATAATATCTTAGTATGTTTTTTTGAGAGGATAAATCTTATTATGCTGAATTCGTGAATTTTATATCTTTTTGGTAAGTATTTAAAAAAGGAAATGTTAACTTGTGCCCCCGAGACACTCGTTAAGAAATTATAAAAAGATTTTTTTTTTGGAAATCGTGTATTTTTTAAAAGTTAAAAAATTGCTCTTTTCAATATTATTATTATTATTATTATTATTATTATTATTATTAGCGAAAATACGAGCACTCACGTGCCAGTCTTTCCGCTCTTTTTATTGCGTTAATGTTTCAAAATTATGAACGGTGTTTTTTTATGAGATTTTGATTAAAAGTAAAAATATAAATGTTTGTTTTCAAATTATAACAAATCAAACTAACTATGATGATCTATTTCAATGTCAGCAACAATATAACAAAAATAAATATAATCTAAATTTATTTTTTTAATGACACCAAAAATGATCTTTAGTATAGAAAAAGTTGTTTAAGGGTATAATTGGGATAATGAAAAAGTAAGTATATATATACTCATCTAGTTTGTTACATTTTTTAAAGGATAAACAAAAATTGGACATATATACACTCACATTGTGTTTGTTACATGTTTATTTAAATATTTGATTTTACTCTTATCTATTTGTTAAATGTGTTATTTGTATTGAAGGTTGAGGGTAATTTTGGAAAGAAAAAAAATCATCCTAAAAGAGGCAAAATATGTTATATTCTTTATTTATAGTATAGATAAGTGAAGATTTGACAACTAAAGAAATAATTGTAGAACATTTTATATAAGAGAAAATGTAAAAGAATGTAAAATTTAGGGAGAACACAACTAATTTCTATATTTCTACGATATAAATAATAGATAACAATGTAAAATGTGTGTTTCTACAATGAATAAAGTATGATATTAAATGTCCATAAATCCTAACTCAATTGATAAAAATGTCAAAATTGTTAGATCGATCGTTGTGACCGAGACTTGAACCCCGTCACTTTCACTTATGTGTTTGAGTTTCAATGATTACTTATCATTCTGTCTATCTAAAAAACGTATAAGATTAAATGTATCATAACTTCCATTAAGAAAAATAATTTAAATGTATCACAATGTCAATACTAAACAAATTTTATAGTGACCCCAACAAGTGAGAAAAAAAAAAGGAATCTCATACCTGTTAAGACAATAATATCCAAAAATAGTACAAATTTAATAGCTATTTCACTACTTATTATAAATGACAAATATGTGGTCATTCATGTAAAGAACTTATTTTTAGGGAACGTAATCGGTCATATAAACAACTTATGGACCCAAATTCATCACGATCTACACATGATATTGACTATTAGATATAAATAATTGACAGCAGTGTAAAATAGATTAGGTATGACAAATATGTACCCAAATTCATCATGAGCTACACATGATATCAACTATTTGGTGAAGGTAGCAAAGCTCATATTCATGCTTCACCTAATAGACTTTAAAATATAACTGGAATTGTCAAATTATAATCAAACATGTGAAATTTGTGACACTGAGCGAATTCAATTCTGCAACTTGTGAGTTCAGTAAGATATTGATCTTGTAACCTAAGAGAAACAAATTTTAAATTCCATCGAATAAGGTCGTAAAACGACTATTAATGTAAATTTAATGGATGTTTGGTATTGCGGTGGATTTGTCAGAATCATAGCGACTCACCTTGATTGTGTAGAAACCTTGTAGCATTTGCAAAATTAAAGTGGTTCACCATGATACCATAATACCAAAAATGCATTTAATAACTAATAATTTCTCTTGTCCATTTTTTTTAAACAAAATATTATACATGCTAATAATTAACATATATTCTGTTAGTTGACAGAAATATGAACTAGTAAAAGCAAAATGATAGGTTTGTAAAGAAATTAACACAATGTATTAATATGTGATACATGACATACTAAACAAAATAACACAGACACTTTTAGCAACAAAAGCTAACAACCACTTTAATGACAAATCAGTTCATGAAAGTCCTACTATTTCACTCATTAGGGGCACCATATTTAAGATTTATTCAAATAGATAGTGCTTGTTCACAGCAACAGACACATCCCAAGTACAACTCATCCCTTTAGGAAACACAACCAAGTCACCAGCACCAAATTCAACTGACTCATTTGCTCCATTTGGTGTTACCTTCACTTTTCCTTCTAGAAGATAACATGTTTCTTTTGAATCATAAGTCCATGGGAATTTGCTTGGAGGACAACCCCATCTGTTGCATCAAAATAGGAGCTACCACTTAGAGAAAAGCAATTTTATGAAGAGAGAAAAGAAAGAAGAGTAACATGCAAAAGATATATAGTAAATGTATAATTCTATATAATTAAAACAAAACAAGAAAATGTACACACTTTACTAGTTTATTCATGACTTTTGTGATTGGTATTCTTAAATGCACTTTTTATTCATAATAATAATGAATTTAAGCCAAACTTTCATAGAACGTCGTCTAAAGTAGATTTTATGAGAGGCAGCAACACACTTTCACCAAGGGATTGTTTGAACTAATAAAACATAATGAGCACATGAGTAAGTTATGTATTGTATACTACTAGTACTATTATATCTCTAAACATCTATGAAGCACTGAGATAGACACGAGAATAACATTGACATATAGACACCGATAATAATTATAGAAAATGGAAGTGATTGAGTGTTATCACATGCATTGATGTTGTGCTTGTGCCGGTGTCAAACATCGACAGTCTTGGACACCAAACTTATCTTCAATAAAAAGGTTGGAGGAAGTTGACTTGTTTATCATATAATAGTTCCTGATCTACTATAACATCCTAGGAGAACATTTTGAGAAGAGAAGTGTTTAAAACAACATATTCTGATACTTGTGTTAATCAGAACTTACTGACAGTTATCATTATCATCTTTACTATCAAATAACATTATTTTAATTAACTTTTTCCTGCACATAGAAAGACCACATTGGAAATTTGGTTACTATTCAGTTCCATCAGTGCACAGTGCACTATAGTCTATAGTTGACCATAACAAAATCCAAGGACTCTCAGCTAGCTAAGCCAAATTGAGGACAAATTAATAGGATGATTCTTGCTGTGTATTCTTATGTCTGTTATGACTGTAGGATACATAATGCAATTACGTCAGAATCATATTTGCATTGAAATCATATTTGCACACTCTAAAATGACTTATTCCCCGGATACTGTCATTGCTTCTTTTCCAGGAAAAGAAGTTCATGACCCATAGGCCTTTTACCTCCACGCGGCATTGCTCTGTCAGGCTTTCGCCCATTGCGGAAAATTTCCCACTGCTGCCTCCCGTAGGAGTCTGGGCCTTGTCTCAGTCCCAGTGTGGCTGATCATCCTCTCGGACTAGCTACTGATCACCGCCTTGGTAAACTATTACCTCACCAACTAGCTAATCAGATAATCATTTAAGTCAAATGCCTTGAACAACCGGACTATTCAAGAATTCTCGTCAATACCTTTGGGGTAGGCATTTTCGCATATTTATCGACCAAATGAGTTTGCGGGTTTTCTCAATCAGACTGTTCAAACACCGTCACAACATCGATGGCTCACTTAATTTTCAAAACAATACACTTCTAAAGTTTCTTTTTTCATTAACCTGGCCAGAACCTATGAAATTTCAATACACATTCTTATCACTAAATGCACGCATCTAAGACAAAGTCGAAACTTTAATAATTCAAGTCTGCTTTGCCTAAGTTGTCAAAATGTTAAAACATTAGTCATATTCTGTAGAAATGTCATAAACAACTACAATCCCTAGGTGCCCAAATGTGACATCAGATAATAGTGTAAATTCAAGTGTTTTGTCTCCGCAAATTGAGAATATACAAAGGCATAGGTTAAGCTATGCTCGGTGAGCGTTTATCAAACATGATTTTGTACAATTAAATATGTAGAGCGATATATTTTGGATCTCTGTGGTCTAAAAGCAAGTTTGATATAAAAGTTGGAGGGAAAAAATCCAACTTTTGATCAGTTTTAGTCAAATCGATGTTGAAGGGAAACACAATTCTGATTTCAAAATAACCAAACAACGAGATGTTCACCAAAATCACATTTGACACGAGAAAACTCAAGTTTGACACTCCTTATTGTGTATCCAAACACGCAATATGGAGTCAAGTTTTTGAAAGAAGGGACTGCAATGATTCTATATGTTCACATGTTAATATTGCCCTTAAACTTTAGCAAGTAAGCCTATGTTTGGTTCCATGGCCAGACACCCCCGAATACTCGTCTGGGTAAACATAGTGTGACTACAAATTTGTTATGTTTGGCTTCCGGTCCGAAAATTGATTCTAGCCTCAAACTCAATTATACTCTTAAATGTTAGATTTCTAGCATTTGTGGTGACAAAAAAAAACAATATTCAAATTAATTAAAAGTGAAAGATACTTTACACACTCAAAAGTGATTTTGATACAAACATAAATTGATAAAAATCACTGTGAAAACATAAATCACTTTACATTCAACTTCCTCGTAACCAAAATAAATCTTTCGAATCAATTCATTCATAACCAATTTTCATTACTTTAGAATCAAGCACACACAAAGTTATAAAAAACACACACCAATCTATCTCATACATCATTCTTAAAAGTTTAGAAACAAAACAGAATGAAATCAACGTCACAAAAGTATAGCTTGAATTTTCAGTTATTTCAAAATCTATAATATCATAAACTAACTAGGTAGTAAGCGTCCAAATTTTTTATTTTTTTTTGCACATAGACAAAGTGGTTAACATCACCTAAAAACTGACACATACAAAGAAGATCCCAGATTTGAACCTGGCAACCACGGAAAATGTCACACCTAACAATCTCGACATTGTCAGTTGAGTCAGGCCTTACCTTACAGACATCATCCAAAACATTTTGTTTAAAAAAAATATGTTTAATATTCACAAAGCTAGTATCTTTCAATGCCTGAGCTTGATGATCCAATTCAAGAAGATAAACTTATTAAAAGTCTAATATTAGATGAGAGATGACCTAAACAAATGTTTATAAGTGGGGGATAATCCTCACCTCACAAACTGGTTTGTGGGGTTATTTAAGGTCTAACCACATTCTAAGATGACATCAAAGCCTCTCCAAGATCTATCGGGACGCCTGCTATCAAGTATCCGTTATCGGGTCACACACCATTTCTATTCAAGCACCAATCCCAGTAGTGTTGAGCATGAGGGATGTGTTAAAAGTCTCACATTTGATAAGAGATGATTAAAGAGGCTCTGATAGGACAGTGGCTGAAAGTAGCAAGTTGGGCCAAGTAACAGAGACACATAATGAGAGGCCCAAGAGAATGATCAAGGCTCCAAAACACTTGAAGGATTATGTCATCACGTCTAAGGGAAAACTACATCGAGGAAGCATCTAGAAGAATGCACAAGGACAAGGATTTACCAATTCTGTTAGAGCAGCGTAGAGTGTGGAAACAATAGCTGTAATCTTATTTCAATTCTGTCATTTAGTGGACAGTGTTAGAGTATAGTATTAGGCTTGTAATAAGTAAATAGCTTTAGCCTATTAGAGAGTGACATGTGTCACTCATCTCTAGTCTTTACTTTCAGCTATATATACTTGTACTCTCTCAGATTCAATTAATACAGAATATATCTTTTCTCCCTTTTCTCTTTCTCTCATCCTTTCTCTCTCTTCTAACAACCTCTGTAACTAACTTCTCCAAGCTTCAACAATGGTGATCACAGTTTCTAATATGGTATCATAGAGCTTTTTATTTCCCGATCCTAAGCCATGGTTTCTGCTTCGTCTTCTTCGTCTTCTCCGATTCCTACGAACAACACTGAAGCTAACATGAACGGCGGTGGAGTTCAACGCGTCACTCCCGCTGCTTCAAAAACGTTCAAACAGATCGTATCGGTCAAGCTCGACGATACGAACTATCTCCAATGGAAGCAGCAGGTTGAAGGAGTTCTACGTGGCACGAAAATGGTGCGCTACGTAGTTTCGCCGCAAATTCCACCGGTTTTCCTCTCCGATGCTGCGCGCGAGGCCGGTGATGAAAATCCGGCGTTCACCGATTGGGAAGAACAAGACTCTTTGCTGTGTACGTGGATTCTTTCCACTATCTCTTCCTCCCTGCTTGCGCGCTTTGTTCGCCTGCGTCATTCACATGAGGTATGGGATGCGATTCATGCTTATTGTTACACACAAATGCGCACTCGTTCGAGACAACTTCGTTCTGAATTGCGTACTATTACTAAGGGTGCGCGTTCCATTACTGAGTTCATAGCTCGTGTTCGTACTCTTTCTGAATCCTTAATGTCAATTGGAGATCCGGTGTCTCATCGCGATCTCATTGAACTTGTTCTTGAGGCTTTACCAGAAGAATACAATGCCATAGTTGCTAATGTAAACAGTCAAGCTGATCTCATCTCTTTGGATGAACTTGAATCTCAGCTTTTGACACAAGAATCACGCAATGAAAAATTCAAGAAAGCTTTGATTGGAGATACTGCCTCTGTTAATGTGACTCAGTCCTCCACTCCTGATGGACAAAGTGGTGGTAACAATCAGGCTTCATACTTTGATCAGCAGAACAACTTTCCCTCCCATCCCACTGGAAATGATACCTCTCAGTATCCTAACCCTAATTTTGGTAATAAAGGTGGCTTTAGAGGGAGAGGATCTCGTGGTGGCCGTTTCAGAGGCAGGGGAGGACGCAATTCTGGTAGAGGAGGCTCTGTTCAGTGTCAGATATGCTATAAGGTTGGGCATGATGCTAGTATTTGCTACTACAGGCTGTCTGTTCCATCTCAGTATGAAGGATATGGATCCTATGGTGGACCCTTTGCTGGCTATGGAGGTTCTGGAAGTGGTTATGGAAACTATGGTCCTCCTTCTAATGTTTGGCAGCAAGGTGTAAATCCTAGAGCTCCATCTGGACCTACCTCCAGGCCATCCTTTCCTCCTCAATATGGTAATCTCAGGCCTACACCACCACAAGCTTATTTGACTGGTACTGAGTCCATTAACTCTAACTGTCTTCAGAACAATTGGTACCCTGATTCTGGTGCAACTCACCATGTCACACCAGATGCAACAAACCTTATGGATGCTGTATCCCTATCAGGTTCTGACCAAGTACATGTTGGTAATGGTCAAGGTCTGTGTATCAACTCTGTTGGCTCTTTAAGTTTCACCTCACCTTTTTCTCCCCATACTACTCTTAAACTTCACAACTTGCTTCATGTGCCTTCTATTACTAAGAATCTTGTCAGTGTCAGTCAATTCACAAAAGATAATAATGTATTTTTTGAGTTTCATCCTAACACTTGCTATGTTAAATCCCAGGGTTCTTCTAAGGTTCTTCTTAAAGGTCACATTGGTGCTGATGGCTTGTACCAGTTTGACAGTCCCTCTGTGTCTTACCCTGCATCTCAGCTATCCACTTCAAGATCAAGTTTCAACTCCAAATGTCAAGCTAATGAGTGCTCCTTTTACTCTAGCTTCCCTATATCTAGGATTCAATGTAATAATCTTGGAAGTACTTTTACTCCAATTGATAGTAGTAGTAACACTAGTAAAGCTACCAATTCTTCTTTGTCTATGTACAAAGTCTGGCACAATAGGCTTGGCCACCCTAGTCATGAAGTCCTTAGAAATGTAATGCAATTGTGTAAACAAAAATTTCCTAATAAAAGTGTCACAGACTTTTGTTCTGCTTGCTGTTTGGGAAAATCTCATAGATTACCCTCTGTTAACTCTAATAATGCCTATAATGCACCTCTTGAGCTTCTATTTTGTGATTTATGGGGTCCTGCATCTGTTGAGTCTCATGGTGGTTTCTCATATTTTTTAACCTGTGTTGATGCATATTCAAGATACACCTGGATATTTCCACTCAAGCTTAAGTCTCAAACCTTCACTGTGTTCAAGAACTTTAAAAGTATGGTGGAATTACAGTACAATCATCCCATCAAGTCTGTGCAAACTGATGGGGGTGGAGAATTTAAACCCTTCACTAGTTTTCTTACCACATTAGGTATCACTCACAGATTGACATGTCCCCACACACATCATCAGAATGGTTCAGTAGAGAGGAAGCACAGGCACATAGTTGAAACTGGCCTTACACTGCTAGCCACTGCTCAATTACCTCTACAGTACTGGGATCATGCCTTTTTAACAGCAACATACCTCATCAACAGGCTTCCATCTGCTGCACTTGACAACAGATCCCCTTTTTTCTTGCTCCACCTTCAGTTCCCTGATTACAAGTTTTTCAAAAGCTTTGGCTGCTCTTGCTTTCCCTTCACCAGACCTTACAACAGCAGCAAACTTGAGTTCAGATCAAAGGAGTGTATATTTCTTGGATACTCTCCCTCCCATAAGGGGTATAAGTGCCTTGACTCTGAAGGAAGACTCTATGTGTCTAAAGATGTTGTCTTCAATGAACACAGATTTCCTTATAAGGAATTATTCTCAAGCAATCAGCCTTCCACCACTGCTGACAGTTGTTCTACCTTTTCTACTTTTCCTATTTTACAGCCTTCCCACAATATCACACCTACAAATGACACCACTGCCAGTCATTCCACCCATCACAATGCCTCCCCCACAAGCACTAATTCACTCTCCATCACTACTCCTCCTATACATATCAACAGTGAACATGCATCACCTCATCACACTCAATCTGAAACTCCTCCCACTTCATCTCCTAGCCATCAACATCTACCACCAGGACCCATCCTAAATCCAACACCAGTTACTATTATTTCCCCTTCACAGTCCCCCATACATAGCCAGCCTAGTAATGCCAGTTCTCCTGTTTCAAATGAGTCTGCAGCTGGCCCCTTTTCACCTCCTGCTCCCCCACACCGTATTCATCCCAATAACACTCATGCCATGGCCACTAGAGGCAAGCATGGTATTGTTCAGAAAAGACTTCAACCCACTTTGCTTCTAACTCACCTTGAGCCAACAACTTACAAGCTGGCTATGAAGAACTCAGATTGGCTTCAAGCTATGCAACTTGAGTATGATGCCCTATTGAAAAACAATACATGGACCCTTGTATCTCTTCCACACAATAGGAAAGCTGTAGGATGCAAATGGGTGTTTAGAGTGAAACAGAATCCTGATGGGAGCATAAACAAATATAAAGCAAGACTGGTGGCCAAAGGGTTTCATCAAATACCTGGTTTTGACTACAAAGAGACATTCTCACCAGTTGTCAAACCAGTCACTGTCAGAACAGTTCTGACTTTAGCAGTGACAAACAAGTGGTGTATTCAACAGCTGGATGTCAACAACGCCTTTTTGAATGGCTATTTAGAAGAGGAAGTATATATGATACAACCCCCTGGCTTTGAAGTGACTGATTCTTCTTTGGTTTGTAAGCTGAACAAGGCACTATATGGGCTCAAGCAAGCTCCCAGGGCATGGTTTGAGAGACTGACATCTACCCTCCTTAAGTTTGGATTTTGTGCTAGTAAGTGTGATCCCTCCTTATTCACTTTACATGACAATCACCACAGCACGTTTATCTTAGTCTATGTGGATGATATTATCATCACTGGAAGTTCTAAGCCATTACTTCAGCAACTTGTTCAGAAGTTAAACTCAGAATTTTCACTAAAAGACTTGGGACAGCTTGACTACTTTTTGGGAATTGAGGTGCACCATTCTGATACTGGCTCTCTGCTCTTATCTCAAACTAAGTACATACGTGACCTACTTGTTAAGGCAAATATGTCTACAGCCAATGGTATTGCATCTCCTATGGCCTCCAGCACAAAGTTGTCCAAATATGGGTCTAATCATGTCTCAGACCCTACTTTCTTTAGATCAATAGTAGGAGGACTTCAGTATGCTACTATAACTAGACCTGAGATCTCCTATTCAGTAAATAAAGTTTGTCAGTTCATGTCTGCACCTTTAGAGGACCACTGGAAAGCAGTAAAAAGGATCCTCAGGTACTTGCAAGGCACTATCAATCATGGTCTCCTAATCAGCCCTGCATCCTTGCATGAACCTCTGTCTCTCACAGGATTCTGTGATGCTGACTGGGCCTCTGACCCAGATGACAGAAGAAGCACCTCAGGTGCCTGCATTTTCTTAGGTCCCAATCTCATCTCTTGGTGGGCTAAGAAACAAACTCTTGTTGCCAGATCCAGTGCAGAGGCAGAGTACAGGAGTCTAGCACAAGCCTCTGCTGAAATCCTGTGGCTACAATCTCTCCTACAGGAATTAAAAGTACCTATTCAGGTGCCTCACATATATTGTGACAACTTGAGCACTGTGTCACTGGCTCACAACCCTGTACTTCACTCCAGAACAAAGCACATGGAGCTTGACATCTTCTTTGTCAGGGAAAAAGTTATCAGCAAGGATCTGGTTGTTTCTCATGTACCTGCACAATACCAGTGGGCAGATATCCTCACCAAGCCTCTCTCTACCTCTAAATTTTTGGAACTCAGAGACAAACTGAGGGTCACTGACCCCATCAGTTTGAGGGGGGAATGTTAGAGTATAGTATTAGGCTTGTAATAAGTAAATAGCTTTAGCCTATTAGAGAGTGACATGTGTCACTCATCTCTAGTCTTTACTTTCAGCTATATATACTTGTACTCTCTCAGATTCAATTAATACAGAATATATCTTTTCTCCCTTTTCTCTTTCTCTCATCCTTTCTCTCTCTTCTAACAACCTCTGTAACTAACTTCTCCAAGCTTCAACAATGGTGATCACAGTTTCTAATAGACAGTACTCAGTATAAAACTGATGTAACTTTCATTTGGAAATCAAGCAAGAATTAAATCTCATTCTCTCTCTCTCTCTCTCTCTCTCTCTCTCTCTTTAGTCTTAGGAGGCAGCTAGGCCTTCAACTCTAGCTGATTACTGGGTTCCTAACAGTTTGGTGCTTTCATTAAGAGTTAGATCACGGAAATGGCTACTTATAGGCTGGATTAAGGTGTTCCACCGAATACTGATAGGTGGGCGAAGCCGCCAAAGAGGAAAGGGCTACCATCGAGTCAGTGCAGATAGAGTGAAAGCCGTTGTGGACGTCGCCTCTTAAAGGGTATGGCAATGTTAGGAGTCCCACATCAGGTAACTAAAAGTGCTTGATGTGGTACTTAAGCCATGAGGCTCTCCCACCTATTGGACTAGCCTTTTGGGTTGGACTCTACTCATGGGCTTAAATCCCAACAGGCTCACATCGAAACATGTTGAACAAGTGTTTATAAGTGGGAACAATCTCAAACCGGTTTTGTGATGTTTCTTAAGCTCAACCACAGATTCTAAAATTAACCAAAAACATACCGAAGACGAAAGGGCATGATGATCTAGGTATACACATTCACATCAAATCATAGTAAAGCTCATTTTTTTTCAGCGAAAAAATAACAAAATCTTGATAAAAAAAATACACAAAAATAATGTAAAATGTGTAGAAGAAAGAGAATAGAGGATATACTTGGACCATTGTCTAACACCAAGTTGAGTGAGTTTTTCTTCAGAAGGGTTTCTCTCAATCTTGATGCCCAATTTCTCTGTCACGGTACTCATACTTTCTTCTCTAAATCAATCAAGGAAGATGCGTCTTGGTTTGATTGTTAAAACTGAGAATCTTTGGGAGGGTGACGGTGAACTGAAGAACATAAAAAGTTTATGTGTGAAGAACGCACGGGTTAAATTTATCTGCTAATACTGCTATGGAACAATATAATTTCTTTCTTTTTTTTTTTTTGTTAAAATCGAACAATATAAACATGTTTTGACAATGATTATTACTTCTTAGTTACGTTCTTAATTTTTTTTTGGATTATATTAACAAACCAAAACTGGTTTACTTTGCAAAAGACATGTTAAAGTAAGAGTAAGACACACAACATTAATTACAAGATTCCAAAGCCAAAACAATGTCACTTTATGGATCGGAGAGCGCAACGACAAAATTACAAAGCTAAACACATATAAAGGAGAGGGTATCACCATTGGTCATGATAAATAAAAGCAATATTGAACAAATTTGCCTTTAACTACACGAAAGACAACAACTTAACTTTGTATAAAATCATATGTAAATCCGATGCTATATTTTTAAAAATCTGGTTATTCCTTTCCTTCGAAATAGTCCAAACAGAAGCAAGCCAAATCAATCTAAAAAATGAATGAGATTAACGAGGTAAACCAACAAAATGATCAAAACTGAAGAAAGTGATCGCGCAACTCAAACGAATCAACCGTAGAAATGTCTAACCACTTCCATATGAGAGACCATAGACGGCCGAACAAATTGCACCCCAAAAACAAATGCACCACCATTTCTGAAGATTCGCAACCTCCAACACAAACGTTATTGCCGTCCTCAAGAACCTTCCTCCGCTCGAGATTATCTCTAGTTTGTAACAAACAAACAAACAAAGAGACCTTTAACGGAACCTATCTATGCCAAATATAATCACTTGTTTGATTAAAAATTTGTTCTTAAATTTAACTTATTTCTAAATTATTAGATACATTTATTTTTTATTTTTCAAATAAACCCCTGATTAATACGACTAAGTGCTTTGTAATTGAAAAAGTCAAAATTTACCACACATTTTAAGTATATGCATATATAAAATAGACACATTAGCTACATTACTACCTTTTTTTTTTAGAGTAAATTACACTCCCCTCCCCTCAAAGATGCTTGAAATACACTCCCCTCCCCTCTTATGTTAAAATATACAATTTCCTCCCTTGAAAAATAAAATTTACACTCCCCTCCCTTATAAGATGATTGAATTACAACCCCCTCCCTTGATAATTAAATATGCACTACACTTTAATCTAGTTTAACATAAATAAATATTTTTATGATATATATTAATTTTAAACCACCCTTTAAGAAAAATTAATTCATTTCTTTATAATTTAAATGTTAATGATAATTAAATTTAAATATTTTGCTATTGATTTTATAATTTAGAGTTTAAAATTAACTTTTAAATAACCATGGTTTATTGTCGTTAGTAATTTTTCACATATTTTAATTTTATTTTGGCTTGTTTCATATTTGATAATCGGGTTTAAAACTACATGTTAATGAAATTGTGAATAAAAAATAGCAAAAAAATATGTATTCAATTTTTTATTATGTTAAAATATGTATTCAATATTGTTTTTTTTCGAAGTGTATTAGATTATTATTTTTTTGCTAGATTATTAAAAATAAAAAAATATATATTGAGGGAGTAAAGTGTAGATTTTAACATAAGAGGGGAGGGGAATGTAATTCAAGCTTTTCTTAGGGGAGGGGAATGAATTTTTTTTTAATATGTTTTGAATAAGAGGGGAGGGGAATGTATATTTTAACATAAGAGGGGAGGGGAGTGTAATTCAAGCATCTTTGAGGGGAGGGGAGTGTAATTTACTCTTTTTTTTAATAAGAGTGAAAAATGCAATTGGAGCCCTTATGAGCATTAATGACATTCTTTCCCAAACCAATAGTAATAATTAAGCGTGTATCATTGCAAATACTTGATGCAATATCTATATTTCTAAGCAATATTACCGAAATGTCAATCTTAAAATATAATTTATGATTTGAAATCTCAAAATATTTAATACCATTCAAAAACTCAATAATTACCCACCTACGATAAGTGGATAAAACAATTTCAGATATGTGATTCCTAGAGTACTGAATGCAAATATCATTTGGAATCTCAACCACTGCTTCACCAATGTTGTCACAACCTGGTTTTCCATCAACAATATCAAGAATCCACTTAGCAAAAGTTCTGAGAAATTCATTCTCTACAATGTCATTCGAGAACAACAATCTCATGTTTCTTGTCAACCTTAATACCTTGCAACTACCCCACAATGGAGAAGAATTAATAGTTGCATGAACAATATCAACTTGACTTCCTCTAGGTATAACAATTTTTTTTGGTCAGAAAACACCACTGAAAACAATAGTTTTATCCCCAAAAGAAAGATCCTCATAACCATCAATAACATTACTTATTACATCACACAACGTTACGTCAAAGGCTTCAAATGTCCATCTATTGACTATGGGGGCTTCATCACAAATTATCAAACCGGTCATAATCCATAAAGCTGCTTTTTTACTACCCTTTTCAATACGACAACACGATTCTTCTGAAATATCCAAAGAAACAAAAAATTGTGAATGTAAAATTCTACCACTAGGAAGAAGAAGCGAAACAAATCCACCTGAGGCAACATTCAAAACAATATTGCCTTCTGATCGAAAATAAAAGGATAACACCTTCCACAAATAAATAAATTTTCCCAGTTGCACTATAGCAATAAACAAAGAAAATGAAACCCAAATTATCTTCAAACATAAGAAATTTTTTATAGTTAATAGAGTTTTATAGTTAATTCCTTTAAAAAGAAGAGTTTAATTGTTAGTCAGAGAGAGATGTAATGTAATTTTAAAATTTCAAAACCATCTTTTATACATTTTCTTAAAAAAGAAAAACTAAAGCACAAATTTAAAACAAAAATATAATTGAACATATTTATTTAGACACAATACATAAACTACGGATAATTGTGTCATTTCATCTTTAATGAGAAGTGCAATGTTGTCATTTTCTAAAATGTCTTTACCCCCTTGTAAATTGGGCGAGTTCCGGTTTTCACCCCTGTAAAAAAAAAAGTTTAGATTCCAACCCTATAATATGAAGATTCTCCACAAAACACACCTGTAATATAAAGATTCTCCACAAAACACCCCTGACCCCATCCAGACGCTGATGTGGCATGCCACTGTGTAATTATTTTTATTTTTATTTTTTTTAAAACCTGACACGTGTGTAATGGACGCTGACGTGACACACCACTGTGTAATTATTTTAATTTTTATTTTTTTAAAAACTGACATGTGTATAATGGTTTAAAAAATTATTTTTAAAAAGATAAAAAATAAAAATAAAAACTGAAAATTTATTTTAAAAAATAAGAAAAAAAATCGATTTTTTTAAAAAACGAAAATAAATTAGACTTTTTTAAAAAATAAATAATTTTTTATATTCATTTAAATTTAAAAATAGAAAAAAAAATCAGATTATTTTTTCTAAAATTGAAAAAATCGGAAGAAAAAATCAGATTTTTTTTAAATTTAAAAAAACAGAAACAAATTCAAATTTTTTTTTCCTAAAATTTTATAAAATCTTTTTCAAAACTAAAATATTAGAAAAAAAATAATTATTTTTTACGAAAATGAAATTTTTTGGAACTTAATGTATTTCAAAATTTTCGAAAATAATTAGAAAATATAATTCGAAAAAGTTTAGATTTTTTTTTCGTAATTAAAAAGCTTCATTTTCATTTTTATACAAAAATAAAAATTTTGGAAAATATTTTTCGTAGTAAAAAAAATTCCTTAATTTTTCAAAATTTTATTTTTTCGTAAAATCAAAATTCCAGATTTTTTTTCTTCTTATTTTTAGAAATTTTTTATTTTCCTTAAAAAAAATTTAATTTCAAATTTGTTTTCCTAAATTTTGGTTTTTTTAAATTTTAAAAATTAAACTCCATAATTTTTTATTTTTTTCGAAAATATTTTTTTTACGATTTTTTTATTCTAAAAAATTAATTTTCTGATTTTTAAAATAATTTTTTATTTTTCAATTAATATAACTTCATTTATATTATTTTTTATTTTAAAAAAATAAAATAAAAAATTAATTATACAGTCAGCGTGCCACATAATCAAATATGCACAGTCAGCGCGCCACTCAGCATGCCACGTCAGCGTCAGGGTCTAAAACGAAAGAATCTTAAATTACAAGGTTGAAATCTAAACTTTTTTTTTACAGGGGCGTAAACCGGAACTCGTCCAAATTACAGGGGGGTAAAGACATATTAACCCTTATTTAGACACAATACATAAACTACGGATAATTGTGTCATTTCATCTTTAATGAGAAGTGCAATGTTGTCATTTTCTCTCTTACTCTTCCTCCTTTCACTGTAATTTCCCCTTCTCTCTCTAACTGCTCCTCTTCCCTTCACCTCTTCCTCCTCCACACAACACTGACAAAAATAAATCCGCAAATTTAAATCCAAATAACAAACCAACATGAAAATGGAATCTGAGTAGACTTGGATCTGAGACGACTGAAGCGAAGTAACGATTAGATTTGAATGACGAAAGCGGCCACCGAAAGCGTCCTAATCTACGGCGGACGGTGGCGGTTGCGATTGTGACGTTGCAATTGGGGCATGACGGTTACAAGAAGGAGGTGGGTACGCGCGCGAGAGAGGTTGTGCAGGGAGCCGACGCGTGCTCGGTGGCGGTGGCCGACGGAGGGAGGCGGATGTCGGATGAACCGTGGGCAGTTAGAGAGAGGACATGGTAGAAGAGAGAGGGTTGTTGTTGAAGGAGAAAGAAGAAAAAGAAATAGAATAAAAAAAAAGTATTGAGTAACAGTGAGATAGCATACAATGTCAGATATGTGTTATATTTTAGGTGTCAAAATATGTGTTATATATCTTGTGTCTAGTTATCAATCTTCAATTTAAAATTGATGTAAGAGAATAATTTATATGCCCTAAAGATGTAATTTTTTTTTACATATATAAGTCAATATTTTTACATATATAGTTTAAAATTGATTATCAAACAATACAAAGTGCACTTTATAAGTCAGTTTTTTAAATATCTATATGATTTGATTGAATGTATGCATATGTAAAAATATTTTACACCATAAGGACTTAGGAATTAAATCCATTGAGCTTGTGGATTCACCAAAAACAAATCCATTGACCTTTTTACAATTTTTGTTTTAACTTTCTCTCTCATTCTCATATTATGTTTTAACTTTCTCTATTGATTTGATTTTTGTGTCAATATCATTTTTTCTTTACAAATTTGTGGTTGTATCAAAAGTTGTCATTAAAATAGTTGTTCAAATAACACAAACTCTATTTATTCAATATTCAAATCATCAATTATTTTATAATTATTTTTCCCTAAAAAATCCCCAATTATTTTTTCATTTTATTTTGACCAGGAGTATATAGTTGTAAATGCCACACGACTCATGAGTATTTGGCCCTGTGGCAGTGTCCCAATCAAACCAATCAAACAAGAAAACTTTTCTCACAAAAGGGTCATCGAAAAATTGAAACTTTCGTTGATTACCAGAAAAATTTGACAGAGAAATTGAAAGAAAAATGAGAAACGGTGATGATGAGAAGGGTTTGCTGTGGAAGCTTCCAGTGTTGAAATCCAGCAATTTAGGTAAATTGGGACCTGGATTCGGTGTTGGTGCTGGCTGTGGCCTTGGTTTTGGCATCGGTCTTCTTGGAGGTACACTTCAATTCTAGTAATCATTGAAAGTTTCATGTTTTCAACGACCCTTTTGCATGAAAAGTTTTCTTGTTTGATTATAGTTGGTTCCAGTGATGAATGAAAGTTTCAATTTTTCAATGACCCTTTTGTATGAAAACTTTTCTTGTTTGATTAGAAGTTTCATGTTTTCAATGACCCTTTTGTTAGACTAGGAAGCATTGACACTGATACCGCACACAACACTCACACTGACATGTCGACAACATTACTAATTTAAGTAAATGACATAATTGAATGTAATCATATGTGTCGACATGTATAGTGTCTGTGTTTGTCAGCTTCAATCAAAAGTGCCGGTGCTTCAGAGTTGCTAGCAAATTGATTATAGTTCAATTTTTCAATGACCCTGTTGTGTGAAAAGTTTTCTTGTTTGATTATAGTTATTCTAGTGATCAATGAATGTTTCAATTTTTCAAAGACCCTTTTGTGTGAAAAGTTTTCTTGTTTGATTATAAATTTCAATTTTCTAGTGACCCTTTTGTTAGAAAAGTTTTTTGTTTGATTATAGTGATCATTGAAAGTTTTGATATTTCTACGACCCTTTTGTAAGAAAAATTTTCATGTTCGGTTATTGTTAATTCTAACAATCTACGAAAGTTTCAATTTTTCATTGATCCTTTTGTTAGACTATGAAGCACATACACCACATAGGACATCAATATTGGCATGTATAGTGTCTCTGTTCGCTGGCTTTGATCAGAAGTGCCGGTGCTTTAAAGTTGCTAGCAAATTGATTATAGTTCAATTTTTCAATGACCCTTTTGTGTGAAAAATTTTCTTGTTTGATTATAGTTGGTTCTAGTGATAATGAAAGTTTCAATTTTTCAATGTTCATTTTGTATGAAAACTTTTATTGTTTGATTATAATTTTCAATTTCAATGACCCTTTTGTTAGAAAAGTTTCATTGTTTGATTATAGTTGATTCTAGTGATGAATGAAAGTTTCGATATTTCTACGCCCTTTTGTAAGAAAAGTTTTCATGTTTGGTTATTGTTAATTATAGTAATCAAAGAAAGTTTCAATTTTTCAATGATCCTTTTGTTAGACTATGAAGCACATTCATCACATAGGACACCGACATTGACATGTTGACACCATTAGTAATTTAAGAGAGTAACATAATTGAATCACAAGTGTTGGTGTCAGACACGGAAACATGTTGGATGGTGGACACGCTTAAGAGTTAGAAAAGTTTTATTGTTTGATTATCGTTGATTCTAGTAATTAACGAATGTTTCAATTTTTCATTGACCCTTTTGAAAAGTTTTCTTGTTTGATTATAGTTCATTCTAGTAATCAATGAAAGCATCAATTTTTCGATGACACCATTAGAGAGAGAGTGGGGGTAGCACCTATAGTAGAAAAGTTGGTAGAAAATAGGCTTAGATGGTTTGGGCATGTAGAGAGAAGGCCCGTAGATGCCGTTGTAAGAAGAGTAGATCAAATGGAGGAGAGTCATGTTAAAAGAGGCAGAGGAAGACCTAGGAAAACCATTAGAGAAACCATTAGAAAGGACTTAGAGGTTAATGAGTTGGATCCAAATTTGGTTTATGATAGAACACTATGGCGTAGTTTGATCCATGTAGCCGACCCCACTTAGTGGGATAAGGCTTGGTTGTTGTAGCTAGTAATCAATGAAAGTTCAGTATTTCTACAACCCTTTTGTAAGAAATGTTTTCTTTGTTGGTTATTTTTATTTCCAGTAATCAACGAAAGTTTCAATGTTAAACGACCCTTTTGTTAGACTGAATCGTCAACACCGAACATGCCATTGGCATCTCTGACACCATTAGTAATTTAAGAAAATGACATAATTGAATGTAATCACAAGTGTCGGTGTCAGACACAGAAACGTGTTGGAGCCAACAGACCTTCGATTAAAAGTGCCAGCGCATAAGAGTTATTAGAAAAGTTTTATTGTTTGATTATAGTTGATTCTAGTAAGCAACGAATGTTTTCATTTTTTTAATAATCCTTTCGTTAGAAAAGTTTATTGTTTGATTATAGTTGGTTCCAGTGATCAAAGTTTCAATTTTTCATTAACCCTTTTGTTAGAAATTTTTTCTTGTTTGATTATAGCTCATTCTAGTAATCTACGAAAGTTTCATTTTTTTCGAAGACCCTTTTTGTAAGAAGAGTTTTCTTGTTTAATTATCATTAATTATAGTAATCTTCAAAAGTTTCAATTTTTAATGACCCTTTTGTAATAAGAGTTTTCTTGCTGGATTATAGTTAAATCTAGTGATCAATGAAAGTTTCAAATTTTCAATGACCCTTTGTTAGAAAAGTTTAATTTTTTTATTAGAGTTCACTCTAGTAATCAACAAAGGTTTCAAGTTTTCAATGTCCCTTGGCTATGAAAAATTTTCATGTTTGATTATAGTTAATTGTAGTAATCAATGAAAATTTCAATTTATCAGTGACCCTTTTGTTAGAAAAGTTTTCTTGTTTGATTATGGTTATGTATTATGTAGTCTTTGTTTTGTTGGCTGAGTAAAAAAGATGAATGATTTGGCTGTGAGTGTTATGAAAGCAAAAAGGAGATATTGATATGTAGTTTAATTATTTATTTAATGAGATGGTGGTATTGTAGAATTTGGTTGTTTGTTTAATGCTTTACCTTCATTTGCTTAAATATGGCATGGCTATTGCTTAGTTGTTTGATAGTTCTATTTAGTTAGATCAGTGTTGTCAAATATTGGCCATGGTGTATTGCAGTAGTGGATTTTTTGACAACTGCTATAGCCAATTTCTGAAGTATTCCAGCTTTATAACTTTTATGTCGGATTTTTGCTTTCCACCATTGTCCGTCATCCACATTTAATAACACTGATTTAGATTCGGGCAAGTCATATAATCATGTGTGGATCTGGGCAGTTCAATTTTGATTTGAAGGTCCATGTTTTGACTGTGTTTTTGATGGGGTTTGAAAAGCCAGAATTTTAGTCGTCCTTAATTGGACGATTGAAATTCTGTGACTGTGTGAATGTGGGGTTTCCCTGATGGATTAAGATTCCACGCATTAAATGTGTAAAACAATAATGTCACACGTTTTTATTGCTTGAATATGGCATGGCTATTGCTTATTTGATAGTTCCTTTTAGATTGGGAGAGGGAGTAAAATTTGGGGAAGTTGATTGACTTCAATCATGCAATCGCACTGTTGAGGATTTGTGCATGTTATGACTGTGTTTCTAACTGGTTTTGGAAAGTTGGATTGCGAGCCTTCCTTAAGTGGGTGAATGAACGAAATGATGTGACTGCGTGAATGTGGGGTTACCCTGACAACAGGGAATCCAAGTCCGAAATTGGGAGATAATTATTTTTTATTGATGAATCGATTAATAGGTAGTTATAACATTTCGGGGTAATGAGCGCAGTTTTGATTGAGAGTTTGCTGGTTTTATTGGAAAAATTGTCCTTGAAATGGTGTGTATGTGTCCATGCCTTGTTGTGGTTCAAAGGTTATTGAGTGTTGGCAATGCATGTTATGTAATGTGAGAAATTGCGTAAGGATATTTTTAGTGAAATCTATGCTAGTCTTTGCTTGGTGTCTTTTTGTTCCCTCTTAAAAGAAAGTCTTGGAAAATTGGAAGCCTTTTCGGATAATCTTCTGTACTTGTTGTGTCATTGCGTGGATCCCATGTATCTGTCTTCACTTCTCGTAAATGTCATCTTTAAATTTCATTTGTACTTACAGTAGTTAATAATATTATCATTCAATTCATATCTCAATTTGCATCAAACTGAGAGGCAATCAATACCGTTTACAAGTTGAATCTGAAATCAGTTTTGGACCTGAATCCTTGGATAAATTCTGATTATCTACGTTGAATAGCATGAATTGCGATTATGATGTGAATCCCACAGTTTGATTCTGTCATGGCCAGGTTCTGCAACCCGGGTTCAAAAAGGCCTTTTAGGGTTTTTTTTTTGCAATTATTTTTCTTAAATGTGACAGAAGCATAAAATATCACTAAATACTTCCATACAATTCTGCAATGAATCAACAGACCAGCAAGGTGAATGACTCTAATTATGATGAATTGAAACCTAATCCAGCTCCAACAAGGCGAACCTTTGGTCAATTAGTTCATAGATTTTGAACATGTTTCACTCTTTTTCTGTGCTAAACTTTGAATATATGTTGTGATTTTTAATTTGTCCATCAATTTTGA
The DNA here is from genome assembly GCA_958299785.1 of Medicago lupulina. Classification (NCBI taxonomy): domain Eukaryota; kingdom Viridiplantae; phylum Streptophyta; class Magnoliopsida; order Fabales; family Fabaceae; genus Medicago; species Medicago lupulina. The sequence continues at coordinate 51,310,778 of OY283146.1, read as the reverse complement.
ATTGTGATGCTATGTTTGGTTTGTTTATTTGCTTTGTTGTTATAAGCCTTGCACACTATGTTAGAATGTTTAATATTTACTATGCACATAGTATCAAGTTATACTCGGATACTATGACAAATCTTTTAAACAATATTCAATCTCTATGGATATTTTGTAGTGTTTTATGCTTGAGAAATTCTCATGCAAAATACTTTTCTGATTTCAGGAGTGGGTTTTGGCCCTGGAATTCCGGGCTTACAAGTTGGTTTTGGGTTTGGTGCTGGATGTGGTGTTGGTTTAGGATTTGGTTATGGTGTAGGAAAGGGAATCGCACAAGATGAGTATAGAAGGTACTCAAATATTGGAAATCCTTTTCGTGGTTCCGGACGCATTATCAATGAGTAAGTGAAATGCCTACCTTTCCTTATTTTTATGACTTTTCTTAATGTAAATAAGCTCATTTGGTTGCTTATAACAAGCCTTTCTATTTTATTTGTTGGTCCTTCTACTTTCCCTGTTTGGATAAACCACTGAATTAAGCGTTTATGTTAGTGCTTATGTATAAGCTATTTCTATGTCAAAAGAAAATAAAGTCAACTTTTTCATATAAGCTATTAGTTGTTTCCTAAACTATCTTGGAGAGCTTATGGAAATAAGCTAAAAAGTGATTTCTGAACATATCATATGTTGTTTCCATAAACTTCCCCAAATAGTCTCACAAGTACTTATGTCAAGAATAATCTCAAATAAGTCAATCCAAACAGGCCCTTAATGCAAAAGAGATGAAAATCGTATCTTATATTGTTTTAATGTTCCATTGGGGAAAAATGTGACTACTCTGTCTGATATAATTTCTATCTTCAAATTTATAGAAACATTCATTTGTACAATTATTTTGGTCCAATCAACTGCTCAATGCATGTGGTTAGATTCATATTTAGTAATTAAAGTTGAGACCAACAAATTATATTTAAAAACTATGAGATTGCCATTTATAAATTTTAATGTATTCGCTGTGGTTTAGTCGTTGCATCGAGAAAACTGACGATCTCGTGATTTTATGTAATTGGAGACTGAAACATGTCATACGGATTTTGTACAAGGCATATGCATTAGGTAAATTAGAAAGCTAGAAACAGTTGGCATGCAAAAGACGGTTAAGTTATCATATAGAGGGTAACAAACACAAGACCCTATCTTCACATATATTCATAACAGAAGTTTTGTTGTGTGAAAGTGTTTTTGGATATCTAAAATTGTTTTGTGGCTGGTTTCAAATTGCAACTTATTTTTAACATAATTTTAACATTTTGTATTGTTTTCAGAGATGATATTACTGCACTTGTGGATGATATTGTCATAAATACTAAAAAGCTTATCAAGAAAACATCAAGAGAAATCGACAAGTGGAGAAGATGATGGAGTAGTCCATTTATTTTTTATTGTACAATTGTATCTAACTATCTTTGCCAATAATTTCGACTGTATCATGGCAATTTTTTGGGGTTCGAAGTCCCAACATAGTTCGAACTCCTCTATCCTGTAGCAACGTCTATACACCCCTTCTGCCTTGTTAAGATTTGTAGCAGCAAGTATATGAGATAGTAAAATTTGACATATCCAAATATCCTTTAAGAAACTAAAAAGGTGAATTTGACTGCCATTTATGTTTTATTTTGAGTTGGAAGAACTTAAAATGGTGCTTCTACTGTCTTGAAAACCAAATTCGGTGTTGCCACATTCAAGTCCTGAGTTGCAAAAGGGTTCAGATTTGTTGAGTTAAAAAAATATAGTGAGGTTATTATAGTCTGTAAATCAGAATTATTGGATGATTTTCATGTTAGGAGCTTGCTGCTTATGAATTTTGGTCTTGGTCATTTCATCAAAATCGATCCGTTCATATTTTGAGTTATCTAAAATATGAACCGTCGATCTTGATATAACAGTCAAAAGATTTACTGCAGGAACTATATGGTATTTTGATTGCAAACAACTATAATCCATGAGAATTCAAGTTTTCTAACTGTAGTAATTGTTCCATTTATTGAGTGTTCATGTGACTTTTTCAACTTATTTGACAGTACAATACAAGTCCACTATTAGAATGGTCCCAACAGAATATACAAACTGAAAAGTCCTTTTTACTACAACTGTAAAGAATGCAATGTTACTAGAATTATGTGGTAGCCATTATTTCAACCAAATTGAAAGAAAATGAAAAAACAAGAACCTGAAATGAATGGCAGAAATAATTCCAAGAAACAGATAAAACATGTTATCCAAACACAAGCAATCAACCAACACAGAATCTAACCACATCAGCTGCATCATCTTACATGTATCATAGATCAACCAATCAAATCCATACATTGGATTACACATCTTTAATATACACCAATCAATGACTATGATCATGAATCTGACGTGGCATGTCTACATCCACTAACCATGCATCATATAGTAACTACCTCTCTATCTTCATATTGTGAATTCAGCAACACATTAATTCATCAAAGTTTAGTTTGAGTTGAAGATTCCTAAAACCAACCATGGCTTCCATTGCTGCTTCTACTGCAGCTGCTTCACTTGGAATGTCTGAAATGCTTGGAAATCCTGTTAAATTCAGTGGTGCAACTAGGTCTATTCCTTCATCTTCAACTCCATCTACCTTCAAAACTGTTGCTCTTTTCCAAAAGAAGAAAGCAGCACCTCCACCAAAGCAGAAAGCCGTTACTCCAGCTAGCGAGGAGCTCGCCAAGTGGTATGGTAAGTCACCAACAATGTTCTGTTCTCATGTTTGCATGTGTTCTTTAACATGGTATAAGGATCATATAGTAATCAAATATAATTCATGTTATATTAGTATAATTTTTCGTTTAATTTTCTATTGTGTTATTGTCTCTTTACATTAACATTCTCTTACTAGTTCATTAGTTTAAGACAAGATTTTAAATTGTGGTTGCGTCACGATGCTTACTATGGCTATTATCTGTACTTTATATTGTATGTCATGTAAAATTGTAAATACTAAAATGACTCTTAGTGCATGTTTGAATTATCGCGGTGAGTTTGGCAAAATCACAGTGTGTGGTATATTGGCAAAAACTATACTATGAAACTTCAACGAAATGACGGTGCCACTTTGATTTTGCCTAACTCACCATTAATCCAATCATGCGTAAAGAAAGAGTTGCGTAAAAATCACGTTTGGAGGCAAAACCTCTAATTCCTAGCTTCAAATTAGAGTCAATTCTAAAAGAAAATCAATTTAAATCAACCAAACATGCATCGAGTGTTTTTTCAACAAAAAAAAATGTATTGATCGATTGAAAGTCGAAAACTATAGTTGCTAAAACTTTTGGTTCTTTTGATAATTTGATGGCAGGTCCCGACAGAAGGATCTTCTTGCCAGACGGTCTCTTGGACAGATCTGAGATCCCTGAGTACTTGACTGGAGAAGTCCCTGGAGAGTATGTGACTTCTACTTTGGAACCCCTTTAACTCATGTTTTCAATCAAACTACTCAACTTTTTTATTGAAATTTTGGTTCTTATTTTGATTAACATGTTTATGTGTGTCTATGCAGCTATGGTTATGATCCTTTTGGTCTAAGCAAGAAGCCCGAAGACTTCGCCAAGTATGTCTAAATCTTCCAACATACACAGATACATACATACACTGTCTATATACGTTTATAGACGCACACATATATAAACGACTTAAATACACTTTTGATCTCCTTATTTTCTTTGATTAACGATTTTGGTCTCTATATTTCTAAATCGGAGAATATAGTCATCAAATTTTTAAATTTTAGAAATATTCCCTACCATTGCATTTTAGGTTTATTTTTACGGATGTGTCATGTTGAACAATGAGCTGTCAAGTCACGATGACAAAACATATTTTTGGAAAATCTGATTTTTTTAGGGTTTCCCAATTTTTATTTCAAGTTTTGTGTTTTCCAAAACAATACTTTAATGTATGGAAAATAAAATAATAAAATTTCATTCACATATACGATGTCACATCACCCTGTGACTTGTCAGCTTATTATTAAACTTGACATATCAGCAAAAATAAGTCTCAAATTCAGTGGTGGAGAGAATTTATGAAATTTTAACAACTAGGTGACTATATTTTCTGATTTAGAAATTGAAGGACTAAAATCACGAATCAACAAAAATAGGACTAAAAGTGCATTTAAACTTCTATATGTATATATGTGTGTGTGCGCGCTCTCGCACTCGTATTACATGCTTATGTTACGTTAATTGTGTGTCAATGCTATGGTGAATGATTGATGGACTAATGCAGATATCAAGGATATGAGTTGATTCATGCCAGATGGGCAATGCTTGGTGCTGCTGGATTCATCATTCCTGAGGCCTTCAATAAATATGGAGCCAACTGTGGTCCTGAAGCAGTTTGGTTCAAGGTATGCAAGCTCTAACAGAACCATCACAATGTCAACTTTATTAATTCATTATTTATGTATGAAACTTAACAGAGGAATTTCAATACAATAAAACACTATGACATCGTTTAATTTATGTGGTTGGACCCTACATAGTAGAATAAGACTCGGTTGTTGTTGACGCTCAACAAAGAATTTCAATAGATTTTTAGGTTTAACCCAAGAATGTATAGCATGTCTCTTAAACTCCCTTTATTTGTAACTTTGTTATTAGGTTTTTATATTAGGCTGAGACTCTACCTTTAATCAATGTGGAACTTGGTTTTCCAATACATTGATACCATATTATGTTTTTATATCGAGTCTATATCATCTTTACAAAACCGGCTTGTAGGTGCCATTTTTCCAATCTTTAATTTTCTTTTTGAAACAAATGTAGACAGGAGCTCTTCTTCTTGATGGGGGTACGTTGAACTACTTCGGAAAGCCCATCCCCATCAATCTTATTGTTGCTGTTGTTGCTGAGGTTGTTCTCTTGGGAGGTGCTGAGTACTACAGAATTACCAATGGACTGGTATGTATATTTATTTCCAACCATTGTTATTAGAATTTAACTACTATACACTAACAATGCAAAGCCATTTTATACAAAAAAAACCAATCATATCTCTCTATGTAGATAACTCGGTCTGGTTTTACAGATTGATTTTATAACATGATATAACGATGATCAAATGTATTTTGCGCTGACAATATATTGTTATTAAACTCTTTTTATTAAAGGAAAGTTGTTATTTATCCAAATGAACTCTTTTTAGGGCCTTTTTGGATTGACTTATTTTAGCTTAACTACTAAAATAAGCACATGTTTGTGTTTGAGGTTAGCTTATGAAAACAGCATTAGGATATATCCGTAAGCTGTTTTCAGCTTATTTTCATAGCTCTCTATGATAGTTTATGAAAACAGTTTAAAGCTTATACAAAAAAAAAAAAGAGCAATCCGGTGCACTAAAGCTCCTGCATACACAGGGTCCGAGAAATTTGACTTTATTTTACCTTTTGACTTAGAAATAACTTATACATTAGCACTTATATGATAATCACTTATGCTATAAAAATTTAATTAAGTTGCTTATCAAAGTAGGTAGTACTGAATTGCACATTACAATGATGTTCTTAAATGTGAAAGAATTTGTAACAAAAATTTGACCGGTTGATTAACACATCGTTACCTATTTCTTGCAGGAATTAGAAGACAAGTTTCACCCAGGTGGTCCATTTGATCCATTAGGGCTAGCAAATGATCCAGACCAAGCTGCAATTCTTAAAGTGAAGGAAATTAAGAATGGTAGACTTGCTATGTTTGCAATGCTTGGTTTCTTCATCCAAGCTTATGTCACAGGTGAAGGTCCAGTTGAGAACTTAGCAAAGCATCTCAGTGATCCTTTTGGAAACAACTTGCTCACAGTCATTTCTGGAAATGTTGAGAGGGTTCCAACTCTGTGATGAATCAAATCATTTTCATGCTTTTTATCCAATCTTGAATGTGTACAATACATCTCACTTGACATTATTAAGGCATTTTGCTTTATTTAATGGAAGCCAACTCACTCTTGAATTTTAGTGCATGAATAGTTTGGTTCATAATTTAAGCTTTACATTCTTGAACTTGTTCCAATTTTATGCATCAAATTAACTATTTTCATACAACAAAATCTAACTGGAAATAAACTTAACACTGAGAAATGATTTTTCCACATTAAAACTTTGATGTCAAATACACGTATTTTTGAGATGTGTTATGTGTATACATGTTAGAATAGCAACCTGCTTCAAAAGTAAAACATACGAAAGCAACACGGAACTGAGAACACAAATGTTTAACCTCAGAGTTCGGCCAATTGTGTCTACCTCCAATTGCAGTGCAACTACAATACCTTTCTATTCATTCAACTTAGGGTTTACAAAGTATAAATTATAGACTATTATTTGTCCCATCCTATGAGTTTCTTGCACGCCCTATTCAGATTCTAAAATCCGAAATGTTTTAAATAAGAAACTCTTTAATAGAGGACATAATTTGTTTCACTATTTTCATTAATAGCACTACTTCTAGCAAAAAGGAAACAGAAATAAAGTACAACAACATAAATTTGTTTAAGTCACCATGCTCTTAGCCTGAACAGCTCCACCAACCAGTTCTGTTTTTATCAACTCCAAAATGTTAAAGACCTGTTGGAAGTTAGAGCAATTAAATGAAAATATATAAAAAAATTGAAATATGGTGTTCCAAATTAACAAACTTAGGATGTTCAATAAAAATGATATATGAGGGACAAACAAAGAAGTGAACTTTTCACCTCAAAGTGCTGCTGCAAGGCTGGTGCATGGTGATGAAGGGTTACATGTATCTTCTCAAGTAATGTCAAGAGAGCATCCACTTGATCACCAAGAAGATCAACCTACATTTAAATAAACAATTTTTAGTTTTATGCATTTTTATATAGAGAAAATGCATCCACTTAAATTACACCACACTTTCATATAACAAACATTTTAAAGAAAACAACTAACCGATATAACGTGAAATTTAGTAATTTTTTATAACTAGTTAGTGTTTTGGACCGGTCAGAAGACCAATCACACGCTAGCACATGGCATGACTTAAACTGCCTTAAGGCTCCGTGCCTGAGGGGGCACGCCAGCTAAAGTACACCGTGCCACACAAAAGCGTGCCTCCGTGTGAGGATCACCCTACACGTGTCCTCTTCTGTTCCTAATCACACGCCGAATAACCCGGAGACAATTATGACCAACGCGCGCCTATATAAGGATGAACTAGCTTCATTCTCAAGGTACACATCACTTTCCACAACGCTTTCTACACACTCTTTCTCAGTTCCATTACTGACTTGAGCGTCAGAGTGCGGCTGCATGCACCTTTCGTTCCACCGCAAGGATTCAACGCCGCCATACCGGAAACCGTCACCGTCATAGCGGAGCACTTTCCGCCACTGTTGCGACTCGTCCGTTCTCACCGGACAGATCAGTTAGTACCTACCAAACCTACATACTTTAGAAATAGAAATAACGATGACAATCTGACACACATTCGATATTGAAGATACTTCTTGATACATACCAGAAAGTATCCAATGTTATTCCGGATCCTTCTTAGAAACATCTTCGATATGTCTTACTAATTAAAAATCATTTATCATTCAAATAAGATATATATTACTACAAAATCGTATGAGTAGGTTAGTACAAAGTTACTAACTATATATTATATATAAGATTATGCTACAAACCTCAGCTTCAGCATTTTGGAGATTCTGACATCTTCTAATGAAGGCCTTTTGGTACAATAACTCTTTTCTTCTCATACAATCAACAATCTTAATAACTGGATCCAGACAACATTTCATCTTTTGCAATCTGTATGCATATTTTCCAAAAAATAAAATAAGGAGCATGCATTAAGTAGTATCAATACTAAAAGTATCAGTTGAATTGCCTGCAGCCACAATCTCACACATTCACGCAGTCAGTAAATCAGTAGTCGTTTAATTAAGACCAGACTATCCATATTTCAACCTCGGTATTTTAGGGTTAAATAAATAATCAAAATCGGCATGCTTTCTGCACCGTCTAATCTTGACTCAACAACCTCTGATGTACTGACTGCATGAACGTGTGGAATTGTGACTGCTTACTATCCAAATCCAACACATACCTCAAAGTAAACATCTCCAATTTCTGGTATACCATTGCCTCAAATTCTTCAAACAATGGAGAATCAAAAGATGACAACTTCAGTTGTTCTTGTTCATGAGCAAACATTTGGTGATGAAAACTTTCCGAGTCACGTATACTATGTCCTAAGCTAGTTCCCAACTCCTTCAGAAGTGCCTTGCTTATACCTAATTGTTGTAAAACATTTTCCACCTTGCTTGTTAGTGAAGAAAAGGTTTGTTCCTCTCCGGTTAACAAATCTTCAAATATTTCGTGCTCGTGTAGGTCACCGCGTTCTGAACCTAAGTCGAGTTGTTTGCTATGTTCTTTGATCTCAGAATGTGCACTTAGCATTAGATTCTCCTCTGCTTCAAAACAACTAAGTAGAGACTCTAGCAATATAATTGTCAAGTTCTCTTGTCCTTGAACTTTTTGCACTTGATTCAATATCATAGTAGAGAAATTATCTCGTATATTGATATTTTTTCTATGATAAATTGAATCAATGCTTGAAGTATTTACAAAATAACTCAATGTTTCCTCAAACACAATTTGATCTATTTGTTCTTTTATTATGTTGTCAACTTTGCAACTTGTCATCATTTTGTTGAATTCTTCAATAGTCTTCTTAAACACAAGCATGCATATATCCTCTTGTATGGTTCCTTCTATTTCATCTCCCAAAGGTTCCTTTGCTACGACAACATCTTGATTTGAATTCATATCTTTAATTGTCTCAAAGAAGACAAGAAAATTTGTGTCTTCTCGAATTTTTCTTTCGATTTTATTTCCCTTGATGCTTTCGTTCAACTCATTCATCATTTCTTTTAAGTAGCATTTTTGTACATGCTCTTGTACTAGCTTCTCCAAGTTAATCTCATATTCTTGTGATGATAACTTTGCCCTTTCTTCCAACACAATATGATCTAATTTTTCTCTTATTGTATAGTCAAATTTGAAATTTTCCATCAATTTGTTGATTTCTTCATTACTCCTTCTAATTACAAGCATGCATATATCTTCCTCTATGATTCCTTGTATTTCATTTTCAAAAGGTTCCTTGGCCAAGATAAATTCTTGATTGGAACTGATATCCTTAATTGTTTCCAAGAAGACAATAAAATTTATGTCTTCTCTAATTTTCCTTTTGATTTCATTTCTCTCACTGCTTTCATTCAACTCATTCATCATTTCTTTTAAGTAGCATTCATGTACTTGCTCTTGTATTAGCTTTCCCAAGTAAATATCATATTCTTGTGTTGATAACTTCTTCCTTGGAAGTGTTTCCTTGTCATGAATAACTTTTTGGTTGAAAAGACATTCACCTTGTTTCTCATTCCTTTTTATAAGATTATCCAATTTCTCAATTGCAATTTGGATATTTTCTTTCATGATGCTTAGTTCCTTTCTTTTCTTGGACAACGACGCCTTTTTCTCTTGCAATATTCGATTCTTAATCCGATTCAATTCTTCGTTCTTTTGTTGAATAATAGATTCATGATTTTTTATCATCTTAGCTACTAAGCTTCCATTTTCATTCTCTTCCTCTTCTTGTAACTCTACTTCCTTATGATCTCTATATTCCGCCTCTTGAGGAGATCGGTGAAATGTTTCATGAGTTCTTTCTTCCGATGAAGATTTTGTCGGAGAAGAAAGGGCCGAAGAATCAGATTCCTCAGGAAACACTTCATGCATAGTCACAAGTTCATTCTTTAAACTTGTAACCTCATTCATCATTTGTGACCAATGCTCTTTCCAACATTTGTGAACATGATTTTCATTCCTTCTAGCTTCTACCTTGTTGAAGTTGAGAGATTTTAGATAAAGGAAAGTAACAAAATACTAGTTGAGAGATTTTAGATAAAGGGAAGTAGTAAAATATTAAAAGCTTTAAATATTATTGATAATAATTTACTTCTGACACTAAATACTTATGTCTATTTACATTGTACATATAGTTGAGTAAAAAAAAAATTTAGTGCACATGGACTCAATTCAAAATCAAGAACAAATCATAATAATTAAGAGTGATTTGTTTGTATACATTGCCAATGTAAAAAGGTTTACATTTTCAGCACATCACAATGATTCATATGTATGTATGATTATAAAGGTACATATGATTAAAGTCAATTTTTTAATGATCTAACAATTATAATCGTTCGACAATATAAAAAGAATTTACACTATGTATATGAATTAGTTTATAAGTTTCGGCGGGTTTAACTCAGTTTGTAGAGATATTGTATAATATATACAAAAGTTAACGTTCAGATTCCAGACATCCTATTTATTCACCTTATAAGGTGAATTTATAGCCACTAGTTAGTATTTTCTTAACCAAAATAATAATAATATGAATTAGTTTAGAGTATTAAATAATATAAAGTATAATCTAAGAGATATACTAAAATAATATAAAGATGTTATAATTATATCTTATAACAATCAAGCTTAACTCAATCCCCTAAAAAAAAACATACCTCAATATTCTCTTGGAACTCCCTCATGAAACTGGTAATTAATATAGAAATCATATCTTTTTCAATTTTCAACTGCCATTGCCTCTCTTTTGGCCTCATCTCACATGAAAAAAGAGCACTTTGCATTTTACCAAAAGCAAGGTCCATAGTTTGCTTTAATACATCAATATCTGAACCCATCTCTTCAATCTTTTTTGTGTCAATGACAATATTATGTGATTGTGGTACAACATTTTCCGCTATGTCATTGTGTGGTTCAAGTCTTTGTTTAATATTCAACATTTGTTGATCCATACTACTCCTCAACTCACATAAATCACCATCACTATTTTCTTTTATGTGACTAGTTGTTTGGTTTTTCTTCAATTTTTGCGATAACTCTCTATCCTTCTCCAAAATAATCAATTCGGATTCCTCAAGACGTCCTTGAAGGCGATCTTTTATTTCTCGTAAGTCATCGAGTAGTTTTTCGTGATTGCTTTCGAGAAAACTACTTTCAGTCTCGGCACGAACAATGGTTAGACAACCTTCAAGTTGCATCACTGCCAATTCATAGAATTTTGATATCTCATTCAACCTTTCAAGGACTCCTGTTTTTGTCTTCATTTTCTCTTGAGCTTTGTTCATGGCACGATGAACTATAGACATCATTGTTGAATCTGCTAATGACACTTCAAATCTTCCATCCATGCATCCAAAAATCTCATCCATCATTATGAACAAAAACAATAATGATGGTAAATGCTACAAAAAAAATTGTAAGTCGTTTAGAATGCGAGTTAGATTTGACATTTCCACTAAAATTGGATATTTGAATTGATCTTTTCAATAACTTTTTTGGGTAAGCATGTCTCTAGGCATTCTTTGAGGAAATTATGTGACATTTGAAATACGTATAGTTATAACTTATGTGGCACTCTTTGTATATATTAAGAATCATTTTAACAAAAAAAAAAAAAAAACAGGTGGAAGACAACATATAAATAATTTGACTTAGGTGGAAGACAACACACATCCAAAAAATAATAATGCTTTGTGGATAAAAAATAGTTCCGCTAAAATTAAATATTTTTGCTTGGCGTATGCTTCTCAACCGTATTTTGACTAAGGATAATTTGAGAGAACGACGGAGTCTGGATCTTAATGAACAAAATTATACAACAGGTTGTGGTTTGATTGAAGACAACGATTATTTATTTGTTAAATGTAACTTTTATGGCAGAATTTGGTCTTTAATATCAAGTTCGTTAGGTTTAACAACGGCTTCCCAAAGTTATTTATTGGATCATCTTGTGCAATTTGGTGCGTAAGGAGGCTATTCGAAATATGTTTGGGTGGCTCTTAATATCATTTGGCTTGGATTATTTAGAAAGAAAGAAATATGCGCATTTTCTAAAGAGGAACACTTGGCAATCTTTAAGTGAAAAAGTTAAAGTTCGGTCATTTTTTAGTTGAAATTGAGAGATTTTATGTTCGATTTTGATTATCATTTTTGGAGGCATAATCTTATTCCTTGTGTAACGGTTGTAACTTAGCTTAGTTTCTCTCATGTTGCTTGGATTATCTTGTAATGTAACCTTGTAATTTTAATAAGAAAAAAGATAATTATTACATAGATATAAAAAATGTTTCCCTTTCAAAAAGAAAAAAACAAATAAAAAATGTTTCAAAATAGTGTTATTTTACTTTTTCAATATAACATTAAGTATATTATTCTATCTTCAAATTATTACACGTTATTATACATTTCCATTAATTATTATATTAATTAATAAAGATAATTTTGTAAAATTCTAATACTATTTCATAAATTTATAGCTTTTTCTAATCTATGTAAAAAAGTATGATGACACTTATTTTAAAACGAAAGGGTAAGTGGAGTCTAAAACAAATTTTTATATATGTCTTTTTGCTTTAAATAATATAACTTCTAAGTTTTTCTATTAATTGAATAGAAACATAGCAAAAAGGAAAAGTACAAACGAAAACCATTGACGCCTAAAGCATGGATAAACGTAGAAATAGAAATATTTAGGGCACGATCCTCTAAAATGAATAAAGTATAAAGAGAAAAAATAAAGATTGTTATTATAACAAACTAAGGATTTATTACGATGTACATGCAATATGTACATTTCGTTCGTTAATTAATGGTTGATATTGTTCAATTTACACTCTAAAGTGAGATGCAGTTTCTCACTTTAGAGGAGTCGGATCCTACAAGACAACAAGAGTCTCAATTATATTGTTGTAAATACGAGGATGTACAATGTTTGTTTGGCCAAATCTGCATATTCGTTATTTTATCTTAAAACACATTGAAAAAACCTTGGAAACTTTAAGCAAAACATTGCAACACATTGAAAAAATCTTGGAAACTTTAAGCAAAACATTGCAAACAAAGTGGCCTAAAATCTTTCAAATGAAGAAAGGTACCAATGTTTGGAGAGAGCTTGTCATGAAAGCATGTAAAACAAGTTTCCAAACAACCTCTCAAACTATGTTGTTCCAGACTGATCACTCCATACAAGTTTGTCTTCTAGTTGTCCAATCACTCCATAGTTATCAAGTGGATGTATGCAACCGTCACACAGGACATCCTCAACTCTATCCTTGTGATTGATGATTCTGCCGAAGCATGTTGGAATCGTATTGCTGCCATGTTCAATGACAACAAACACTCAAGGGCTGTGCAACTTGAAAACCAGTTTTGCAACACCAACCTTGAGGATTTTCCTTCCAGAAAGGCTTATTGTAACCACCTCAAACTCCTCCCGGATCAACTTGCCAATGTTGATTCTCCAGTTTCCAATACCCGCTTGGTATTGAAAATGATTTCTGGACTCACTGATGCTTATGCTGGATTTTTGACCTACATCCAGCAACATGACCCTTTACCAACCCTTGTTGCTGCCAAATCCATATTAGAGCTCGAAGAATCGACTATTCTTCAACGTGTTGCACGTGAATCTTCCTCTTCAATACCGGCAGCACTCATGGCTAACACCACCGCACCACATACCAATATATCTCCTTCGTCCTATTCCATGAACAATGGGCATAACCGACCTTCTGCACCCAACAACTCTCGCGGTCGTGGAAAGAAAAACAATTGCACAACAATGGTGGCCAAAACAACAGGAGAGGTGGTCGGACCGGTGGCCGCGGGCAGCAAGCACCATGGTAGCAACAGTGGATATTTTGGCAGCAGTGGGCGGCTCAATGGAACATCCCACCATGTCCTTACCCCACCTACAATTGGAATCGGTCTAACAATGTTGTCCCACAAGGAGGAATTCTTGGGCCCAAACCACAAGTTGCCCTTAATGTGAATGCACCCAGTCCAAATGATATTAAGAATTCTATTCACACCCTCAGTCTTGCTCAACCAGATCAGTCGTGGTATAGGGACACCGGTGCTACCTCTCACATGAAATCCTCGCAAGGTAATCTCTCGTCTTATTCTAAATTGAGCAAAAATAATAAAATTATCGTAGGAAATGGTCATTCATGCCCTTAATTGAAAATGTACCGATAGTGTTATTGTAATTGAAAAACTAGTTAAACACAATTCAAATTTTATAATCCTAAACCAATCGAATATACTTCGGGTTATAAAAACAAAATGAGATAAAATGGTCAAATTGAAGGGCGCGTGAGAAGTAAGTAGGGTAGAAAAAGAAATTAAAAAAAACTTATTTCTTTTACGAACCTTGTTTATAAATAAATAAATGGCCCACCAATTGCTTCTCTAAATTTGCTATAAATACAAAAAAATTGTCTCTTGAATTTAGGGTTTCAAATTCCAAAATTCAATAGCCCCAACTGCTGCTCCATTGTTTGTTTTATCGTATATCTAATATTTTGTCTCTTGGGTTTAGGCTTTGAAATTCAAAATCGACAAACTTATGCTGCCATGAGTTTGTTTTAACGTGTATGCCTTATCTCTTTTGTTCCTTTGTTTTAATAACAGGTATATGCCTTTTCATTTATGATTCCATAACCCAGTTCTCTTTTCTGTTGATTCCATAACGTGTATGCGTTTTTTTTTTAATCTCAGTCTAATCTAGATCTGCAATTTCTCCACCTTTCAGGTAACACTTTGATGCGCAACATGTTGAAGATTATTTTTATTTCTTCGTTGTCGTCATCTCACATGTGTGTTGTTTGGTCGATCCTCAAATACATATTTTGTATCATTTCGACGAGTGTGATTACTTTGATTCAAAACACGAGGGAGCATGCTCAAATCAAAAAAATTAGCCGTCAGATTTGTGAATGTGCATCTCAAATATGTTGGCACCATGACATAAGGAGCCAAAATATTTGAGATGCACATTCACAAATCTGACGACTTATTGTTTTGACTATGCTCCCTCTTGTGTTTTTAATCAAAGTAATCACACTCGTAAAAGAAATAAGTTTTTTTTTAATTTCTTTTTCCACCCTACGTACTTCTCATGCGCCCTCCAATTTGTCCATTTTATCCCATTTTGATTTTATAACCCGAAGCATATTCGATTGTTTTCGGATTATAAAATTTGAATTGTGGTTAACTAGTTTTTCAATTATAACCCGAAGCATATTTCGATTTTTGGTCTAGGTAGCGCATACATTTCCTCACCTCACCCCCCTCTTATCCTAAAAAAATGTACTACATGCCCCTAATTTAATTAAAAAATTTAGTATATGTTCGTAAATTTACTACAGATAATAAAGTTTCAATTGAATTTGACCTGTTTGGTTTTTCTGTGAAGGACTTTCAGACGGGGACGGCTCTAATGAGATGTGAGAGTCGTGGCGACCTATACCCAATCACCACCAGCACCACTTCCAAAAATAAAGTCGAGCCTACATCATCATTTGCAGTTTTGTCGTCGTCTCTTTGGCATGATCGTTTAGGTCATCCAGGACAACAAGTTTTAAATTCTCTTAGACAAAATAAATTTATTGAATGTAATGATTCTAATAAAATAGATTCTTCTTTTTGTCAATCTTGTCGTCTAGGTAAACATGTTAAATTACCATTTATGAATTCTCATAATCATAGTTTGTTGCCTTTTGATATTTTACATAGCGATGTATAGACATTGATGAGTCAATAATTAGTTGTTTTAATACAATATTTGGTTTCGTTTTATTTAGATTTAAGTTTATTTTATTTAAATATTATTTCCTTTTAGATCTATTTTACTTCAATTGCATATTTATATTTCAGGAACGAATATTTGATAGATTCAGTCTTGGAGCAAAAGAAAGAGGATTAGGAGCTGATTCGGGCAGGAAAAATACAAGATTCAGCACAAAAATATATTCTCCCAAGTTAGAAGCTTGGCACGGCCCGTGCCATATCTCACACGGCCGTGCCACATCTCAGGATTCTCTTTTGCTGCTTTTTGCTTCTTGTACAAGCTACCTATTAGTTTATTTCTGACCTAAAAGCCTGTGGTTTCTTATGAAACATTCTAGTGATGTATTTCTTAGGGCTTAAGTCATTGTAAACTATAAATAGAGTAGCTAGCTATCACAACAATTCATCTTTTGTTCTTGGAATTCAATAGTGACAATTGTCTTTCTTAATAAAAGTTCTTTCTTTTACTTTCTTGTTATTTTATGTTCTTCCCCTTCTTCTCTATGTCTACTATGATCATGAGTGAGTAGACTCTTCTTGTCATGGGATTGTTGGATAAGTCTTAATGACATAATCCTAATCAAACCCATGAAGTTTAATAGTTATTATTGATTCATCTCAAATATCAAAGCGAAGGATCGAAAGATGAAGTTTTAATGTTGGAACAAGTGAAATTAGACAAGGATTGTGAAACATGAGAATAGTCTAGCAAACCTTGAGACACATAAAGTTTCGAGCTTCAAGGATTCCAATAACAATCAACCATGAAAATAGGCTTGATTGTTAGAGGAACACACTCACTGAGACCGAAAGGAGATGTGATAGGCTAAAGAGAAACTTGTATTTAGAAAGTGAGACCAATATAAAATTAACGGTTTAAGGTTTGTTTCTGAAGGACTTGTCATTAGATGGACCAAAAAATCCCAAGACTCTTTTTATTATTATTTTCTTCCGTTAAAAATCAATCCTTTTTCTACTTAATTCCTTCTTCTAATCATCATTTAAAGTTAATCAAATTAACCAACTCCCTGTCAGAACGATACTCTTTTATTACTACATTAGCAGAACCGTGCACTTGCGGTTTTGCTCATCAAGTTTTTGGCGCCGTTGCCGGGGAGTTCACCAATTTGATTAATTTTCTTTAGTGATTAGAATTCTTTTTTTTTTTTTTACCTTTTTTCTATTTTTCTCTCTTTTCTTCTTCTCCTTTCTTTCTATTGTTACCCGTTAACTTCTTGGGTTCTTTCCCTTTTATGCGAAGATCTAAAAGTCTTGGTGCATTCGTTCCTGAGATTGAAAGATTATACATAAGAGAAAAAGAGAAGCACAAAATAATACCGCTATGGCTAAACGCACTCTCAAAGAGTATGCTACTCCTTCTACCGAAGAGCCACAAGCTATTATTGTGTACCCAACGGTTGAGGATGACAATTTCAAAATCAAGCCAGCACTACTTAACTTGGTGTAGCAAAATCAGTTTTCTGGATCCCCCACTGAGGATCCGAACCTACATATTTCTACCTTCCTAAGACTCAGTGGCACCATAAAATAGAACCAAGAAGCTGTAAGACTTCATCTCTGTCATCGCGATTTTCGGGTGTCAAATCATTAATTGGATTTGAACCTTTCAATCATTGATGTCTCTATTTTTTTTTTGGGGAAGGTAAAATCGAGAAAACCTTTAGAAATCCTAAGTTCGGGGCTGATTTCATCACGGGAAGGTGTTAGGCACCCGCGATGACTATAGTATCCTATAGGAACCGTTTTACTACGCTTTACGTTTATGCGTTGCTTTTATCGCTACTTGTAAAAGAGATTGGTTTTAAGAATGAGAGGGAGAAGATTGGATTTTATTTTATTGGACTTGGAGAGATGTGAGTCTCTTGCCTACATACCCTTTTAAGGGATCAAAATTCCATGTAGTTCTCTTGCAAAATGTTTTTTGTGGGTTGGTTCAATTTTAGTTTTGAAAATGGTTTTGAAGAAAGAGATAAGAGGCCGTGTAGGCATTAGAATTGAAAACAAGTGAGGTTGGTCAATTATTTACAAAAAGGTTTAAGTGGGAATTATTTCCATTTTTGAATTTGATTAAGAAAATAAAAGAAAAAAAAAATCCTTTGGGAGTTTTGACTCCAAGGTTTATTTGGAAAATATTTGAAGTGATGGAAGTTGTTTGTTTTTTCAAGAAGATTGATTTTCTCTAAGTATCGCGTATCCTAAACATACACCTAAACGATGAACATACAACGTGTGTGCGTGTGTCGGTGCGTGTGTCGGTGTACATCATCATAGTCCATAGTCTTTTACATCGGGTCCTATTTTACATTCTATAGTCTTGCATGGAATTAAAGAAAAAAACTAAACCTAAAATACTACATGAATCAAATAGAAAATTGCATAAGGGTAACTAAAGGAAGAAAAACAAATGAGAGTGAGGCAATGCTTGCAGTGTGCATGAGACATAGAACAAAATGGTTAGTAATGAAATGAGAAATGATAGCATGAGTAGCAATGCATAGTAGATGAAATTTGCTAACAAAGCACTAAACCAATTGAAAAAAAGATGAAGTGAACATAACTAAAAACATTAAGCAAATTGCAAAAGAACAAATACCAAAAATAATGCAAATGACACCAAACTAAAACCTAAAATCTAAACTAAGTCCCATGACCTATAACCTTTACCCAAAACAGCACCCCCTTTTCAAAGAAAACATTTCAAGAATCAAAGAGAAATTATGAGTCACACTTAAACCCTAAAATCAACACATTTCACAAACAAATTGCATTTCGAAGTTAACAATTAAACTTGGCACATTGGAGACTATCAAATGAGTTTGCGACACCAAAAAAATATTAATGATCAACATGCAGAAATTTAGCTCATGACAATCAAACTTGTGAAGCCGAGAGCCATCTATCACATTTATGGAGCAAGAAGCTAGCAATTAGGCTTGGAAGAAAACAAGAACAAATAATTAAACTTGTAGAACAAGCTAGTAACAATTAAACCTTGAGAAACTGCAAGAAACCACATGCATTCAGAGGTAAAAACATCACAAATTTATATGCCAAGCATCAATTTTATATGGCAAGAGATTGGGCCAAAACTCATACATGAAATTCTACCAAGAACACCAAAATGCACGAATCAAACGAAAAAATTAGCGCGCACATTATTTATCCACTTCAAACTGCGAAACTATCACAAAATAGACAAGAATACATCAAGAATCCATAGTAATTTTCCAGGAATTTTGGCAAAAAAAAAAATTAACACACATAGAGGTTCAGATAGCAAGGAAAGGGGTGTGTATAGCGCAAGAAATTCAATAAAACGTGAAAAGAACCAAAATCCACGGGTAAAAGGCCCAAAACCCAACACACAGACGGATCCGGATCTCCAGAACGCCCCTGAGACGTCGGATTGATCCGGATCCAATAAACCTAGATCAAACGGCCTGCAACGCGTGAGAGTGGGTCGGGTTTGAACCGACCCGGTTAGCAAGCTTATAAAAAAAGGCCAAGATCCGTTTCCCTCATTTTCTTGAACGTTTCTCTCTCTTGTTCTTCTCTCTTCCGCCGTTCCCTGAAAACCCTAACCCTAGCTATCCTAAATCGGTCCAGACTCATGCTAGATCGTCCTTAATCGCTCTTTCATGTTGTTCTACGCATCAATTAAACACACGAAACTTCGAAACTCATGAAATCGGTGTAATCCTCGTCGCCGTCGCAAACCGTTCCGATTCGTCACTTTCCGTTTTTCTTGTTTTGAACCTCCGTGGATCCTCTCGGATTCGCAACGGTTTTCACTCGTTGTGAATCTCTGAAGCTTCACGTGTTTTTTACGTTTTTTAGGGTTTCGGAGTAATCTTCTTGAATCGAAACGGTTTCAACTCCTTGAGGTTTATATCGATCTTGTTTTTGGCTACCTTTATGATATGCAGATGAATTTTGAAGAGTTTTTTACCTGATTTGTTTCGGTGACTTGAACTGGATCCGGAATACCTTGAATTTCTTCTGTTCAATTGATTCTTGGCTTGGATTCGGATTTAGTCGGTAGGTTTCCTTCTTCTTCTTCACCGATTCAATTTTTCTTCGCGTTTCTCCTTCTTCTCTTCTCTGAATGCGGTTTCACCGTGATCGTGCTCGAAGTTTGCCGTCAACGGTGGCGAACTCGTACTTGAATTGCGGTGGAAAGAGGTTCAGTGATGATGATTCGGTATGAATCACTGAGAACTTCGCGAATTTTCGTAGCCTCTGTGTTGAATTTCAATTCTGGAAAAACGGTTAGGGTTTGAATGTTCTTGAACTTTTTCTGGATTTGTGAATTTGATCTGTAACTGAAATGAGAGAGAAAGTGTGATCTGTTTGTGATGATGTGGCTCTGATTCTGTGTTGTGTGGCACCTGAACAGTGGCCAGCCTTTTATAGGCTGCCATGTGTGCTCTTGACCAATTGGGGGCTGCCATGTGGACTTGGACCTGCTTGCGTGGCTTTTTGGACTGAATTGACTTATTTTTGACCTTGAGGACCAATCTGCAAATATGTAAAATATGGGACCACTTTGCAAATATAAAAAATGAGACTGTTTTGCAATTTAAAATTTGGACTATTTTGAAAAGAAATGGACTACTTAAAAAGGTTGAAATTGGGACTAATTTGCAATTTTTGAAAATATTAGGACTAAAATGTAAAAATAATAAAATTGGTTAAAAAAATGTAATTTGAAAATAACGTAAAGCGAAACATTTAAAAACGACAAAATGGACTAAAACGAACAAATTACCACAAATGAGGTATTTTAAAATACCTCTCTGCCCAAAAATCAAATAATATGAAAAGACTAAAATGCCCCTAGGGCAAAAACGACTCAGACCGACTCAGACGCAAATTAAGATGATTTTTGTACAAAACTTGATTAATGGTTTATGCAAACAAACAGAAAAGACTCAGGGACAAATTGTAGGGACTGAAAATGGGTTCCTTTGTAGGAAATGACCAAAATACCCTTTTGTATGATTTTATGCAAAAATTTAAAAAACTGAAGCAGTAATGTATGCAGTTGAAGCACAGTAGGAAACACGGTGGATTTGAAAGCATTGGAAAATAACAGAGGAATTTGAGTGAGTATTTTTAGGTCCAAAATGAGGGTATGACAATCTCTTTCCCTTTTCCTTAAGGGATCGAGCTAGCGCTTGGTTCCATTCCCTAGAAGTTGGTTCCATCACATCATGGGATCAAATGAGGCGAGCTTTCCTTGCCCTATTCTTTCCCCCTTCTAAAACGGCCAAACTAAGGGACCTGTCATACCCCATTTTTTGACCGTTTTGTTTTCTTTTTACTCGGCATCTATAGTCGTTGTACCGGGTTATTTTCTCAAATTTCTACGTTTTATTTCGCGATATTTCATCAGTTTTTTTTAGCATTCTACATGTACATATCTCAGCATTTTATCTGTACGCTTTGCAAACATTTTACTCGTCTTTTCTCAAACTTGTATCCGCTTAAATCTCATCTTTTTGTCTATTCGTTTTACAGCGTGTCACTGCTATTTTCTCATTTTTACTCGCTTTTATAGACTGAGAAGTCTCGTCATTTCAGACGAAATTTCGGCAGAGAGGTTACTTTGAAGTACCTCATTTGGTTCCGAAAGGACATTTTTTATTTTTTTTATTTTTTAGTTACTATTTTATTTTTATCTTGTTTCTTTATTACCTTTTATTTTGCGCTTTTTATTTTATTTTATTTTATATTGTCGTTTTCCTTTTATTTATTATTGTTATTATTTATTTTTATTAGTGTGTTATTTTTTTTTAGTCCATTTTTTAGTCCAGGCCCATGTATCAGTCCAGCCAAGGGTATTTTTGTCCAGAAATCTTTTCTCAGCCACAACCTAGCTGGTCACTATTTAAAGAGCTGTCTAATCATTGAATAAAGGATACACACTGCCCAAGAACACTGTAGCCGCACAAGTCCCATCAATAAACCCTAATTCCATTTTTCTTTTCAAAAATCCAGAATCAAAATACCAAAAAATGAACAAAAACTCAAGAACAACAACAACATTTCAAGAACAACAGTAACAGCCGCAGCTTTTCTTTCAAAAACCCTAACCTCCCAAATTTCCTTTTTCTTTTCGGATCAAATACAAAGAAATGAAGAACATCAAGAACACCAACACAAAATCATCATGAATATTCATCCACAACTTTCCAGAAAGTAAAAATCCGAACTTGAACAACATATACACAAACAAATCCGAACCACACACACAAACAGCCCCAAATCCGAACCCTTCACACAAACCGAACCGGATTCACGCAAAAAACGAACCCTCCATACAAACCGAACCGGATCTAAGCATACAAGAAGAAGAGGGAGCACATCGGAACTGTTAGGGACATTATCGCTTGCAATCATTTCAAAGATCGGTCAAACAAGAGGTATTTGGTACTGTGGTTGTGTGTTCTTTCATTTTTGTTTGTTTCTTTTTGAAAATAAATCCCTAGATCTAGACTTCCTCGTTTGGATCTTGAAAAAAGTAAGGCCGGATCCGAGCTCAACACGAAAATGGATGTTTAAAAAACAAAAAAAAATTCAAAAAGGTTGAGTTTGGTTCGGCCGGCGCGGCGGCGCCACCCTGTTGGGTCGGCGACCACCGCACCGGAGCTTGGAGGTCTCATCGGAGAAGAAGAGTGTCTTGCAGACTCTCTCTCTCTAAACTAGGTGTAGAGAGAAGGTTTTTTATGTTTATGTCTTTTTTCTTTTGTGTTTTTGTTTTATACTAAGTCTGTTTGAGCTTAATATGTATGGTCTGTGTTAGTTCCTATGTATCTTCGTATCTAGGCCGTTAGATCTTGTATCTAACGGTCACTTTGTGTTTGATTCTGCTTTCTTTTTTTTATTTTCTTTGGAGTCCGTTTGATCGTTATCCTGTGGCCATGATGCATATCCTTGTAGCAGGATTGGAGCCTTCTGTTTAATCAGATGGCTCAGATCTGATCTGGGATGGAGCCTAACCTTTTGTTTTCTTCACACTGTTATTTTTCTTTACCATTTGTGTTTTTATTCAAACTTTTTTCTCTAAAAATTCATAAAAATATTTTTACCTCATGTTTCTTGTTCATTTATTTTTATTTTCTCATTTTTCTTTTAGTTATCTTGCTTTACTTTTATTGCATTATTTTTTCTCTTTTCATCTCATATTTCATTTTTATGTATTTCGCTTGCCATATTCTATTTTTATTATCATTTTAGTGTGTATTTAGAGATTGATGTAATTTATTTATTTCTTGTCATTTATTTTTGCAAGACTCTAGAATGTAACTAGGACCTATGTAAATATCAAAAAATAATAAAATATGCACCGACACATACACCGACACTATCACACACTTTATTTTTACCGCATTTACGTCATTATCGCGATCAAGGACTAAAAACGAATTAGGGACAAATTAGGTTAATAATTGGACTTTAGTTATTTTCTTAAAATCAAACTATTAGTAATTTTAGGTTCATTTTAAACTTGAGGATTTGCTTAGGATCCAACGTCCTTTGTAAATTTCTCGCTTTTTATAACCTCACGCCGTTACGTATAGTTTTTTTTAGTTTACGCTTAACTTAGAAAAAATCAAATTTCCAAAAAAATCAAATAACCAAAAACTCAAAAAATATTTTCTTAACAAACCTTGGAAACAAACCAAGTGATTTTTTTCCTTTTATTTTCTTAGTCAGATGCTTAATGAATTTAATTCTCATTTTAGACTTTATTTTCATAATTAAAATTGAACCAACCTCACATTATTTTTCTTTCTTATGCCTTGAGGCCTCTAATCTCCTTCTTAAAACCCCTTTTTTCAAAATTGTTAAAATTAACCCAACTCACCAAAAGAAATTTTTGAGGTGAACTACATGATTTTGATCCCGTCTTCGGGTATGTAGGCAAAGGATTTATCCTTCCAAATCAATAAAAATAACAAAAACATACATCTTCTCTCCCCATTCTTACACTTAGATTTTAGGCAACATTTTTTCATAAATAATTAAGCGAATAATTAGCACAAGTTTAATTTAGGTGAGAGGCTCCTTCGGAGTACCGAAGTCGATTAGGGTGCTTAACACCTTCCCTAGTCGAAACCAACCCCCGGACCTTAATCTCTAAAAAAGGGTTTTTTACTCGTTTTTTTCCCTTCCCGCGGATAAAAATTGAGAGTTCAAAGATTGACGGTTCAAAACCAATTAATGGATTGACACCCGAAAATCGCGAGCCCAGAAATGGCGACTTCACTGGGGATGTTAATTTCCTAAGTGGGTTAAGCCCACCTTACCTTTCTTTACTTGTGCTTTATTTTTTGCTTATACACCTTGTACATACATACTTGTTTATTTCCAAACGTGAGTGGTGAGATAAGTCCTACACCCGGGCTTGAGTGAAATTTAAGATAGGACGGGGTATAATCAAAGTTCCACTCCAAGAGTAATCTTGAGTTTTGGTTCATGTGATAACCCCACTCAATGGAGGGATCTTGAAAGTAATATTTGTTGACACGAGTAATCATGTTAGCTTTATTATTTTTAAGTGACCGTCGAAGTTGAGAACTTTAGTTACCTTTAACCCCTCCTAGCCTTTTAGAACGTAGTGCGGTGGCTAATCAAGAGTAATCTTGGATTGGTTGATACGCGATACTACACCCAAACGAGACTCTCTTACGAGTGTTATTGGACCAAGAGTAATCTTGCAAACCAATGACGTTTGGAAGGGGTCGACAACGTTGGGAACTTTTTTAGAACCTTGTTACGTATATTTGTGAAGCCATAGTTCTTACCTTGTGACGATTTCACCCTTGACTCCAACATTGTGGAACTTAACCTCACCATGTTTCCTATATTCTTTAGCATAATCATGCATACATGCATCCATTCATGAAAAGCTTTTTTCTCATCGAAGGACTTAGACAAGTTTTTTTGTAAACATCACGGATGAACGAACCTTGTAAGAAAGAACACCAAGAAATACAACTTCAAAAATCTTAACTAAGCTTTATCTTGTGTTGTGAACCTTTTCCTTGGTTTCGTTCTTACCTTTTGAAAAAGGACCTTATTTCAATATTTATGCAATTTTCAAATGAAACCCCGTTCCTCTACAATGTTTACAATTCACTTTGCTAAGTCCTTCAAAACAAAAAATTCACATTTTTGCATAAACATATCATGCATCATTTTGCATTCATAGTTTCTAGTCCGTGTCTCACATTGTGTCTTCTCAATAAAAGGTCAATCTGTCAGTCGACTCGCATCTACAACACTCGAGCAAGTCAGGAAAAAGAAAATGGAACATCCTGAGCAAGAGAACAAGAAACTCCGTGAAAAATTGGCATCCATGCAAGTTGAGATAGAGAAGCTAACTACCATGGTGGCTACTCTGATGGCCGCTCAAAGTCAGACATCGGTCTCTCAGCCTATTAGCACCACTTTGGAGCCAGTTGTGTCTGCAATTCCCTTTTCGACTGTGTTTACCAGTGCTCCTCAACGCACCATGCCAGGAGCTTACCCGTGGGGCATGCCGTATATGCTGGGTAAAGGTCGTCACCCCGTTGTCACCGAAGTTCCAACTCCTTTTGTGTCGCATCCTCAGCCAGGCGCACCTGCTCCTCAAGCTGTTATGACTTATTCAACACCGTTTGTTCATACAGTTCGGCAAGGCTATGAGCCAATTTTCCATTCTGATAATGTTAAAGCATCTGACAGAGTAGAGGCTTTGCAGGACACAATTCATGAAATGAAGCGAGAGATGAAAGCTCTTCGTGGAAACGAAGTATTTGGACATAATGTGTATGAACTTTGTTTGGTTCCTAATGTGGTGGTGCCACCCAAATTTAAGGTCCCAGACTTCGATAAGTACAAGGGGAATACTTGTCCCAGGATTCATTTGACAATGTACGTGAGGAAGATGTCCACCCAGGCGTACAATGACAAAATGCTTGTCCATTTCTTCCAAGATAGTTTGGCCGGGGCTGCTCAAAAGTGGTACATGAGCCTGGACAGCGCCAGAATCCATACTTTCAATGACTTGGCAAATGCTTTTATCCACCAGTACAGCTACAACTCGGACATGGCCCCAGATAGGGAGCAACTTAGGGCAATGACTCAAGGGGATAAGGAAACTTTCTTGGAATATGCCCAAAGATGGAGAGGGTTTGCCGCTCAGATCATTCCACCACTACAGGACAAGGAATTGACGAGAATCTTTCTCAAAACCCTTAGTCCATTCTTGTATAAGAAGATGATCGCCAGTGCACCGGGTAACTTTGCCGAAATGGTAGGTATGGGTACTCGTCTTGAAGAAGGGGTCCGAGAAGGACGGCTAGTCAATGAAAGTGTTTCCACTGACGATTCTGAAGAAGAAGATCAGGAAGTGAGTATGGTGAAAGGTTGGCCTCAACAACAGTATCAACAACTTACCGATTGGGTATTAATCTGATCTCTCTTGTGCCTTCCATCAAGGGGCACCCGACCATGACATCGAGCACTGTTGCGCTTTGAAAGCCGAAGTCCAGAAGCTGATTGAAGCCAGTATCTTGCTTTTCTAAGATTGAATTCGGACGTACAAGTTAACCCGCTACCGGATCATGGTACCTAATGTCAACACATGGAATGTGTTAGCTGCACTTGGGTCGATGCTGACGTTTCTTTCTACTACTCTTTTGTTCGAATAATATGTCTGTTTGTTATTTTCTGTTTTTCAAAAAAATCCTTTCGTTCCACCCGAGACGGAAGTGAACTTGTTTAGGGCTTTTTGCTTTACGTATTTTCATCATTAATAAAAAGGTCGTCTTGATCCCGACTTTGTCTTATTTTTATTTTTGTGCTTTTCTGGAAAATTGGTAATACAAAAAACCAAAAAATATAATTTTCTTTTTTTTTAATGTCTGCATAATCATAACATTTATTTATTTGTCAAAATCAACAAAATCATGCATTAATAAACCCGTTGAACACTTTAACCCTGTGCTCTCTCCCAACTTTGAGTTCCTTGCATATGAGGCTGAAGGAGAGGAAAATGAAAGTATTCCCGATGAGAGTTCTTGTCTATTGCGACATCTTAGCCGTCAAAGGTACAAACAAAGACACCAAGAAGATTGTCCAAAAGAGAGCATTCACTTACAAAGACTGACATGAGATGCTAACATCTGCTTTGCACGAAGTGTCATACATCAAGTGCATATCAACAGGGGCAACCCCCCCTCCATCCCTCAACATGCAACATGAAGACCGTGTCCACCACAGAGGTCAAGGTCCCATCAATGAAAGGTTCTCCCGGACAGTCATATCAAAAAATGAAACAAGCTTCCAACAAGAAGGTTCGCCCCTGCGGATTTCAAGGAGACCTTATGCTCAAAAAGTCACTATCCTTCAATCAGAATCCAGGGGCAAAGAAATGCCTAATCAAAAAGGATGGTGACAAACTCCCTCTTCCTGTGAACACTGATGAAGTCAAGAAATACTTTGTCAAAAAAAAAAGGGCTCGATAAGTCGTAAACCTGAAAAGGCGGCTTAGGCAAAAATGAGCGTCTCGGTGGACTGAAAACCCGAAAGGGCAGTCCAGGCAAAAGTTAGAGACATACAAAAAATGATGAAAGTAATTACCCTGATAGATTGAAAACCCACAAGGGCGATCTATGCAAAAGTTAAGGGTTGTGACAAAGTAACTGCATCAGACTGGACGTGACTCATTTGGGGCACTTCAATTGTCAAAAGGGCCTACATTAAGTCAGATATGACTCACTTGGGGTATTTCAGCAGTCAGAAGACATCCATTTTGAAGTTGCTGCAAATCAAAGACTCGAAACAGTGGAATTCAAAGTTGTCAGGGAGAATAGCGGTTATTGTGTTCAATGTACCTTTCCCATATGATTACCATTTTCCAAACTTTTTAAAGATCCGTGGAGCCACGCCTTTGGCGGGTCACCACTCTTTCAAATTACTTTGAGCTTGTGCCCTTTATTTCAAATCCTCATTTATTTCTACTTGCATAATTTCTTCTATTTTTGATGTTAATACTTAAAGCAAAATTGTTTCAGGATTCTTTTTCTAACTTCTTCATGTCTTTTGAAAAAAACTTTAAACAACAAACACACTTTCTTTGAACTCTTGAGTAGGTGAAACGTGCGTCAACATTCGCCTCGAGAACAGTTAACCTCTGCAGGATGAAAATAGTCGTTGCTAAAAAAGAAAAAAAGAGCTCGCTAAGTCGAAAACATTGAAAAGGCGGCTTAGGCAAAAATGAGCGTCCCGGTGGATTGAAAACCCGAAAGGGCGGTCCAGGCAAAAATTAAGGGCATACAAAAAAGATACATTCCCGATGGATTGAAAACCCGAAAGGGAGGTCCAGGCAAAAGTTAGGGATTCAAAAAAAGGAAGCAAAAAAAAACAATGCAAAAGAAAAGCATGACTAGTGAAGTGTACCCACAAAAAGCACCCTGGGCTGTTTACAAATGGCGACTTCTGTCAGACTTTTGATTAACGGACTTTATCCTCAAGGCATGTTTACTTCATCGTTAACTATTACTTCATACCAGGCTTCACCCCGGCGGTGACTTGATTTCTCTCCAGTGTTACTATCTTCAAGGAGGTTTGCCAACTCTCCAGCGTTACTATCTTCAAGGAAGTTTGCCGAGTGTTTGTGTTGCGACATCGGGGGCCGACTTTCACCTCAGTCGGCCAGTTTTGTCCCATCAAGTTATCTACAATCACATATACACATACATACATACATTTATGTATACATACATTTATACACATACACTCACACATTCATACAAATCATAAATACATACATGTATACATACATACATACATACATTTATGCACATGCGTGCACATATTCAAGCATATACACTTTCATGCACATACATACAGAGGTCATCTATACACAATTGCATCGACCACCTTGATTCTTGATTCGACAAAATCCAAAAGAAACAAACAAAACAACAAAATGTCATCCCCAGTGTGTCTAACCCAAAGATATCACCAAGTATACACTTCAAGTGGCAGGTTCCACAAACCGTCAGTTTACAAAATACATTTCTTTTTCCCCAGTATCTTATCAAGTTTTACCTCTCCAACACTACATTTACCGCTTTTCCTGTGTCTTGCTCTCCAACAATGACAGCAAACACAACCCTACATTTACTGCTTTTTATCCGTGTCTTGCTCTCCAACAATGACAGCAAACACAACCCAACATTTACTGCTTTTTATCCGTGTCTTGCTCTCCAACAATGACAGCAAACACAACCCTACATTTATTGCTTTTCCCGTGTCTTGCTCTCCAACAATGACAGCAAACACAACCCTACATTTACTGCTTTTTATCCGTGTCTTGCTCTCCAACAATGACAGCAAACACAACCCAACATTTACTGCTTTTTATCCGTGTCTTGCTCTCCAACAATGACAGCAAACACAACCCTACATTTATTGCTTTTCCCGTGTCTTGCTCTCCAACAATGACAGCAAACACAACCCTACATTTATTGCTTTTCCCGTGTCTTGCTCTCCAACAATGACAGCAAACACAACCCTACATTTATTGCTTTTCCCGTGTCTTGCTCTCCAACAATGACAGCAAACACAACCCTACATTTATTGCTTTTCCCGTGTCTTGCTCTCCAACAATGACAGCAAACACGACCCTGCATTTACTGCTTTTTACCCGTGTCTTGCTCTCCAACAATGACAGCAAACACAACCCTACATTTACCGCTTTTTCCCTGTGTCTTGCTCTCCAACAATGACAGCAAACACCAACGTCGCATTTACCTTTACCATTTTCAAGCTTTTGTTTTCCAGTGAACTTTGGTCCCCAGTCAGGTCACCGTCACCATATTGCATTCATAACACTGCACTTAACATTACATTCACAACATCGCGCGCATCAACATAGCGTTCATAGCACTTTACGGTTGATGCGGATCAAAAATGGTGTACTCTGATATTTAAGTCTCCTCGACCCATCAATTTGAAACTTTCGTTTTCAAACCTCTGTGGCGAAGAAACTTAAATAGGGGCATCTGTCATACCCCATTTTTTGACCGTTTTGTTTTCTTTTTACTCGGCATCTATAGTCGTTGTACCGGGTTATTTTCTCAAATTTCTACGTTTTATTTCGCGATATTTCATCAGTTTTTTTTAGCATTCTACATGTACATATCTCAGCATTTTATCTGTACGCTTTGCAAACATTTTACTCGTCTTTTCTCAAACTTGTATCCGCTTAAATCTCATCTTTTTGTCTATTCGTTTTACAGCGTGTCACTGCTATTTTCTCATTTTTACTCGCTTTTATAGACTGAGAAGTCTCGTCATTTCAGACGAAATTTCGGCAGAGAGGTTACTTTGAAGTACCTCATTTGGTTCCGAAAGGACTTTTTTTTTTATTTTTTTTTTTAGTTACTATTTTATTTTTATCTTGTTTCTTTATTACCTTTTATTTTGCGCTTTTTATTTTATTTTATTTTATATTTTCGTTTTCCTTTTATTTATTATTGTTATTATTTATTTTTATTAGTGTGTTATTTTTTTTTAGTCCATTTTTTAGTCCAGGCCCATGTATCAGTCCAGCCAAGGGTATTTTTGTCCAGAAATCTTTTCTCAGCCACAACCTAGCTGGTCACTATTTAAAGAGTTGTCTAATCATTGAATAAAGGATACACACTGCCCAAGAATACTGTAGCCGCACAAGTCCCATCAATAAACCCTAATTCCATTTTTCTTTTCAAAAATCCAGAATCAAAATACCAAAAAACGAACAAAAACTCAAGAACAACAACAACATTTCAAGAACAACAGTAACAGCCGCAGCTTTTCTTTCAAAAACCCTAACCTCCCAAATTTCCTTTTTCTTTTCGGATCAAATACAAAGAAATGAAGAACATCAAGAACACCAACACAAAATCATCATGAATATTCATCCACAACTTTCCAGAAAGTAAAAATCCGAACTTGAACAACATATACACAAACAAATCCGAACCACACACACAAACAGCCCCAAATCCGAACCCTTCACACAAACCGAACCGGATTCACGCAAAAAACGAACCCTCCATACAAACCGAACCGGATCTAAGCATACAAGAAGAAGAGGGAGCACATCGGAACTGTTAGGGACATTATCGCTTGCAATCATTTCAAAGATCGGTCAAACAAGAGGTATTTGGTACTGTGGTTGTGTGTTCTTTCATTTTTGTTTGTTTCTTTTTGAAAATAAATCCCTAGATCTAGACTTCCTCGTTTGGATCTTGAAAAAAGTAAGGCCGGATCCGAGCTCAACACGAAAATGGATGTTTAAAAAACAAAAAAAATTTCAAAAAGGTTGAGTTTGGTTCGGCCGGCGCGGCGGCGCCACCCTGTTGGGTCGGCGACCACCGCACCGGAGCTTGGAGGTCTCATCGGAGAAGAAGAGTGTCTTGCAGACTCTCTCTCTCTAAACTAGGTGTAGAGAGAAGGTTTTTTATGTTTATGTCTTTTTTCTTTTGTGTTTTTGTTTTATACTAAGTCTGTTTGAGCTTAATATGTATGGTCTGTGTTAGTTCCTATGTATCTTCGTATCTAGGCCGTTAGATCTTGTATCTAACGGTCACTTTGTGTTTGATTCTGCTTTCTTTTTTTTATTTTCTTTGGAGTCCGTTTGATCGTTATCCTGTGGCCATGATGCATATCCTTGTAGCAGGATTGGAGCCTTCTGTTTAATCAGATGGCTCAGATCTGATCTGGGATGGAGCCTAACCTTTTGTTTTCTTCACACTGTTATTTTTCTTTACCATTTGTGTTTTTATTCAAACTTTTTTCTCTAAAAATTCATAAAAATATTTTTACCTCATGTTTCTTGTTCATTTATTTTTATTTTCTCATTTTTCTTTTAGTTATCTTGCTTTACTTTTATTGCATTATTTTTTCTCTTTTCATCTCATATTTCATTTTTATGTATTTCGCTTGCCATATTCTATTTTTATTATCATTTTAGTGTGTATTTAGAGATTGATGTAATTTATTTATTTCTTGTCATTTATTTTTGCAAGACTCTAGAATGTAACTAGGACCTATGTAAATATCAAAAAATAATAAAATATGCACCGACACATACACCGACACTATCACACACTTTATTTTTACCGCATTTACGTCATTATCGCGATCAAGGACTAAAAACGAATTAGGGACAAATTAGGTTAATAATTGGACTTTAGTTATTTTCTTAAAATCAAACTATTAGTAATTTTAGGTTCATTTTAAACTTGAGGATTTGCTTAGGATCCAACGTCCTTTGTAAATTTCTCGCTTTTTATAACCTCACGCCGTTACGTATAGTTTTTTTTAGTTTACGCTTAACTTAGAAAAAATCAAATTTCCAAAAAAATCAAATAACCAAAAACTCAAAAAATATTTTCTTAACAAACCTTGGAAACAAACCAAGTGATTTTTTTCCTTTTATTTTCTTAGTCAGATGCTTAATGAATTTAATTCTCATTTTAGACTTTATTTTCATAATTAAAATTGAACCAACCTCACATTATTTTTCTTTCTTATGCCTTGAGGCCTCTAATCTCCTTCTTAAAACCCCTTTTTTCAAAATTGTTAAAATTAACCCAACTCACCAAAAGAAATTTTTGAGGTGAACTACATGATTTTGATCCCGTCTTCGGGTATGTAGGCAAAGGATTTATCCTTCCAAATCAATAAAAATAACAAAAACATACATCTTCTCTCCCCATTCTTACACTTAGATTTTAGGCAACATTTTTTCATAAATAATTAAGCGAATAATTAGCACAAGTTTAATTTAGGTGAGAGGCTCCTTCGGAGTACCGAAGTCGATTAGGGTGCTTAACACCTTCCCTAGTCGAAACCAACCCCCGGACCTTAATCTCTAAAAAAGGGTTTTTTACTCGTTTTTTTCCCTTCCCGCGGATAAAAATTGAGAGTTCAAAGATTGACGGTTCAAAACCAATTAATGGATTGACACCCGAAAATCGCGAGCACAGGACCAAATCACATGGTTCAACCAAAAAGATGGGGAATCTCTATATGATGCGTGGGAGCGTTTCAAAGAAATGCTTAGAATTTTTCCCCACCATGGTTTAGAGAAGTAGCTCATAGTCCACACCCTTTATAATGGCATGTCTTATACCACAAAAATGACTGTTGATGCAGCTGCAGGTGGAGCTTTAATGAACAAGAACTATACAGAAGCATATGCCTTGATTGAGGACATGGCCCAGAATCACTACCAATGAGAGAGCCATAACAGCTCCTACTCCCACTAAGAAAGAGGCAGGTATGTACGAAGTCTCTAACTTTGATCATCTTGCTGTTAAGGTTGATGCACTAACCCAAAAGATTGAAAAAATGAATGTTAATGCTGTCACTCCTACTTCTGTATCTCCTCCTTGTGAAATTTGTGGTGTCTTTGGCCATATTGGTGTTGATTTCCAGCTAGGTAGTGCTATTGATAGTGTTGAGCAAATGAACTACGCTCAATACAACCAAGGAATGAGGCAAAATCAAAACTTTTACAAAAACCCTCAAAATTCTTATGGACAAGTAGCACCACCCGACTATGCAAACAACCAGAGAACCCCTCAAAAATCTGGTTTGGAAATTTTAATGGAAAGTTACGTAATGAATCAATCTAAACAGCTTCAAGAGCTCAAAAACCAAACCGGATTTTTGAATGATTCTCTTACAAAACTTAATGTCAAGGTAGACTCTTTTGCTACTCATAATAAGATGCTTGAAAGTCAAATCTCCCAAGTGGCCCAACAGGTGGCCACATCCTCTCAAACACCTGGAATCTTTTCTGGACAAACTGAAGCCAACCCAAAAGCTCATGTTAATGCTATATCATTAAGAAATGGTAGGAAATTAGAGGATATCGTTCTTAAAGCTAGAACCATTGAGGGAGAGAGTGATGAGTGTCAAGGTGAGATAACTATGATAGAGAGTAAAAAACAACTTCATAAATCCAAAATCCCCTTGCAATTAGGGCTTGCTAAGCCTTGCTTGGAGGCACAATTTAAAAAGTTTATTAATACGCTTAAGAAAATTTGCATTAAAATTCCCTTTGCTGAAGCTTTGACTCGAATGCCTCTATATGCTAAGTTTATCAAGAAAAATTTTTCAAAGAAAAAGGTTATAGAGCATGTTGAGACAATAGCTTTGTCTAGGGAAAGTAGTGCAATCATTAAGAAGCTTCCTCCAAATCTTGGGGATCCGGGTAGTTTTTCTATACCTTGTGTGATTGAAAGTGAGGTCATTGATAAGGCCATGTGTGATTTAGGGGCTAGTATTAGTTTGTTACCTTTGTCCCTCTTTAATAGGATAGGTATAGGTGAGTTGAAACCAACCGAGGTGACCTTAAAGTTAGTTGATCGTACCAACATCCACCCCGTTGGATTCATTGAGGACATCCCCATTGAGATAGGAGGGATATATATCCCAACTAATTTTATAGTTCTAAACATGGATGAGGATGACCAAGTGTCTATTATTCTAGGGAGGCCCTTTCTCGCTACTGCGAGGGCTATGATTAATGTTATGGGTGGAATGATTGCTTTTCGAGTTAGTGATGAAATGGTAGGTTTTGGAATGGAAACTGTTAATAAGGAGCCCTTTGATTTCTCTTGTTGCATGATTGATAATCATAGTGCGAAAGAATGTTTCTTAGCGTCATCTACACAACATGATCCCTTTGATCCGTTTTAACAATGTTTCTAACCGTCAAGCTACTAACTCTAAAAGAGCGCTTCGTGGGAGGCAACCCACGCCTTTAATTGCTTTTATTTTGTTTGTTTTTTTTGTTGTTTTAAGTTGTTTTGTAGGTAATTGTTGAAGTAAGATTCAAAGAAACGAAAAAATTTGAGCCTCGGAGGTCCAAAAGGTTGGCACGACCCGTGCCTAAAGTGCCATGGCCGTGCCACATTATACCAAAGCCAGACCCATATTTACAGAATTGGCACGGCCTGTGCCAATATTGGCACGGCCGTGCGCGATTCCTGGTCATCAATAACCCAAAATTTCTTCTTCTTCTTCCCTCATTCTACCACACAAACATCTCTCCTCATCCAAACTTCTCTCTAAAACCTCCATAACCAACAACCTTCAAACCTTCATATCTCCCTCCAAACTCAACCAATTCACAAAATTTCTTCACCAAAACACTTCCAAACATCATCCCAAACATAACCCGCCACTCATAAACAACTTTCATCCACCCAAACCCCAATTCCCCCAAATTCGAATTCCCCAAAAACCTAACCAAAAAAACCCAAAAATTTTCACCAATCTTCACAACCCAACTCAAAAACTTTACTTAAACCTTAACCCCATAACAAAACCAACCTTTCCCACCCAAAATCTTCCCAAACCCCAACCTTCACCAAAATTCAAAAAAAAAAAAGTCAACAAGGTCAATGGCACCCAAGAAGCCCGGAAAGGAAAGTGCAAGCTCAAGTGATGGAGTAAATAGGAAGCAAGCAGCCCCAAAGAATCACGACATCACATTTAGCACTCCGGAACAACGGAGTAGGTATAAATCTCTTCTCTCTAAAGCTTTGCATCCTTGTAGGTACCCGGATAATTATGATATGATTAGATTAGGTATTAGAGATAATGTGTATATGTTGTTGAATAGGTTAGGATGGGTTGAGCTGTTAAGACCTATGAAGGGGTATGAAAACTTCACCTATGAATTTTTAAGCTCTATTGTTTTCACAAAAGATAGGATGAATTTTGATAACCTCGATCATCGAGTCTACTTCCGGCTTATGAACATTGATTATGAGATGTCTCTCAAAAACTTTTGCAATAAGATGGGCTTCGCAAATGCAGGGTTCATCCATGACTCTTGTAATCATGATCTTAGGCCGTAAGACTACAACCATGTTACCTTTTGGTAAAGTATCACTGGCTTGCACCAATACAATTCACGTTCTAACAAAGCTAGTAACATCCATAACCTTGTGCTTAGGTACCTCCAAAGGGCTATGGCTTGCACCATTTGGGGTAGGAAAGAAGTAGGAACCACTAGGACGGATGAACTCTTTATGTTGTGGGCCATGCTTAAAAACCGTCCTGTGAATACAAGCTTTTATCTGCTTGATTATCTTGCTTTTGTAGGCGCAAAATCTAGTGTCAGGAGTGAGATAGTGGTAGGGGGTATCATCACCTTTATAGCTAGGCAGTTTGGAGTAGGTGAGGATCAAGGGCTAAACCGAATTGAGGGCAACAATAGGCTTAATATAGAAACCCTCATTGCTATTAATTTTATTAAGCCTCATCCGCCTGCTAACATAACTTTTTTGCTTCAGCTCAATGTGCCTTTGTGTTTGATTATACTTCCTAACCCATCTCGGACTAACACCGAGGTGGAAGACAATCTGTTGTATGTTGGTGATGCCCCACAAGTTCAGGAGGAGCACAATGTTGAGGAGGAATGTGCAAAGTCGCACCATCATAAGGAGCACCATGACTATGATACCGGTGAGCACTATAATGAAAACAACAACCGGTGGGCATGGATGCAAACGGAGGTTGAACGCATAAGCACCGAGCAATAAAGACAAGATGTTGAACTCTCCGGGCTAAGAAACGATGTCCAAAGGGGCAATCGGGTTAATGATGAGAACAATCAAATGCTACGGATGATGATGCAACACTTTCACCTCCAAGGTCCTCCTTATGGACCTCAATAAAATTGTGAAATTTCCTCTTCCTCTCTTCCCTTCTATCTCTCCTCTCTTTCTCCTCCACCTTCTTCTTCCTTTTTCTTTCCATTTATTTTCTAGTTTTATTGAATCATTAAGGACATTGCTTCTCCCAACTGTGTGTGTGTGTGTGTGTGTGTGTGTGTGGGGGGGGGGGGGGCTTAATAAAGTGTCTAGTGTTTCCAAACTCCCTTGAACTTTATTTCTTTTGTTTTGTTTTATTACGAAAGGCATGATTAAACAACTTGTTTTTAGTGTAAATTATGACATAAAATCTTTTGTTGTCTCTTCTAAAATGGTTGTTTCTTGTACATGAAAGTAATTTCTTGTGTTTTAAGTGTTCTTGCTATACCCACATCTTGTTTTATTGTGAAAATTCTCCAATGAGAAAAGCACATAGTTGCAGCCTTTGAGTAAGTGTATGAATAGGTATTTTAAGGAACACGTTCTAATTCTAAAGGTAAGTTAACCCTCAAAAAATTTCAGAGTAAAAGTAGTATAAGCTAGTGTGGGGGAGTTTATAAAGCCAAAATAATTTTAAGGTTGCATAATGGAATCTAGATTGGGGATGGGTGTAGGCCCTCCGACTTCCTACGTGAAGGTGATGTTATCTTGAGAAACTAAAGGGGGCAGAACAAATACAAATAGAAGGGGCACCATTGAATCTAGATTGGGGAATGGGGTAGGCCCTCCAACTTCTTACGTGAAGATTGTGCTCGAGATTTTCGGGTATCAATCCATTAATTGATTTTGAACCTTCAATCTTTGAACTCTCAATCTTTTATTCGCGGGAAGGGAAAAAAGTGAGTAAAAACCTTTATGAGATCAAGGTTCGGGGATTGGTTTCGAATAGGGAAGATGTTAAGCACCCTAAACGACTTCGGTACTCCGAAGGAGCCTCTTGCCTAAATTATCTTGCACTAATTACTCGCTTATTTATTTGTAAAATATTGCCTAAAGTCTAAGTGAAAGAATGGGGGGGGGGGCTTAATAAAATGTCTTGTGTCGTAGTGTTTCCAAACTCCCTTGAACTTTATTTCTTTTGTTTTGTTTTATTGCGAAAGGCATGATTAAACAGCGGGGCTTAATAAAATGTCTAGTGTCGTAGTGTTTCCAAACTCCCTTGAACTTTATTTCTTTTGTTTTGTTTTATTGCGAAAGGCATGATTAAACAGCTTGTTTTTAGTGTAAATTATGACATAAAATCTTTTGTTGTCTCTTCTAAAATGGTTGTTTCTTGTACATGAAAGTAATTTCTTGTGTTTTAAGTGTTCTTGCTATACCCACATCTTGTTTTATTGTGAAAATTCTCCAATGAGAAAAGCACATAGTTGCAGCCTTTGAGTAAGTGTATGAATAGGTATTTTAAGGAACACGTTCTAATTCTAAAGGTAAGTTAACCCTCAAAAAATTTCAGAGTAAAAGTAGTATAAGCTAGTGTGGGGGAGTTTATAAAGCCAAAATAATTTTAAGGTTGCATAATTGAATCTAGATTGGGGATGGGTGTAGGCCCTCCGACTTCCTACGTGAAGGTGATGTTATCTTGAGAAACTAAAGGGGGCAGAACAAATACAAATATAAGGGGCACCATTGAATCTAGATTGGGGAAGGGGGTAGGCCCTCCAACTTCTTACGTGAAGATTGTGCTCGAGATTTTCAGGTATCAATCCATTAATTGATTTTGAACCTTCAATCTTTGAACTCTCAATCTCTTATTCGCGGGAAGGGAAAAAAAGTGAGTAAAAACCCTTATGAGATCAAGGTTCGGGGGTTGGTTTCGAATAGGGAAGATGTTAAGCACCCTAAACGACTTCGGTACTCCGAAGGAGCCTCTTGCCTAAATTATCTTGCGCTAATTACTTGCTTATTTATTTGTAAAATATTGCCTAAAGTCTAAGTGAAAGAATGGAGGGAGAAGAAGTATGTTTTTTGTTGTTTTTATGAATGAATGCATGTATGCATGATTATGCTAAAGAACATGGAAAACATGGTGAGGTTAAGGTCCACACGATGGAGCCAAGGGTAACAACGCGATTTGGTAAGGACTATGGTTTTATTTGCATTTGTAACAAGGGTTCTACCAAGGTTCCCAAATTACAACCACCCTTGTGAATGTATCGGTGCTCAGGACTACTCCTAGTCAAATAGCATTCACAAGGAGGTCTAGTTTGAGTGTAGTATTACGTATGAACTAAATTCAAGACTGCTATTGGTTTAGCCACCGCACTACGTCCTAAAAAGGCCAAGATGGGTTAAGGGTGACCTAAAGGTTCTCAACGTTCGACAGACTTCAAGAATAATAGAGCCAATCACGACTGCTCATGACGACGTCATATTACTTTTGAGAGTCCTCCGTTGAGTGGGGTTACATCACATGCACACATAGCGCAGGACCGCTCCTGGTATTGCACTATGATCGTACCCCGTCCTATCTTATATTTCACTCAAGCCCGGGTGTAGGACTTATCTCACCACTCACGTTCAAAGGTAAATAAATAAGCATGTATGTACAAGGTATAAGCAATAATAAAGCGCAAGTATAAAGGAAGGAAAGACAATGTCTTTTGCCTACATACCCGAAATGGGATAAAAATCATGTAGTTCGGGGTAAAAATTTCGATTGGTGAGTTGGATTGATTTTAAAAGTTTGAAAATATTTTTAGAGGAAGAAAGAGGCCGAAAGGCATAGAAGAATAAAAATGTGAGGTTGTTTGATTTTAATTAAAGAAAAGAAAGTCTAAATGATTAAAATTGATTGAAGTTTTGATTTGGAAAAAAAATAAAGAAAGGAAGATTCACTTGGTTTGTTTCCAAGGTTTGTTAAGAAAATGTTTTTGTGATTTTTGCATATTTGAATGTTTTTGGAAATGATTTTTCTAAGTTAAACGCAAACTAAAAATCTAAGCGTAACGACGTGAGGTAAAAAAAGGCGAGAAATATACAAAGGACGTTGGATCCTAAGCAAATCCTCGAGTTTGAAATGAACCTAAAATTACTAATAGTTTGATTTTAAGAAAATATTTAAAGTCCAATTATTAACCTAATTTGTCACTAATTCATTTAGTTCTTGATCGCGATTATGACATAAAGCGATAAATAAAGTGTGGTGTCGGTGCATATTCTCATTATTGGATATTTACATTGTGTCTAGGTACATGCTAAAGCTCAAAATGTAAATGAAAAGAAAATAATGTACAAAAATTAAATTACAATATGACCTAAGAACGCTCTAAAATAAAATTGACAGAAAATAAAAAGATGACATATTAAAACTACAAATGCATGAAGTAATAAAAAGCAATAAAATGTATGAGTTGTTTATTATTCTAATAAGCATAAAAATAAACTAAATAATAAATAAAAGCAACTAAACTAACTAAAAAAAACAAAGAAAGTAAAACTAAGTCAAAAACAAAATAAATAAACTAGAGACTAAATAAACAAAATAAATAATAGAGATGCAATAATAATAAACTAAAGAGTGTGAGTACTAAAAAAAGAGAAAAAAAGGTAGAATAATTAAATAAAACAATTAAAATAAACAAAGATTTTTAGAAAATAAAAGAAGAAAATTTTATGGGAAAACAGGGGTGCAGCAAGCAAAAGAGGGGGTTTGCAAGTAAAACTGTAGAGAGAAATCAAAAAGAAAGGAAGAGAGCTGGTTTGGGCCAGTTCTGCTCACCTGGATCGGTTCAGGAGAAAACCGAACCGGTTGTGAGAGTATAAAAGAAAATTTATTGGTTTTTTTTAACATTTTTTCTTCAAAACCTCTCTCTACAATTTCCTCTCTCTTCTCTCTCTACAATTTCTGGAAAAAAGATGAAGAACAATATTCATCCTCTCTGGCCAGCATATGAACGCTGGCGCGGCGGCTGCCGGCAACAGGCGGCGGCGCCGCCGCGCTGGAGAGATGAACACCGTCAATTCAAATTTTTTTATCACTTTTAAATATCCTTTTCTTCACTGAGTTCGAATCTAGCCTCAGTTTTCAAAGAAAATAAACAGTGAAGTCTAGATCTAAGTTTAAAGTTCGAAAAAAACACAAACAAAAAACACTACCTTCTCTTTCCAATTCGGTTGCCGGTCGTGTTCTTTGTGAGACCGGCTCGGCTTCTGCTACTGTTTGTGCCGGTTTGCTTCTGTTCGTGGGAATCCGAAACTGAGCGTGAGTTTGTGTTGATTTTGGACTTGAATGATGTTTGAAGGAGATTTAGAATTGATGTTGTTCTTGTGTTGTAGTTATATGCTTGTTGTTTGCTTCGAATTTGTGATGATAGGTTTGGTATTCAAGTGTTAGTGTTACTGAAATTTTTGTTCTTGAGTGTTTATCATTTTTGGTTGAATTTGTGTTGAGATTGGAGGCCAAAAATTACATATTATGTGATGTGTATACGAGTTCGAATTCTGCTCTTATGTGGCAGTGTCATGAACTTGAATCTGGAAATTTTTCTTGACGTTCATGATAAATTGGAAAGGAAAAAAAATTTGATGCCAAAAAATTCTTGCTGCCGTAAAGGTGAAGTTTTTATGGGTTTTTGTGCAGCCTCCTAGCCAATGATTGGACAACCTATAAATAGTGACAAAACTAGGGTTGAATTGAAAATTATTGGACCAAAATGCCCTTGGGCTGGACACTTGTATGGACCTTGGACTAACACTTTTTATAAATACAAACTGAAAAATTAATAAATAAATAAATACATAAAACAAAAATTAAAATTGAAATATAGAAAATGAAAACGTAAAATAAGAATAAAAAACGAGACAAAAATAAATAACAACTAAAAAGATGAATAAAACCGGCCCTTTCGGAACCAAAAATGAGGTATTTTAAAATACCTCTTTGCCGAAATTTCGTCTGAAACGACGAAACTTCTCATATTTAAAAAACAAGTAAAGCGAGGAAATAAAAAGTGAAAAGTTGAAAAATAAACTGGTAAAAAGTTGGTAAAAAGAGTTGAGATTTAAAAGGTTAAAAATTGAGGAATAAACAAGTAAATTGCTTGCAAAATAGACAGATAAAATGCTGAGATATAAACAAGTGAAATGTTGGGAAATAAACTGATAAAATGCTGTAAAATGTTGAGAAAATAGTTGGGTAAAATAGGTTCAAAAGACGAGTAGAAAGAAAGCAACTGGTCAAAAAAATGGGGTATGACAGATGCCCCTATTTAAGTTTCTTCGTCATGGAAGTTTGAAAACGAAAGTTTTAAATTGACGGATCGAAGAGACTTAAATATCAGAGTACACCATTTTTGACCAGTATTAACTGTAAAATGCTATGAATGTGATGCTATGAATGCAATGCTTATAAATATTATGATATGAATGTCTACGATGCAAGCATGAATTCAGAGACGGCAGAGATAAATTAACTGGGGGATTAAACAAGTTCACTAGGGAACACACTGATGGGTACAACTAGGGAGAAAATGCTGCCTATTACCTTTAAATTGGTAAAGACGACATTACAAGGAAGATAAACACAAGTCTATTACCTTTAGAATTGGTAAAGACGGCATTACAAAAAAGATAAACACATGTCTATTACCTTTAGAATTGGTAAAGACGAACAGAAGGAAAAGATTCCAATTCTTCTGGGGATAGAACAGGTTCACTGGGGAACAAAAGGGTTGTCTACTATCAGTAAGATAGTTGTATGAAGACAAATAAAAGATATGTTGTCTACTATCTGTAAGATAGTTGTATGAAGACAAATGAAAGAAAACACATTGTCTACTATCAGTAAGATATCTGTATGAAGACAAATAAAAGATACGTTGTTTATTATCTGTAAGATAGCTGTATGAAGACAAATGGTTACCTACTATTGTACAATGATAGTCGTATGAAGGTAAAACTGAAAAGGGACATTGTCTACTACCCGTATGATAGCCGTATGAAGACAAATGAATTACCTACTATCTGGATCGATAGTTGTATGAAGGTAAAATTGAAAAAGGGCATGTTTAGTGACATTTGTGACCCGACACACCGTGGATGACACTTGGGGGATTGAAAGGGTATATTTGTAAACTTGACTATTTGTGGAATCTGCCACTTGTAATATATACTTGGAGATATCTCTGGATCAGACACACTTTGGATAACCCTTTTGGGAAAGTTGTTGAATCAGGACTTAGGGTGGTTAATGCAATCATGTACATGTGATTTTTTGTATGTATGTATGTATGTATGTGCATGAATGCGTATATGCATGAATGTATGATTGACACTTGTGTTGACAGTATGATCATAAGACTGGTGAGACTGATGAGATAAGACTTGGCAGGTAAGATGGAAGGTGGACCGACATCGCAGTACAAACACTCGGCAATCTTCATTGGGAATAGAACCACCGGATAGAAATCGAACCATTGTCGGGGTAAAGCCTGGTATGAAGTAAATAGTTGATGATGAAGTAAACATGCCTTGAGGATAAAAGCCCGTTAATCAGATGTCTGACAGAAGTCGCCATTTGTAAATCGACCCAGAGTGCTTTCTCGTAAGTGCGCTTCACTAGTAATGCTTTTCTTTTGCTTTGTTTTTTTTTTTGCTTTTTTTTTTTGCTTTTTTTTTAATCCCTAACTTTTTCCTGGACCGCCCTTTCGGGTTTTCAGTCCACTTGGACGCTCATTTTTGGTTAAGCTGCCTTTTTAGGTTTTCAACTTTGCGAGCTCTTTTTTTTTGTTTTTTTTCCAAGCAATGACTATGTTCATCCTGCAGAGGTTAACTATTCTCGAGGCGAATGTTGACGCACGTTTCACCTACTCAAGAGTTCAAAGAAAGTGTGTTTGTTGTTTAAAGGTTTTTTTTCAAAAGACATGAAGAAGTTAGAAAAAAAAATCTGAAATAATATTGCTTTAAGTATTAATCATCAAAAATAGAAGAAATTATGCAAGTAGAAATAAATGAGGATTTGAAATAAAGGGCACAGGCTCAAATTAATTTGAAAGAGTGGTGACCCGCCAAGGGCGTGGCTCCACGGATCTTTAAAAAGTTTGGAAAATGGTAATTATATGGGAAAGGTACATTGAGCACAATAACCGCTATTCTCCCTGACAACTTTGAATTTCACTGTTCTGAATCTTTGATTTGCAGCAAC
The DNA here is from genome assembly GCA_958299785.1 of Medicago lupulina. Taxonomy (NCBI): domain Eukaryota; kingdom Viridiplantae; phylum Streptophyta; class Magnoliopsida; order Fabales; family Fabaceae; genus Medicago; species Medicago lupulina. The sequence goes on along the minus strand of OY283146.1, from coordinate 51,267,151 downwards.
TTCAAAACAGAGGTCTTTTGACTGCTGAAGTGTGCCACAAGTGGGTCATGTTTGACTTATTGTAGGTCCTTTTCACAGCTGAAATGTGCCCCAAATGAGTCACGTCCGACCGGATGCAGTTACTTTGTCACAACCCTTAACTTTTTCATAAATCGCCCTTGTGGGTTTTCAATCTATCAGGGTAATCATTTTCATTTTTCCTTTGTATGTCTCTAACTTTTGCCTGGACTGCCCTTTTGGGTTTTCAATCCATCGAGACGCTCTTTTCTGCCTAAGCCGCCTTTTCAGGATTGCGACTTATCGAGCTCTTTTTTTTTGACAAAGTATTTCTTGACTGCATAAGCGTTCATAAGACATGTGAGTTTGTAATCATCCTTTGCGATTAGGCATTTCTTTGCCCTTGGATTCTGGTTGAAAAGATAATGTCCTTTTTAGCATAAGGTCTTCTTGAAATTCACGGGGACGAATCTTCCTGTTGAAAGCTTGTTTCATCCTTTCGATGTAACTATTTAGGAGGACTCTCCATTGATAGAACCTTGACCTTTGTGGGGGACATGACCTCCATGTTCTATACTGAGGGATGGAGGGGGGGTTGCCCCTGTTGAAGTGCGTACTGAAGTACGGTATCCATGTCGTTCATTGAGGGAAGGAGGGTGGGTTGCCCCTGTTGATGTATGCACTTAAAGTATGATACTTGTGCAAAGCAGATGGCAGCATCTCATGCTAGTCTTTGTAAATGAATGCCTCCTTTTGGACAATCTTCTTGATGTCTTTGTTTGTAGCTTTGACGGCTAAGATGCCCCAGTAGACAAGAAATCTCATCGGGAATCCTTTCATTTTCCTCTCCTTCAGCCTCAGATGCAAGGAACTCAAAGTTGGGAGAGAGCACAGGGTTAAAGTGTTCAACGGGTCTATTAATGCATGATTTTGTTGATTTTGACAAGTAAATAAATATTATGATTATGCAAACAGTGAATATATATATATATATATAGGTTTTTTGTATTACCATTTTTCCAGAAGAAGCACAAAATAAAATATAACAAGGTCGAGATCGAGACGACCTTTTTATTAATAATGAAAATACATAAAGCAAAAAGCCATAAACAAGTTCACTTCCGTCTCGGGTGGAACGAAAGGATTTTTTTTGAAAAACAGAAAACAACACACAGACATATTATTTGAACAAAAGAGTAGTAGAAAGAACGTCAGCAGCGACCCAAGTACAACTAACCATTCCATGTGTTGACATTAAGTACCATGATCCAGTATTGTCTTGCACTGTGTTGATAGACTACGCCCACTGATTTGCTTGCACGACTGGAGTCGAACCCTCGAAAGATAAAATGTTGGCCTCGATCAAATTATGGACTTCGATCTTCAAAGAGAAACAGTGTTCCACATCATGACCTTGTGCCCCTTAATGGAATGCACAAAAGAGGTCAGGTCTCCACCGAGCCGGCAGTTTCTTAGGCACCCGAGGAGGTGGCCTGGTCTGGACACAGTGCTCCCTAAGTAAAACAGGAAGCAGCTCTTCATACTTCAGAGGAATCCTTGTCTTGTAGCAGAGATAAACTCTGTGTAGTGGAGGTAGTGGTTGTACACTTCGTACAATTGTACTTTGTCAACACTCTACAAAAGAACAAGCATCTGATGCCTTTGAATCCTTTTGAATTAGTCGTTGCTCTTCTTTTTCGCTCTTCTGCAATGCTTAGACAACTTTAAATCCTTTGAACAGCCTTTGAAGCTTTAAGTTTGCATCTCCTGATGAACTACAGCTTCTGGTGATCTTCAGCTTCTGATGAACCAGTTTCTGATGACACGTCATCACTCCAGGAGCACTCTGTCTTCAGGAGCACTTTGACTTCAGGAGTAGTTCTCTTTAGACGCTTCTAAGCTTCCTTTTTTATTGATTTCTTTGCTCTCTTTTGTTCTTCCAGAACCTATTAATGATCTCAAATTTTTGTCTATAGTCTTGTATACTTGAACAAATATTAGCATATTCAATTGACAATTTTTTAATACCTAGTTATCATCAAAACTCTTAAGGGTAGTGTTAAACATATTTTGTTCCAACAATCTCCCCCTTTTTGATGATGACAAACATTAGTATTTAAAAATGTTCAATTGTTGTTAATCTAACTAACAAGTTAACTATTATGGTATGAGGTTTGTAAGCTCCCCCTGAGTCCAATAGTACTTTAAGGTGAGGTTTGTAAGCTCCCCCTGAGTTCTATTCTTGTTAAATAAATTCATTTAAAAAACGAATTAACTCTCAGAATAATTTCACATTATAAAGATTAAGAGATGAGAAGAAGGTCCTATTAATTTAAATTGTTGGAAATTAAATTAATGGAGCTCAGAGCCTTTAAATATTATCTACTACTCCCCCTTTTGTCATCAACAAAAAGTATAAACAGTGAACAAAAGAGATGAGAAAAACAAAGTGAGAAAAATTAATAAATTAGAGCATAATGAGATTTATATCAAGCATAAAAACAGTATTTAAATGATGCTTATACATATAAACAAGTTCAGAAGCAATATATAAGTTAAGAAGGTATGAATGATGTTTTTAACTCAAACATTGATATTGTTGAATTAGGATCCAGTTTTGAGACCCTAACCAACTCACCTTCTTCATCTTCCTCATCAATCTTATCATCATCTGATGAAGATGATGTTATTTTAAGTAAGATGTATTCCTCCATAAACAAAACCCCATCCAAAATCAAAACTTCACAAAAACCTGATGACACTTTTGAACCTATGTATCCCTCTGTTGAAGAGAGGACGATAGATATGCAACAATAACGCATAGATGCGTGCAAGTATCTACCTGCAGATCATCCTTTGTAGCCACCAGTGATTGAAGCAATTCAAGTCATTCCTGCTGCTGCAGAAGGTGGTGATGATCATGTAGGGACAGATCTTGCATCTAGTTCAAACCTATCATCAAAACCCAACTCACCAACTAACCAAAATCTTAACAATGCTGAAACTTCATTTCTATCCAACCTAGAAAGCCACTATTCAGGTGAATTACCTGGGTATGAATCAAACCTACAAACAACCTCTCACATAGCTTCTGATGAAGTTATGACAGAAAGCCCCCAACACCAATAACCAAACTCTCCAACAAACACTTTTGTTCCCACTTCTGATATTCTTGTTCCTGAACTCAACGGTTCTGAACAAACATCCTCTGAACAAAAATAATGCTTCTGAACAGACTGCTTCTGTGCAGAATGCATCTGAATCCTCTGAATAACCTACACCTTCAATCTCAATCATTCAAACAGCTGAGCCAACCAATAATGACCAATCTTCATCATCAAATTTAGTCATTCAACCAGTTAAACCAACTAGAAAGAATGTCCCTTCACCATCAACAATATTTCTAGATTCAACAATATTATCTCATGTTTGTGAAAGCATTTTTCTAGAGCTAAACAGTCTCATTGAAGCTAGAAGTAATTTGATTCACGAGGAAAGCTTTGAGAAACAGTGGATGAGACTCAAAGAAATAGTTGATTTCATTTTCTCAGAGCTCCAAAGATCTTGCGTGGATGAACAAGAGATTGCTCAAGAAAAGCTTCAAGCATGGCTCAAGGGAGTCATCTCTAATCTGGATGAAGTCAAAATACTGAGGACATGGGTGAAGACTCCTCTTTGCTTGGAAGCAAGAAGTCTCATTCCATCAAGCATTCATCCAAAGGAGCTGAATCTGGACTGGTTAGCCAAGTTGAATTTCAAGGAAGCCTCTTTTGAACTGGCTCTACTTCAAAGGAATACACTTATGGAGAAGGAGACTCACCAGTTAAAGAAAGAGCTTCTGGAGCAGAAACTCATGTTCCAAGAGTATAGAATGAAGACGGATTTACAATTAGAAGAAGCCAGAGCCAGGGAAGAATGACTACTGAAGAGTAATGAGGAAACTCAGAAACTAATGAAGCAATTGATGGAAATGATGAAACAAAAACAAGCCTGGACCCTAGATTGCACACACATTCTTGCTTGTATCATTTTTTTTTATTTGCTTCTGTTCTATCTTAATTATGCTTCTGAATCTGTAATGCTTTGAATGATGATTGGATTTAATCTATATTGCTTTAATCATTAAATGCTCTGATTGTGTATTAATTGCTCTGAACCTTTAACCATCTTTTTTTTTTGTTTATGTTATTTACTTTTTGTTAATGACAAAAGGGGGAGTAATAGATAGTATTTAAAGGCTCTGAGCCCCATTAATTTAAATTGGATGAATTTAAATTAATAGAACCATTTTCTAAATCTACGCTCTGAAATCATTTTATTTTGAGAACGTAAGTTAATTTGTGCTTAACTGAATTTAATTAACAAGAATAGAACTCAGGGGGAGCTTACAAACCTCACCTTAAAGTACTATTAGACTCAAGGGGAGCTTACAAACCTCATATCCTATGTAGTCAAACTTGTTAATTAGATTAACAACAATTAAACATTTTTTTAAATACTAATGTTTGTCATCATCAAAAAGGGCGAGATTGTTGGAACAAAATGTGTTTAACATTACCCTTAAAAGTTTTGAGTGATAACAAAGTATTAAAAAATTGTTAATTGGATATGCAAATATTTGTTCAAGTGTACAGGATCATAGACAAAATTTTTGAGACCACTTATAGGTTTTGAATGAACAAAAGAGAGCAAAGAAATTGGACAAAAAGGAAGCTTAAAAGCGTCTGAAGAAGAACTGCTCCTGTAGTTAGAAGTGTTCCTGAAGACTTAGCGCTCCTGAAGTGATGACGTCATCAGAAGCAAGTTCATCAGAAGTTGTATTTCACCAGAAGCTCAAGTTCATATAGTTATGCAAACTTGAAGATTCAAAAGTTGTTAAATAGATTGGATGTCGTATTTATATTGTGAAAGAGTGAAAAAGAGTAACAACGACTAACTCAAAGGGATTCAAAAGCATTGGTTGCTTATTTCTTTTTGAAGCGTTGACAAAGTACAAAGTACGAATTGTACAACCACTATCTCCACTACCCAGAGTTTGTCTCTGCTACAAGACAAGGATAACAGCTTTGCCTGCAACGGTGTTCCTTCATACATGGAATGGATTTGAAATTGCTCCTTCATAGGACAATAAACATATCAGGCAAAGAATCATTGGTGATTGATCAAAGCTTCAAACGACTCTTTTTTGGATGTGTTGGCAACTCAACGTTCATCTTTCACACCTCTATATAAAGGAGTGAAGACTTGAAGAACAATAAGACTCTACAACAATTTAAAAGTGCAAAAACTCTATCAAAATTGTTCAGCATCCAAAAGTTCACTTAGAATTTCTTCTTAAAGTTCATATCTTAGAAATTCTAAAGTATCAAAGAGTCTATATCTGATTTGTATTGTGAGCACCTCTGATTGTATATCAAGTGTTTAAGTGTCAAACATTTTTCTTGTAATTTTGTTTGATAGAGTCTCTTGCTTGTGTGCTTGAGCATTAGAAGTCTCTTGATTGTGTTCTTGAGCATTGGAAGTCTCTTGCAGTTGTGCTTGAGCATTTGTAACCAGATATTACATTTTAGTGAACTCTCCTTGGAAGTGCAAGGGGGACAGGACTACTTCCGGTTTGTGGAATGAACCTGTATAATTGCTTTGTGTCTTTTCTCTCTCTCTCTCTCTCTCTCTCTCTCTCTCTCTCTCTCTCTCTCTCTCTTCTCTCTCTCTCTCTCTCTCTCTCTCTCTCTCTCTCTCTCTCTCTCTGATTTTATCCGCTGCATTTTAAGTTCTGAACATTACTTCAGAAGTTGTTCTTAACTGCTTCTGGACTGTGTGTTTCTAACTTGGAGAAAACAAAGAAAAAGCTAACACAATTCAACCCCCCTTTTTGTGTTTTTCTCACCTTCAGCTTCAACCTTCACAGAAGCTTCGACCTTAACGGGAGCTACAACCTTAACGGAATCGACAACACTAGGTTTTTGATCACCTAGATCGTCATCCGCATTGTCAACCATATCTATAAATAAACAACATATATTTTGTAAACTAATTAATAAACATGTATCTAATATCATATATAACATAAACAAACCAAAAAAACAAAAGAAAAAAAAATTGTGAAAATTTTTTTGTTGGCAGTAGCACTGCCATTTGAAAATTTTCTAAGTTACCAGCGGCAGTTAACAACCGCTGACTCCCAGCGGTAGTTAACTGCCGCTCATGTTTGTGATAATTCAAAAAAAAAATGCAGAAACCAATCAAATGCAAACATGTTAAAACTTGCAATACCTGTTTTTTGATGCATATTGTGTGTAGAAACGTCTTAGCAATCGATCAGCAATGATTTGGAAGCATGATTTTGACAAAGGATTTTTGAAATGGAGATTTTTTTAGGAATGGTATGGTGATGTGAGGTGATGAGTGAATAGGACCTAGGGGTTTTCTGGTTTTGGGGGGAAAGAAAGCAACGGTAGTTAACAACCGCTGGGACCAGCGACAGTTAACTGCCGACAGGAATCCCAACGGTAGTTAACTACCGCTGGGGGTTATTTTGTCATTTACATGTGTCAATAGCAAGTATTCAATGTCAAAAAAGCAATTTTCTTATGATAACGAGTTATAATTGTTAGTTTGTAATACCTTGTATTATCTCAGTCACTATTATGTATAACGAGTTATAATTGTTTGTTTGTAATACCTTGTATTATCTCATTCACAAATTTCCTACTTATACCCAAGAAGAATATAGAAGAAATTTAGTATGTTAATAGAATTTATCCTATCATCGTAGTTTATTTTTCTCTTTTGATGTATTTGTTTCCACGGTAGAAAAGGTTGTGTGGACATACGTCTACTAGAAATTAAGATCGACAAAATAAGATAAACCGGCATGTTGCAAGTCTCGACTAATGGCAATATTATTGGGAAAAACTCTAGTCCTACATTGAGTAGATAAGATTTTTTATAAAAGTTTATAAAGATGAGGCATTTCTCACCTTACAAGTCGGTTTTGTAAGGATGAGTTAGGTCCAATTTCAACATAGTATCAGAGTGTTGATTGATCGGGTCACCACCATTTATATACATGCATCAAACCTAAAAGTGCTATATTTTTTACAGACAAACGACGCATCTTGCGTTGGAGGATACATCTACAACGTCAAGTTGTAGATTATTTTATTTATTAAACTTGACACACGAGATATAAAGAGTTGGTTAGAAATACGTGCCTCTAGGAGGCCCAAAAAAGTTTTTTATATAGGGGGTCTATATAGTAATATGTGCTTTATAAGGGCGTCTGTATAGCAAATGCACCAAAATGGTCCAAAAGCCAGGAGGATCAAAGCTTCAACCCAGCAGCCCTTAAACCATTTTGTTTCCCTCAAAAGGGCTCATACTGATACAAAAAGGGGGTTTGTATAGAAACACAAAGCTTTAGCAGTCAAAAACACAACAAAACACAACAGAAACGAAATCTCTGCAGAAACGCAAACACAAAATCGGAAAAAAAACGCATTAAGGGTGCCAAATCCTTCGTCTCTAATCTTGGTGATGACGTGCCAAATGCATCTAATATTGAAATTGCTCATTTTGATATTTATGATCCAAGAAATTGAGAGAATCTTGATAACACGTCAAGGGATATTCTAGTTGAAAATGAATCTTAATTTTCCCAATGACAAATATTTTAGTCGTTTCTCATGTGAATATTTTAATCAATGATGAGATTAGTGATCTAAAATTGATAATATCTTGTCAACCGCCATAACTATTACATGTGTCGTAAAAAAATTATGGCGTATTATGTAAATGGCTCTTTTCTCATAGCATGCCTATAGCCTATAAAATACTAGGACCGGCCAGAATAGTTTGTTTGATAAATTAGTCGGATAAGAGTTAACTTTTCTAATATAATGGTCATTTAAAAAAAATGTGAGGACCAAACATTTGAAATTTTAAAACTAACTTTTTTAGACATATATTCATTTATTTTATAGGTTAGAAAACATAAACAAGATACTCCATTTTTAGCATGGTATTTAGCAAAAGTGTTAAACAATCTAATGATGGAACCAATAAAGGTCCAAGTAATATATATTTTTTACTTAATAGAGATGCTTGGGGCCATCACCATCATTTACAGCTTTATGCTTCGAATCTTGGTTTTTTTCCCTTTACTTTTTTATCATTTCTTTTTCACACTTTTTCTTATGGGGCAATATGTGAATGTAAATCCAAGCTTTCCACATATTCTATCAAAAAGAGATGCTCTTCATGTTGATGTTGACCTAAGCTAAAGCACCCTTCTCTTAAGAGAGGAGTAAATCGTTATTTTCATAGGTGAGACGATATCAATATAGTTCTTGAATATATTAAAATTAAAAAAATATTTATGAGTGTGTATTTTGTCAATAATTTTATAGACTAAATAACTTAAAAAACACATCAGAATTAATGAAAGACAAATTTGATGATCAAAATGACTTAAAAAAGATACACCCACAAACATTTTTGTAGTTTTGATATATCCAAAAACTATAACGACACTTGACACTTTCAAGTAACAAAATGACGGTTTCCTCCCTAAAAGAGTCACTTTGTTTAAGTGGTATGCATATGCAACAATCCACAAATGCAATGCAATGTCCCCTACACAGACAAAGGAAAACTTCCAAATAAACTTTCTCATATTAAGACAACTCTATATCATGCATTTTATCATGTTACAAAAAATCTGCATCACTAGAGAATTGAATCAGAGGTGACCATAATTTTTTACTTGGTATATACAAGGTTATACCTAATTAAAATTCACATGATAGACGAAAATGAAATTGCAATGTCAGTTCAATGGGACAATTATAGTGTTGGTGGTACCATTATTTTTAATTTATTTGTTTGTTTTCTCCCTTGTTTGTTGGTAGTAGCACGTTTTACTACCCAACAGAATGAGAGAATGGTGGGGAATTATTTTTAGCCACACGACTTTAAAATCAAATCCTTCTTTTTTGGCGATTTAAAATCAAATCCATGTTTTCTATGATTATAATCTCCATCATTATTTTTCTTTCAAAAGAAAAAAAAATCTCCATCATTATTTGGTCATTTAATTATTATTTTTTAAATCAGGTATCCTCCGCGCTCACAGCTGTCGAAATTAATCCTTCGAACCTGTGAGACCTAAATGGACAGCAAAATCTATAGTGTTTGGTCGCCTAATTTAATTTCAAGATTATTGATACTAATATATTTTTTCAACGTTCACAAAAAATAGAGACATTACAGAGGTTGAGAAAATGCTGATTCACCTTTGTTTTCCTTATATTAATATATTAATATTTGTATGTATTTCACTTGTGATTAATGTTAAGCTGATCCCTCAAAAAAAATGTTAAGCTGATTGGACAAAACTCTCCTAATATGATATTTATATACCCTCACTGATTAATTGAAAATTCACACTCTTCTTCTAAATTTACCAATATGTTTGCACAGGAGAAAACACTGTTTTATCTAGCTTTATTCAACCCTAATCTAAACTTATTCACCCTAAGTGAGAAAAACAGTATTTTTTTCTCATCAGTCCAAGAGTGATTTTTATAAATCGTGAGAATGAAAGAAAAAAAAATCTGTATTGCGAAATCACAACATGTGAGGGATTGGTTTTAATTTAAGTGTTGACTTTGGTTTTTTATTGGTGTTAGTAGTAGTCCTCGGTGAAATTGTGTATATATTGATGTTTTATGGATTTTTTTTCTTTTATGTTTCGCCTTTATACACCGCATTTTTTTTTGTAATTTTTATCTTTAGATCCTTCTTCATCTTGTACATCCATGTTAACTGTGAAAAAGAAGTGAAAAACAACTTTTTAAATATATCTTGTCTTAAAAAGACATAATGGTCTAACAACCCTCTTTACATCGATGCCATGGAAAGTGTGTGAAAAAGTGATACATGGCACCTTGCACCTATAAGAAAGAGATGCCTCTTGTCTATGCAGATCATCAAAAAAGTTGCAAACAAGAGTTTAGGGTAAAATTCTTCTCAAACCTTTTAAAAGTAAAAACTTACTTCTGTAAAATTAGCTGAGGATATGTCACTAAACTTGATGATATAACTAGCTAATTTTATCTCCCTTTCTCTAATTTTCTAATGTTAATTTATATATTATTTTATATGAAACTCATTCTTTTTTTTGAACAAATATGAAACTCATTCTAATTTAATTATTTTATGAAATGAAAGTTTTAGTTTAGTCTTTGAAGCTATTTCAACATTATTTTCTAAACTAAATTAAAATCTTAAGAAGTATACTTATTAAATTAACTTAAAAAAATGTTAAAACTAAATTATGAGTCACTATATACTAGCATGCATATACCAAAGACATAACTCATTTGGAATTGGCCTGGTGGTTAGCTTGAAATCTTTGAGTATGTTTCTCTCAAGGTCTTAGGTTGATTACATCTAGTATCAATTTCGATGGACATGACCATATAGAGTTTTGCTCTAACTTTAAATGGGTCCCGCAAATAGACGGTGAGATTGGTCTCCTCGGATTAGATATCGAGTTTTTTTTTTCTTTAAAAAAGATACATAAAAAATATATAAAAATATTTTGACCTTATTTTAATTCACATGTGCTCAACATATAAATGGGAAAATGGGCGAAGAACAAACATGTCAAGGAAGTTGCAAATTGGAAGGATCAAAGAACAAACAATATTCTATCTACTATCTTCCTTTTCAAGCTTGCTTCCTCAACCATAGCCACGCTTTATGCACCAGTTCACAGCCACTACCCACTATGGTCTAATTTAATTTGGATAGAGCATGTCTAGGATTCCAAGCTATATGGCAAATCCAAGGCCTCAAAAGAAGCATTTTGCAATACATTTTAAATATTGTGCCAAAATATCATTTTTTGAGTGAATATTATAATTATTCAAATATGATATTGAGTTAACCAATGCATATAGAAGTGTGGTTTCCCCAATATATAATAGTATGCAACTCACTAGACAATAGACATTATGCTCCAATCTCCAAAAGACTATAATCTAAGACAGCTATTCTTGTAGGGGAATCAGTTCTTCATGCACAAAGACAAAGAAGAAAACTGCAGGACCAGTTGGGATTTACCAAATCTTTGAGTAAATAATTGATAAATGGACATAAAATTACTCTTTTTTTTTTTTTTTGTGCAAGGACATATAATTACTTTATCAACCTCCTTTTTTTTGTACAATCTTTCTATATTTTTGTTAGTTGCATTAATGTGGACCTATGGTTTTATTAAGCAACTGGATTAATGTGTTTCTTTACATTTATTTAAAAAATTAAAAGGATATATCACTGTGTTGATGATGATTTTAGTCTTGTCAGATTAATCACCGGTCCCTAACTTACATAACTTGAAAATGGTCGATGAAAAAGCCACAATTATTGTTCAATTATTCCATTGATTTTATACAATACCTATATTTATTTAATTGTTTTTATATGCTAAAAAAATTGTGCATGGTCGGTCCACTTCTCTCGTTCATCTTTTTATTTGTGATATTTCTTATGACTATTTTTTTTAGGACTTTTTTTTTACTATAGTGTCTCCGGAACGCTCTTTAAGCATCTCATATTTAAGAATTATTTTTTAAAAAATCAATTATTATAATTTTCAATGCATTCAATACATTAAAAACTTACTGTTTAAAGTGTGATTCATGACAATCGTTAATAGTTCATTTTTTTAAACGAGTGTTTGAGTTTGTACTCACATCTTAATTTATGAGGTGTAAATCAAATTCTTACTAACTAAGAGGACCAATGTTCATTTAATTTGGCTTATTTGTGATATTTTAAATTAATCTCAACCACTTTGACATTCACCTAAAAAAAAATTCATATTTGTCTTTGTTTTGTATGTCTTATGAAAAAAGTATGTTCACTACTATTCAAATTTTAAGTTTTTCATATTTGTCTTATTGCTACATTTTCAATTTCAATCTTGTTTTGTATGCACTATGTACTACGCTATTTAATTTTAAGTTTAACTTATTAAAAGATTCAATCCCTGCAATTATTTTAGAGCATGGAGCTGATAGTCATAGGCCAAAGGAATAGAATAAAGAAAAATGTCCATAAATATTACACATTTGGATGGTATGAGGAAGGAGTGTGAATAATTTAAAATCAAGGAACCTTCCTAATCCAATCTAATATGTTAAACGACGTGTTAGATGGTGCTTAATGATTACTAATATAGAGTACATATTTATGGACCAACTTATGATTATAACCCAATAATTTGGATAACCTATGATTTTAGCCTTTGAGTTTAACAAGAGGTTATTTGTTGGAGGTGTTTTCTGGCACTTGTGTATCATAATGTTATATAATATTGGTCAATTAAAGGGTGTCATGTGGCCCATCCTTTAAAAAAAATATATCAAATAAAGCACTTACAAAGTAACATTAATATGTGGCGCGTTTTTATTGGTCAATATTATATAACATTAGTATCTTTATGGTACACAAGTGCTACCCGTGTTTTTTGCTAATATATTTTAATCTTAAATATAGGCTATGTTTGTTTTAGCTTTTCAACAACAAGAAGTGCTTCTACAAACTTCAAAAGTGGAAATTGAGTTTTCAATGTTGTTTGGTTTGGCTTTTCAGAATTGCTTCTATCCTCCAAAAGCAATTTTTCTTGAAGCTACAATTCCTAGCTTTTGGCTTTTCTAGAATCAATTCTACATTAAATTTTATATTTTGATTATTACAACATATTATTTTCCTTTATTGCCCTTTATTAATTATCATTCTTTTTGCTTTGTAATTAATTTGATGAACCAAATTTAATCAGAAAACTTAACGAACCAAATTAGCCCCCGAAAAATGTTTATGGTCATGGGTTACCAAATTTTATCCTTTACGGTGTCCCCATTCAGATTTACTATTTTTTCTTTTACCTTTCTTTTACGCTATATTTTATCATTTTCGGCAACTATCACTAGTATTATTTAACTTAAATATATTTTATCAAAAAATATAAAATATATGAACAAATATTTTGTAAAAAAAATTAGTTTTATGATCATATTTATTATGTTTTAAATTAATATATAGAAAATTTATTTATTTAAATTAAATAATATATCTACATTTAGTATTGATTTACATATACATTCAACTATGCACATTTACTTCAATTTAGCTATGTCCATTTTAGTAATTATACATTCAAAAACAATTTTGATAAAAACTATCCAAACAACATTCAGTTTGTTTAATCAATTCTGCATTATTGTATCCAAACATAAATCAATTCTCTCAAAAAGCAATTATGTCAAAATCAATTCTATCAGAATCAATTCTGTCAGAATCAATTATATTCAAAGTTGAACCAAACACACACATACTTGATTTTAGAAATTAGTCTTTGCAATTACGTTTTAGTATACTAAACTTATGCAAATAAAACCCTTGTATAAATACTTAGTTTTCTTAAGTGCTTATTTTTTATTTTTTTTTGGTACAATTCGCAAGTTCTTAATGAGTTAGCTTGATTAAGCAAATTTTTGTAAAATATTGATTTTTGTTTCTGAAGAAATTGTAAAATCTTGATATTTAACTTAATGTTAGTGTTGAAAAGCTCTCTCTCAATTTTCTCCTTTCTAAATTGTAGTCGCTACCATTTTTCTTCTTCTTAAACTACCAAAAAAACATGATTTATGGTTAATTTTGACAAAAATCACTAATTTGAATTTATTTTTTTTAGTTAACTATGTGATTTTCACATATTTTAAATTTTATTTTGTTTGTTTTTGTGATTTCGTCGTTTTTGCACGACTATGTTTGTTTTGATTTTACGTCTTTCAGCGACATGTTTTTGATTTCTCGTCTTAATACGATGTTTATTTGATTCGGGTTGAAAAATTAGCTTTGAACAAGTGCATATTCAATTAATAACTTTGACGTCGTCAACGTTACTGATATTTAGACATAAGTATTTTGAAAACTTAAATACAACTATAGGCATAAGTACTCAAATCATTTTATGTTATTAACGTGGATGTTGTGAGTTTGTTTGTAATTTATTATTTTTATTTTTATCGATTTTGAAATTTGACGTTCTCTATCAATTTAATAAAATAAATACCGTTTATTTTTGTAAAAAAATACTTAAGTTCAACGTTTAATATATACACTTTGGAAAATGCACGTGCATTATCGACCAAGTATATGTTTGGTTCCAAAAAATAAATATTAATAATGTAAACTAGTTTTGTATTAAAATTTACTTATGCACTCAAACAAATTATAAAAAAAAAAATTATCTTATTTATAATAAAGTGATGAAACATCCTTAGATATTTATTTATACTGTGAGTATAACGGTCAGTAAACTCTAAATAATAAATATAGATAGTACAATAAGCAGGATTTCAAATTTATTCAAAATAATATTTTATTTATTTATTTATTTTATAACAGAGCAAATTAATGGAAACAGGGTGTGTTGGGCAATGCAATAACTGTGATGTGGTGTCACTGGGTCAGGGTCATCAACCTCTTCCTCAGAAGGGAAGGTCCATAAAAAGCAGTAAAAAAGTACTTTGAACAAACCTACTTTTTCAGGTTAAATTTTGCTTTAGAATTTTGACTTGAATCAACTAAATTCCCATTTTTACCTACGACCTGCAGTGGTTGCTGGACTATGAAACAAGTTCATGCAGATTTTCACTTTTCTCAGTTAATTAACAAAATAGTTTAATAATTCAAAATAAATCATTGAATTATTTATTCCGATTTAAACATAATTACAAAGTTATAATTAATTAATTCGAATTTAAATAAATTTCAACTGATTTCTTCATATTCAATTTTATCATTCTAAAAATAACTTTTTATTACTACTAATTTGAAATAAATTTTCATGAAAAATGACACCAAGAGAAGTAGTAGTAGTTTAGAAGGTACAAATATATTAAAACAAAAAATACAATTATATTTTTTTCCTATCGAACCAATTATATTAGGTAAACTAATATTTTTCACATGTGATTAGTATTTCTAATTTTTACCAACTTATTTACTTTTACTTATTAAACAAATTATTAAAAACGATTCTTTAAAAAAAACTATTTAAAAAACGAATTGTTCAAATAACTATAATTTTAAGTTTAGATGAAACATATATTAACCGTATTTTACTTAACTCATGATCGAACTCTAAATTATCATGTATGTGTTTGGATATGTTTTTGCACTATAAATTTTGCATCTAAAGGCAAGTCGAACATGAAAATGGTTAAGCTACAAAAACATATTTATGCAAAAACGTGAAAATTCAACGTGCTAATAAACAAACTTGAAACTTTACCGCGATTATGTAGAAACAACGGCTAAACCAAACTAGCACTAGAGCTTTTTTCTCCTCATAATTCGATAGTTTAAGATTTAAAAAAAGAAAAGTCAATGAATTATTTTAATAAATTGATGTGAAAATTTCTGGTTGAAATTAATTTTTGATATTTGAACAAATAGTGCAAGGACATGTTTGGGCTTATGAGGAACTAGACAACAAATAATTTCTGTTGATTTGAATTTGAAAGACATTGCAAAACGAGGGAATATGTGGTACTGTCAAGAAGTACAATGCACGCGTCTTTAGCGCGTGGTTTTTACTCCCAACAATTCACGTTGCATATTACCGGTAATGGGACCCACAAAACCAAACAAGAAAATCACATCCGTTGGTTTATTGCACTGTGTTTTTTGCATGTAAAAATTAAGATTTATTCGCAATGTGATTTTGATTTTGGATAATTAATTTAAAAATATGATTGGTTTTTAGGAAATTAATTTCATCTTTCTTTAAAAAAAAAAAAAAAGAGGTTAATTTCGTTTGTAAAGATAATATATAATACATGCAGTAGTCCGAGTTCAAATACTAACACTCCATGTATTCATTTTTTTTTTATAAACCACTTTTTTATATATAAAAGGCTAAAGAAATATATTAAACTAAATATAATCCCTTGGCACAAAAGGAAACTTAAACATTCAAGAGGTAACAAAATACAAAGTAAGCTACAACGAGTAGACAAAATCAAAATTAAGAATCCCTAAAAAAGAATCAAAATTAAGAAACTTCGTCGAACAAGACAAAAGATTCGATCTCCAAGTATGATAGTCAAAATTAAACAAAATATAGTGTGATTTTAACCACTAGAAAGCTTGAATTTTGATCTTCTCTAGTAAGGCAACAAGATGGGTTAACGTTCGTGCCCCGTGGGCTGTTATGGTACTTTTTGAGGTGATGTCGAGTTTGAAGGTGAATTTTCATAAGAATATGTTAGTAGGAGTTAAAATTTCAGACTCTTAGTTAAATGAAGCAGCTGATGTTTTGAGTAGTAAAGTGGGCAAAGTCCCTTTCTTGTATTTGGGTCTTCCTATTAGGGGTGACTCGCGACGTTTGGTGTTTTGGGAGTCAGTTTTGTCTCGCATTAAAAATAGATTGTCTGGGTGGAAGAGTAAGTTTCTTTCTTTTGGTGGTCGTTTGGTTCTCCTAAAGTCTAACTTGTCTTCCCTGTCTACGCTTTTTCCTTCTTTAAAGCTCTGTAAGGTATAATCTCTTATATTGAATCTTTATTGATTAATTTTTTTTGGGGAAGCAGTGAGGATATTAGGAAAACTTCTTAGGTTCGATGGAATAATATTTGTTTGAGTAAGGAAAATGAAGGTTTAGGGGTTAGACGTATGAGGGAGTTTAATTTTGCTTTGTTAGGGAAATGGTGTTGGAGGATGTTAGTGAATAAAGGGGGATTATGGTACACGGTGTTAGTGGCTCGTTATGGCGAGGTGAATGGAAGGTGGGAGGTTGGGGGCCAGGGTGTTCCTTCTTTTTGGAAGGAGGTAGCAAAAATCCGTAATGGGGATGGTGTGGAGGGTGAAGGGTGGGTCGAGGAGAGTATTGGGAGGAAGATTGATAATGTGAGAGATACTTTTTTTGGGCAGACCCATGGTTAGGAGGAAAACCTTTGTGTAGGAGGTTTATGCGTTTGTTTGATTTTACGAAGAATAAGTCAATTACAGTTGTGGTGATGCATGACTTGGGTTGGAAGGATAGAGGGATAGCTTGGCAGTGGCGGCGTAGGTTATGGGCATCAGAGGAGGAGATGTTAGGGGAGTGTAGGATTTTACTTCACAATTTTTCTCTACAACATAATTTTATAGACCGTTGGCAGTGGAGGCTTGATCCTAGCGGTGGTTATTCAGTTCGGGGTTTGTATCAGTTGCTTACTACTCAGGAGATGCACATCTCTGATGCTACTTCAGATCTAATTTGGCACAAACAGGTTCCTTTAAAGGTTTCTATTTTTTCTTGGAGACTTCTTCAAAATAGGTTGCCATCAAAGGATAATTTAGTGGCACGCGACATTATCTCTCACGATTCTCAGCTATGCATGATTGTGTGTGGAGGTTTCGAGAATCGAGATTGCTCAACATTTGGTTCTTTCTTGCCCCTACTTTGCTTCTTTGTGGGGTTTAGTTCAGGTGTGGCTTGGCTTATCAGCGGTTGATCCGTTTCATTTACAAGAACCTTTTATTCAGTTTGTTTATTCATTATGTTGTTTGCGAGTTCGTCGCTCGTTAAGTTATGGAATGAAAGAAACAATAGAATTTTCAAGAACAAGGAAAGTACCATTCATCGGCTGTTAGATAAAGTTAAGTTACATTCTTTTAGGTAGATGAAGGTTAATAATATCAATGTTCGTCTAAATTTTCATATGTGGTGGGTCGAGCCCGTTTGTTTGTCTAGGCACCGACTAATTTGTTTTTGTTTTGCTTTCTTTGTGACATGTTTGGTTGTATACTTTTGAGGTCCTTTTTGGCACACCTTGTGCTAATAAGGAGCCTTCTTTGTTCGTAATATATTTCATTTTGACCCGTTAAAAAAAAACAACAACAAGATGAACGACCTTATTATTAAAAATCATGTCATGTTCTTTTCTTGCTTGTATAATAAGGGGGCTTTTCTTGCTTGTATAATAAGGGACCTTCTTTGTTTTTTTTTTTTTTTATTGTAGGGCACTAGCTTACTAAAATGTCAATAATATAGGGCTTTTTTCTTTCATCTTTCATCTTGATCGAATTCTATTCTATGATTGAATAACATAAGTGCTACTTAGTAGTATAAATTCGGAGAGACTGACAGAGAGGCAATCATACCTGCTAACTCCTAGGATGATAAGTAGGTCCCTTGTTTTTGGCAGGAATAGTTTAATTGTAGCTCCTCAGAAGAATGAGTCTACTTAGCAAACTGGCCAGACACATAGATCGATTAATCAATATGAATCTCAAGACTAGAAGGTTGACCTCCACCCCTTGTCCTGGAGGCTCTTCGGGCGAGGAGGTGCTTGCTATCGTAACCTTTCTTCTGATGTATGTGAAAAAGAGTGACAAACCTTTTTTTGTTCGGTCATAGGTTGGTGTCCAAAGAACGAGAGCCGGCTTCCTTAACTTCAGTATGTTGTTCCTCAGTGGCTTAGTGGTAGAGCGGTCGACTGTTAACCGATCGGTTGCAGGTTAAAATCCTACTTAGGGAGAATTTTGAGTTATCGCTTTTCTGACCTAGCGACCCCTGTCCCTTCCTTGAGTTTCTAAACCAGTAGAATTACGTGACATCAAAAGTAGAAAGTTTATTGTGCTTACCGTTGAATACTCAATTAGTATAACTAGGTTAATCGATGAATAAGCTAAAATTGTTAAAAACGGTAAAAACAATCAAATAAATGTAGCTAAATAATTTATTAGGAGGGTTTATAGAATCAATCATGTATAAGATTACCTTAGTAATAAACACTTATCAAGGTATATATAATCAATTAAGTGGAGTTAGGAATAAATAATGGCATAAAATTTCAATCAATCGATAAATAGGTCTTGATAACTGATTATAACTTTTTTTGGTGCTATGCTCCAACTTCTCCTAAAATCACTTTAAGTTAATTGCTTGCTCCACCCAAATATTGACTTAAATGCAACAAAAATGGTGCATCTGGAGAATTTCGTGGCCTCTCCACTTGTGCTAGTGTATTTAGAGATTTTAGAGGATCATTTATAGGAGCCTTTGCTAATAATCTTGGTGACAATCATTTTGCTGAATTAATGGTTTCCATTTTATCCATTGAAATTGCTCATAACAATGGTTGGTTTAACCTTTGACTAGAATGTGATTCTATACTTGTTTATCAAGCTTTCTTTAATCCAAAAGTTGTGCCTTGAAAGCTTCAAACCAAATAATCTCTAATTGCCTTAATCTAATTAGGAATCTTTATTTTAAAATCTCTCATGTATGCATAGAAGGAAATGCTTGTGCTAATGATCTTGCTGACGATGCTTTTGGTTATGATGGTTCTATTTGGTTGGATAGTTTATCGAATTGTATTAGGTAGGATTTTTAGAACAAATGTTTGGATTATATTTGTTTTTGGATTTCATTAAGCTATTTTATTTTGGAAAATGTTAACTAGTGTTCCAAAAATACTAGTTAAGAAAGTAAAAATTATAAATTTTTCATTGACAACAACAATTTATTGACCTTTAAAAATTGAATATATCCACTTTTTACCACTTTCTAATAAATTTCTTTTAGTTTTTTTTAACTAGTGCCCCAACATCACTAGTTAACACTTCACATAAAAATTTAAGTGTATACTAAATTAAATTTGGACAAAATACATAGTAACATTTTCTTTTAACCGTAGGTAATGATTTTATCAAAGCTTAAATTTGAAATCGAGACAATTATTATCATCTCTTTTCCTAGGTGCTAGTATAATGGCACAATCTCTCTTGATTTTAGGTATCATAATAATGTTGCCAAATGATATTGGCATGGCACTCTCTCTTGCTTTTACGCACTCACTTATAAAATAAAGTGCCACTTTTGCAGTTCACTCCATAGCAATTAAGGAGATTTCATATCAAAAGTTAAAAATAAAAAGAATAAAGAGGAGAAATTCTAATATGAATTGCTTTTATAAGTTGTTTATCGTGGATTACGATTTAAAAAATATTTAAAATTTAAACGTTAATGATAATCTTTATTTTTATGATTGAAATGATGACTTATTCCCTCCAATCATATTTATAAATAAAAATACTACTTTTTATATACATGAAATAATTGATGTATCTGGTCACACTTATAGACCAAATACATTAGTTATTCACTGTACTTAATAAATTGTTTTTTGTTTATAAATATGACTATAAACTTTACGGTCATATTTATAAAAAAAAAACAATTTGTTAAGTACGTATCTGACATATAAGTGTGACAAGATACATTAATTATTCAATAAACTTATAATGTAATTTTTGTTTATAAATGTGATCGGAAGAAATTATTGTTATTAGTTTGATTAAAATATTAAAAAAACGAAAAGGAAATATGCAATTCGTACTCATCCCGTCATTATTATAAACAAAATTTTATCTTTTAAATATACTGATTAATTAATATATATAGTCTTTATTTAAGAAGTGAAGTTTTTATTTAAGAAGTGAAGTTTTTATTTTTCAAGTATCGTTAATGGTAGATGAAATCTTTGATGACAAATGTCCACACTTGTGACCTAGTAAGCAAGCATCCCAATGCTTTGAACTAGTAACTTGTAACACCACCATATGCAACTCACATTTGTTTCAAAAGTACAAGAAATCCAACGGTCAATATTCCATCACATATTGCATGCACTGCAACATGTACAACACTTTTCAGTTTTCACATTCTTTCTTTAAAATAATCATTATTTATTATTATATTACTATTTTCATTTACTGTCTTTATTTTCTGACTTGTCCACTTCTCTACAAACTTTTGTCACTTCCTCCACCATCACTTTGCATTGTTCAGTCACAAACCAAACACAAACACTGAACATTAAAGAACCACAAAAAAATTCTAGTTTGAATCCTTAAAAAACCAAGTACTAAAAATGGAGTGTTCACTGTTTATGTTTATGTTTATGTTTCATAGTTTTTCTGTTATGTGTTTAGTTTTAAACTCAAAAAGTGTACTTGGAAATGGTGAACTAAAAGCACTTTTGGATTTAAAGTCAAGTTTGGATCCACAAGGACATTTTTTGTCTTCATGGAAAATTCATGGTAACCCTTGTGATGAATCTTTTGAAGGTGTAGCTTGTAATGAAAAGGGTCAAGTTGCAAATGTTTCATTGCAAGGAAAAGGTCTTTCTGGTAAATTATCACCAGCCATTGGTGATTTGAAGCATTTGACAGGGTTGTACTTGCATTACAACTCTTTGTATGGTGATATACCTAAGGAAATTGCTAACTTGACTATGCTTAGTGATTTGTATTTGAATGTTAATCATTTGTCTGGTGAAATACCTTCTGAGATTGGTAAAATGGAGAATCTTCAAGGTATGATAGATATGTTTTTGGTGTAAAGTTTGGATTTTTATGTGTTTTTGCATCTGGGTTTTGCTTGAAGATTTTAAAGTTTGATTTTTTACTTTTTGTGTATTTATGGTGTTAATGAAAGATTTGATCTTTGTACTATTCAGTTTCATTTTCATGTGTTTGACTTTATCTTAAACTAAAAAAATAATTTTTAAATATGTATTTTATGAGATGAGAAAGGAAATTATTGCACACAATACTTTTTGGATTCAATGGTTATGAACATGTTTTTTGGTTGAGAAATCTGCTTTAAAAGATACTTTATGCAACTATAAATCTAATTTAGGACTACTTAATGTCTTGTGTTTTAATTGCAAAAGGTAGGTATGAACAAATTAATTAAAAGGGTAACTGTACTTTTAGGTTTTAATAATTTGTTGTTCCCCTTTTTTTACTCTTTCTAAACTCTATTTAATTTGTTAGTAATTTTTTCTTGAAATGATTTACAGTATTTTTTTTCTAGATGAATGAATGGAAATTTTCTAAATCTACTTAAATTGTTTAACCCTACTTAGTTGCAACTTAAAAATTTGATATTTTTTCCTACTGCTTATTTTGTTAGTTTTTGATTCAAATTTGGGAGTGTACTAATTTTGAATCTGTACTTGGTTTTTGTAGTTTTGCAGCTTTGTTATAACCAGTTAACAGGAAGCATACCTACTCAGCTTGGTGATCTGAAAAAGCTCAGTGTTCTTGCTCTACAGTCAAACAAGTTAGCTGGAGCTATACCTGCTAGTTTAGGTGACTTAGGAATGTTGATGAGGCTAGATTTGAGTTCTAATAATCTTTTTGGTTCAATTCCAACTAAACTAGCTGATGTTCCTTTTCTTCAAGTTTTGGATGTTCATAACAATACTCTATCTGGGAATGTACCTCCTGGTAATCAAGTTGCTACTGTTGCATGTTATTTTACGTACTTTTTATTTATTCGTTAATTTTTGGTGAAATTTCTTTTGTGATCCTTTATGTTATTTCATGAGTAAACAATCATTTTGATCCGTAAATGTGTGAGACGCCGTTATACCCAATGTACCAAAATTAGAAAAAGATCCGGTATAACATAATGGACCGAATTTTCTAATATAAGATACTATGAAGCACCAACACGCCTAAATGGCCATCAAATCGTATCCGATACGCTGATACCTCCGATACGCTGTCGATACGTATCGAAGGAGTATCGGATTTTTTTAATTAAAAATAAAAATTCGGATACACTGTCAACACGCTGCGATACACTGTCGACACACCTCCGACAAAAGACACATTGAAAGACTACGGTGAATCACACATTTAAGGATCATATTTACTGTGTTACTCATTATTTAATTGTACTAATTAGTTCTCTATCTCATAATGTTAAGCCTGTTGACTTTTTTTCCAGTTAATGTTTTAATTCATCAGAAATGGTCAACCTAAAATAAGTTTATTTGGTTTACTTGTGTCATTGAAGGTCTGAAGAGACTAGATGACAAATTTGTGTACGAATACAATTTGGGATTATGTGGAGTTGGATTTTCATCTTTGAAAGCCTGCAATGCTTCAGATCATGTCAATCCAAACGGACCTGAACCTTATGGAGCAGGAGTTGGTGCTATGTCAAAGGAAATCCCAGAAACTGCAGATATAAAGTTTCCTTGCAATACAACTCGGTGTCAAAACTCGTCAAAATCCAAAAAAACAGCATCTATTACTGTCGGCATAGTTCTGGCGACAATTGCAGTGTCGGCGATAGCCGTTCTGTCCTTTACAATGTATCGTCGGCGTAAGCAAAAGCTTGGAAGCGCGTTTGATATCACTGAAAGCCGTCTAAGTACCGACCAAACCAAGGGAATATACAGGAAAAATGGATCTCCTTTGGTTAGCCTTGAATATGCTAATGGATGGGACCCTTTGGCTGATAGTAGGAATTTCAACGGAGATAAGCAAGATATGTTTCAGAGTTTCAGGTTCAACTTGGAAGAAGTGGAATCGGCCACTCAGTATTTCTCGGAGTTGAATTTGTTGGGTAAAAGTAACTTTAGTGCAACATATAAAGGAGTTTTAAGAGACGGATCTATTGTTGCTATCAAGAGCATAAGTAAAACTAGTTGCAAATCAGATGAAGGTGAATTTCTCAAAGGGTTGAACATTTTGACATCGCTGAGGAATGATAATTTGGTGAGGTTGAGAGGATTTTGTTGCTCCAGGGGACGAGGTGAATGCTTCTTGGTTTATGATTTTGTTTCTAATGGAAATTTGTCTCAATACCTTGATGTGAAGGAAGGTGACGGCGAAGTCCTTGAATGGTCAACTAGAGTTTCTATTGTAAAAGGAATTGCTAAAGGTAACTCTTTCTATCCTCTCTTTTATTACCAAAACATCTATTTTTATTTTTTCACCACTAGTAATAGATGCTTCAAAGAGGCCAAGCCTTGGCAATACTGCCACTACGGTTAGGTTCTCGTTGTCTCGTAACTTGGAGGCAATCTCTCCACTTGCAGGTGGCTTGGCTATACACATCTATTTCTATTTGCTAGTGTCACAGAATCATGCAGTCATCACTGTTGGAATGAGATCAAGTTGTGTAGAAAGCAAGCTGATTTTGATTTTTTAAATTCTAAAATACCGAGCTTGAAATATGTCTTCCAATCTTGATCTAACAGTGCCAACTGCGTGAATGCGTGGAATTTGTGATTGCATCAAATCCAAACCCTTTCGTACATTTACCTCCCCAGATTCCACTTGTTGGAGCCTCGTGCACCAGGCCGTCTTTTATAGGCTGCCACCCTTTAGGCACTTCTTAACGTATATGCTGTCCACCATTCCCTTGTGCACATTATATTATTTTTTTATATACTGTATTGATAATGTAGCTGGTTTCCCTTTTCTACTCTAGCTGATAAATCACTAGTCAACTATATATTCGAATTCCTTTTAACTATGTTTTATGCGTCAATTTTAACTCATTCCATTTGGTGATGCAATACTTTTATTACTGAATAATGTAATCAAAATGAATCAAGTAGTTCATTACTATGGTTTTCAATTTTGATGTGTATGCTGAACCTTGACTTATGTGTCAGGCATATCATATTTGCATGCTTACAAAGCAAACAAACCAGCCCTTGTTCACCAAAACATCTCAGCCGAGAAAGTGCTCATCGATCAGCGACAGAATCCGGTGCTCTCGGATTCCGGCCTATATAAGCTTCTCACCAACGACATTGTCTTCTCTTCACTAAAGGGCAGTGCTGCAAAGGGTTACCTTGCTCCTGAATACACTACCACTGGTCGGTTCACCGATAAAAGTGATGTATACGCTTTTGGGATCCTTCTTTTCCAGATACTCACCGGAAAACATAAGATCACTAGCTCATTGCGCCTCGCAGCAGAATCCTTCAAGTTCCAAGAATTAATTGACCAGAATCTCCATGGAAGATTCTTCGAATACGAAGCGGCAAAACTAGCAAGAATGGCAATACTTTGTTCCCATGACTCTCCTTTCGAGAGGCCAACCATGGAAGCTATTGTTCAAGAACTTGGCAATTGTAGTAGTTGTCTTTAATTTGAATTTTAGTCTAAAATACTTTAACCATCACTAACGCACAAGTTTTATGTTGTTTTGCAACTTGCTGATCAAAACCTTTGTGATGATGGTGATGAGTTTCTAATGTATGAACATGATATTGTTCTATGTCCTTAGCTGAAGGATTAGCTTTTGTGAATGTGTTGGATAGTAGTTAGGTTGTTAGCTAAGGGAAGTGACTTTTATTTGTTATTATATATTTTTTTCTTTTTTCCAACAGCGAGAACCCCATGACAATTTCTTTTTGGAAAACTCGGTATATGACCCAATGTCCGACTAATCCGATGAGTCTAATCCGATGAGTCCAATCCCATTGTTCAATTGTGTGGGCCGAAATCAAAGTCATTGTATAGCTTTGTATGGAATAATCCAACGAAATTGGCATCGAGACAAATTAAACTCGGGACCTTAAGAGCATAAATATCAGTAACATTTTAGGGTGTCTTTGCTGAAATTTTATGACACATAGTCAGAATTTCACATTCTCCAACAATTACCGTGGTACTGCATTACCACTATTGCTTTTCTACTTTTGTGATGTAAAAAAATAATATAAAATTAGAATACGACTTTAAACTATAAATTGGAAGTGGATTGTGTGATTAGGTGAGACCCAATTTAGAGTTTTAGATAGTATGGATATTTAGAAAATGTAATTGAACGATTTAAATAATCAAAAAATGTAAAGTAATATTTATATATTGTGTAGGGTCCATTTATACCACCAATGTGGGTGGTATGAATGTGGATGCCCTAAGAAGATCAAATTTCAAGGTTTCAAACCAACACCAACAGACCAACCAAGTCGGTTTGTTAAATAATCCTTTTAATTGATTGTTTTTATTAATCTAGTTGTGTTATGGTATATGCATACCTTATTCCAAATCTCGCTTTTGCAAACAAGCATATAGACCAAAGTTAAAGCAATCTCTATGCCATGTGTATACAACGTGTTTTTAGATGGAGAAGAAAAAAAGGAAGAGCATTGGAAGCAATGCATAAGTTTTACCTTGGTGTTGGATACTTCAATGGTGTGTTACATGGTTTGAAAAAGTATGGTTGTCTTTCCTGCATGAATTTACAAATGTTATTATTTTGTTTTATCCAAAGTGTGACTAAAATTTAAAATCCTAAATAAAGCTAGCACAAATAATTGGAAATATATGACAAAAGAAATTCATATAAGCAGAAGTTTCATTTTTATCCATTAAATTTGTGTCCAACTTTGGTCCTTTTAAGACCACTCAGAGGAAATGGTGGATAACAATTGGTTAACGGATGAAGTTTTTAGAAGGATGGGTAACAAAGGCAGGACTAGTTTCTGGCGAGACCCGTGGACGGGGAATACTCCTCTTTGTGAACAATTCTGCATTGTTTTATATCACCAATCAAAAAGATTCTAAGGTATGGGATTTGAGAGTGAGGGAAGGTGATGATTGGAGATGGGACTTTTTCTAGCGTAGGAGGTTGTTCGTGTGGGCGGTAAATAATGTGCAATGTAGTATTGAAATAATGTTTTTGGATTTTGTTTGATTCATTAACTGGGCCACTCTCGGCTTCACTGAGAATGGCCCAATCTCGCCCTTCGTATAAGAAGTCGATCTCTTCACAAAGTAACTTCTCGTTTGTCTCTGGGTATGGCGGGAAAGCTGTCCGCCAGATTAATTGCTCTATTTCTACATGAGTAACAACTTCAGCTCAATTGCTCTCTCTTTGTAAAAGTTACGTGTAGCAGATATTACCCAAGCAACTCATTTTTAGAAGCAAATCTCGGCTATAATCCGAGTTATGCGTGGAGAAGCATTTGTAATGCTAAAGATACTGTTGAGCAAGGTTGAAGATGGATCATTGGCAAGGGGGACAAAGTCAAGATTTGTAAATATAAGTGGGCCACGGGCCAGGGACAACTCCTCTCAAAACTCCCCGATTCAGGGCTGTAGGTGATGCAAAAGTGGAAGATTTGATTGATCCAGTTACAAGACAATGGCATAGGAACACTATAGCAAGCCACTTTAGCTCTTTCGAAGCAAATAAAATCCTTTTGATCCGTTTCAAACCCCTCAAAGACAAATTTTTCTAGGATCTTGAAAGAGGTGGGTCTTAGTTAGTGAGATATGTGTACTATCTTATCAGCCTTGCAAAGGATTTGGCCTCACTTGGCTCCTCAACAAATCGTGATAGCCCCCTCTGCCCTCTGAAAAACAACCTGGAAAATTCCCCAACCAAGTAAAATGAGAAACTATGTTTTGAGAATGGCTCGAAATCTCCTCCCTACCAAATTAAATACGCAATCATAAAATAAATGCAAAAATAATAGATATAAAATCTCATTTTATTAATATAATGGATACATTTACAATGGGGTAAAACTACATATGGTGTAAAAAAAAACCACAAGAAAACCAACCTTTCTGGGGTAAAACTAAATCTACAGATTTATTTTTACTCCAAGAAGGTTTGGGGTAAAACTAAATTTGCTTCTTTTTACCCCAAGAATGTTGCTCACCAATCATCTCAAGTTCAAAACAACCTCTTGAAATCTTCAAAGATGTCTCTTTCTATGAAAGACAGAGGATGCAGAAACAACATTGTTGTTGTAGAAGGAAGAGGGGGAGGGTGAGGAGGAGAGAATGTGAGAAATGGTGTGAGAAATAGTGAAGAGGATGAGGGTATTTATAGGGGGTTTAGGGTAACATAGGTTTTAACTACACTAAATGCAGTAAAAAAATGTGTAAAATCAATTAAGAAAAGTCAAGAACCGTCTAAAAAAACCTGTTCTTGGTGCATGAACCACCGGCCAAGCTGCGTGAGTTAACTCACACCACCGACCAAAGGTGCGTGACTTAACTCACGTTGCATGCATGGTAGCGTGAGTTAACCCACATTGCGTTAACTCACGCTCAAACATTTTAGAAAATTTAGTTGGGAATGAGCTAAATGTGTTGGGTAAAAAGCACGACTCATATCAGTGTTGCAGTAGTGAGCCCATGAAGCAAGCTAGATACCAAGTTACACATGTTATAGTATGAAAAAATCTAGAGAACTGCTATTTACCCAACAAAAACTGCTCGCTCCCAACTGAAATTCGGAAATTCCCCCTGCGTGAGTTAACTCACGCACCCCATATATGCAACATGACTTAAATCACGTTGCGTGACTTAAGTCACGTTTGAGAGAAAAAAATAAAAATTTCCACGGAAGTTCAGTTCATAAGGTGCCTCAGCTTGTTGGAGCACAGTTAAAGCATAGCAAAAAGAAACCCAGCTTCTTTCTTTCTTCCATCCACCCACCGTCGTTCTTTTTTTTTTTTTTTGATTGTCAAACATTCATTCAAATCAAAGAAAGAAGATCGATACAAACAGCCGCAGCTGCGGGTTCAGGGACATATCCCACCCAAGAAGTTTCCGCTCTGATTTGATTCCAGAATCCACTGTAGGCACCATCGCATCGCAATCGCTTCAGCCATAGTAGGAGACATCTGCCACTTCTCAAGCTTTGTAGCAGCAAACTTCACATTCCCTTCATTATCTCGGATTACCATTCCACATCCCATACTACCATCCTTGAACACCCCTGCATCAACATTAAGTTTCAGCATGCCAGAGGGTGGAGGACACCAATTCTCAACAGGTTGTGCATCATGAGCTGCTGCCCTTTCAATTTTGTTCGCACTGTTAAACTCACCTGTGAACTCAGCAGCTGCCAAGGCTATCATCATCGGATCAAAATGCTTTTTTTGAAAAACCACTTGATTTCTACCCTGCCAAATTTTCCAGAGTGATACCAAAACTGCCACATATGCAAAACATAGGGGCCGTTTTATAGTTTTTTTAGGGGCCAAAATCACAACTTTGTGAAAGTTAGGGGGTTAAAACTGCAATTAAGCCTTCTTGTTTAAAGAAATAAAAAATCGGTTTGTTGTGTTGAGGTACAAGTCACGTTGGTTAATATATCTCACACGCAGCGTGAGTTAACTCACGTAGGAATATTTTAATCTTTTTAGTTGAAAGCGAGCAATTTCTATTGAGTAAAGAGCAGTTCTCAAAAATCTACACCATATAAAATGTGACAACACACCTTAACACTGCAAAACTTTCAGCCTCAACCTCTTCATTGTTTCATCTTACTATTATGTTGAACTTAAAATCCACTTTGATAAACCTTAATCGGGAATGACTATTACCCGATTATAGGAACATATACTCTAACATCTCTTATTATAGGAACATCTAACAAAAATCATGCGTATTAAGAAAAATTATTAGATTAATATATTTGTTTGAAATGCGTATGAATATTACTAAATTACGTTTCGTATAGACATATTTATATATATTTAATTTTGACTTTTTATATTTCAACGTAAATTGATAGTATTAATAATGCAAAAAGAGTTCCCTCAAAAAAATAAATAATGCAACAAGAGTAATAAGTACATACAAAAGATCTTATATTTAAAGACAAACAATTTTTTTAAGGGATCTTATAATTAGAGACGAAAGGAGTATTATTAAAATGAAGCAACATACTACAAAGAAAAATTGAATACAAAAAGTAATCTATATTACAACACAGCAAACAAAAAGAAGACAAAGATAACAAAGAAAATTTCCATGGTAACAAATAATAGATTTGATGTACCAACAAAAGACCCCTAAACCAAACTGAATAAAAGCAAACCAAAAGCAATTGATTCAACGAGAGTAGAACAATGAGACCAAAACCTCAATCGGCTCAAACACACAAGAGATTCAACCTCCCATGTGTAAAATTACAATTGATGTGTAACTTAATCATTTCTAAAGTTTCATCACTTCGAGGACGAAGAAAACCCTACGAGCTGACTGAAACTTAACAAATCCAGATTGTTTACCTAAACTTTCATATTCTTTTAAAGTTCTTTCCTTTCCACCATTTGTGAGAAACATAATGTTATCCATATATACTTGAAACGAATCGAGATGCAATTGTTGGTTTTGGATTTTCTGGTTTTACGAACTCTATGATAACAACCTTCCCATTTGATGGTAAAGCTTTGTAACAATTGCTTATAATTTGTATACATTGTTCGTCCAACCAATTATGGCATATATTCTAAAACAAAGAAATTCAATACAATATATTAATAAGCAATATATGTCATATAATAAATAATGAAGTTATTCTAATAATTTAATAAGCAATACAATATGATTTTACAAAAAATACTTTTTAAATGGGGTGAAAATGACTTTTTAAATCGGTTCATGATCTGATTTATAGGTGGCCGATTTAAAAAGTTGTTTTTGATTTTAAGTCTCCACCCTTTACCCGATTTAAAATCGTTTAATTTAAATCGGTTCACCCCATTTAAAATCCTTTAATTTAAATCGGTTGATACAATTTTAAAAAGGTTAACAAGAGTCAACATTTTTTAATTTAAACCGGTTCACCCCATTTAAAATCTCTATATTTTTTATTTTTTTGTACACGATCATGGTACTGAATATAATATAATAATAAAAAAATTCCTGAACATAGCCACTAATATGAAATATCATATGATCAAATTTCATATCAAACCTGTCATTGTTACAATATCAAACAAATCCAAAATTACAATATCATAAAACTAAACAAAAGCTAAACATTGTTTCAAAGCATAGTTATTGACATAGTTAAATTACATCAAAGTCTTTCCAAAATCAAACTTGCACAACGTTATTAGAGAATAAAGGAAATAGTTAGTGAAGTTACTTGATACATAAGTAACTGTGTTTACTTTACATAATAATTGAGTTTAGCGTGTTAATTAGGATCTTTGTATGCCTATATATACTCTATGTACATGCTGATTCATCTATGAGAAATGAGAGATTATTGTTTTCATTCATTCCATAACATGGTATCTCTCTCTCTCTCTCTCTCTCTCTCTCTCTCTCTCTCTCTCTCTCTCTCTCTTCTTCATGAAGAAAGTTTGTTACAAAAGTTAGTTACAAATTTTCTTCATTGTTTCACCATTGATTCTTCGTGAATCTTCTTGTTTCTTCTTCATTTTCTGTAGATTTCGCAGGTTTTTCCTCGAATCTCCATTGATTTGATTGCACTCTGTTACATCTTCTCGTCTCGTTCTTCTTCTACATTTGGTCTTCTCTGTTTTTGCTATGGTTCGTCAAACTCAACCGGATATAGAATCTGTGTTATACGTTCATCCAAGTGAAGGTCCAAATTCGGTTCTTGTTACGCCTCTTTTGGACGGATCAAACTATCTCGCATGGAATCGTTCCATGATTCGTGCTCTTGGCTGGAAGAACAAATTGAAATTTGTTGACGGTTCCATGGAAATTCCTGTTGATGATGATCTGAATCGTAGTGCTTGGGAACGATGCAATCATCTCATTCAATCGTGGATTATTAACTCTGTTTCACCACAAATTGCTCAAACGTTAGTTTTCCGTGAAATCGCCATTGAAGCTTGGTTAGATCTCAAAGAACGCTTTGCCAAAGCTGATAGAATTCGTATTGCTACACTTTGCTCCACTATTAATAACCTGAAGCAAGGTTCAAAGTCTGTGTTAGAGTACTTTACTGAGTTGCGTACTCTATGGGAGGAATTGAATTCACATAGACCTATGCCTCATTTTACTTGTACTCATCCATGCCGTTGTGCTGCTATGAGAGAAGCATGCAATTTTCGCATTGAAGATCAAATAATCCGGTTCCTTACAGGTCTGAATGATAAATTTGCAGTTGTCAAAACTCAGGTACTCATGATGGATCCCCTTCCATCAATCAATCGTGTGTATGCATTGGTAATTCAGGAAGAAAACAACAATAATTTTGTAGCTTCTTCAGTTGAGGAACAAATATCATTGGTGAATGGTTCTGATTCACGTAATAGTTCTCAAGGGAGAGGAAGAGGGTACTCATCTGGTCCAAAACCTCCAAGACAGTGTAGTTTTTGTGGAAGGAGCAATCACACAGTTGACTATTGCTATGCTAAGCATGGTCACCCCAATTTTCAAAAGCAAGCACCTTCTGTTAATGCTTCAAGTAGTTCTGAAAATAATGAAGCAACATCAGGAATCACCACTGATGTTTCATCACCTAGTGCCAATATTTCACAAGAGAAGTATGATCAACTTGTCAGCTTGCTTCAACAAGTGAATTTTCTTCCTTCATCATCCACACCCTCTGCTAGTGCCAATCATATCAACTCTTCTTCTGTTTCAGGTATATCATCCATTTTCTCTTGCTCTATTTCTTCTAAATCAAATATATGACTTTTAGATTCAGGAGCTAATGAACATATTGCTTCCTCTGCACATTGGTTTACTTCTTATCACAAAATTAACCCTAAACCTGTTAATTTACCTAATGGTTCTTCTGTTCTTGTTCACTATGCTGGCACCATTCATTTTTACCTCAATTTCACCTTGATCATGTCTTGTATTCACCTATGTTCAATATGAACTTGATCTATATTTCCAAAGTTTGTGAGTCTTTACACTGTCATGCCACTTTTCATAATAAACAATGTTTATTACATGATCTTCACTCCCAGAAGATGATTGGTTTGGGTGATCAGATTGAAGGTCTCTATAGATTAGATTTAGCTTTCTTCAATACTGCTTCTTACAATAATGTTTTGTTTGTTAATCACATTTCCACCAATACAAATTTAACCATTCCTTCCTCTGCATTGTGGCATTTTAGATTAGGTCATGTATCACATAAAAGACTCACTCATATGTCTCACTGTATCCAACTATTACTTTTGATCACAATGCAACTTGTGACATATGCCATTTTGCCAAACAAAAGACATTACCTTTTACTTCTAGTTTGTCTGTTGCTTCTAGCAAGTTTGAACTTTTACACTTTGATACATGGGGTCCCTTATTTGTTACCTCTGTACATAATCATAGATACTTTCTCACTATACTTGATGATTATAGTAGATTTGTGTGGATTGTTCTTTTAAAATCCAAGTCTGAAGTCTCTCAACATGTTAAAAAATTTCATTTCCCTAATTGAAAACCAATTCCATATCACATCCAAAGCCATCAGGTCTGATAATGGTCCTGAATTTCTTCTTCACTCCTTTTATGCTTCCAAAGGTATATTACATCATAGGTCATGTGTTGAGACCCCCCCATTAGAATGGTAGGGTTGAAAGGAAACATCAACACATTCTCAATATAGGTAGAGCTCTCCTATATCAATCCAAACTTCCTGCTTCCTATTGGTCATATGCTCTCCTTCATGCTACTTTCATCATCAATAGAGTGACTTCTCCTACACTTCACAATAAATCACCCTATCAGTTACTTCACAATAAAGTCCCTGATATTGAATCTTTCAAAGTTTTTGGTTCTTTATGCTACTCATCTACACTTCAAGCACAAAGATCCAAACTTCTGTCTAGAGCCAGGAAATCTGTATTTTTGGGGTACTCCATTGGTTTCAAAGGCTCTGTCATTTTAGACATTCATTCTAGAGAAATTCACATATCTAGACATGTTCGGTATCATGAACACATTTTACCTTATCCATCAAATCCTTTATCCATTACCACCAATTGGGACTATTTTCCATTAGAAGCTTGTACTGCAAGTAACTCTGATCTTGTCATTTCCCACAATCCACCATCACCTTTTATTGATCCTAAGCCACCTTTTATTGAACCTACACCACCTACTTCACCCATTTCACCTCCCATCATTAGAAAATCTACCAGAACCATCAACCCTCCTTATCATTTACAAGACTATGTCTGTAACACTGTGTCTGCTTCATTTCCCGCTTTATCTGTCAATGTTAAATATCCTATCTCTGATTCCCTATTATATACTAATGTGTCTCCATCTCATTGTGCTTATTCTTTATCTCTTGATTAACACATTGAGCCAACAACATATGATGAAGCAAGCAAACACACTTGTTGGCAACAAGCAATGCAAGCTGAACTTACAACTCTTGAAAATACTGGCAAATGGAAATTGGTGGATTTACCACCAAACATCAAACCTATAGGTTGCAGGTGGATATACAAAATCAAGCATCATGCTGATGGAACCATAGAGAGATACAAAGCTAGATTGGTAACTAAAAGTTACAATCAAATTGAAGGATTAGACTATTTTGACACATATTCACCAGTTGCCAAACTCGCTACCGTCATAACTGTTATTGCTTTGGCTTCCATCAACAACTGGCATATACATCAATTGGATGTGAATAATGCATTCCTTCATGGAGATCTACAAGAAGATGTATATATGGTTGTCCCTCAAGGTGTCATCACTTCAAAGCCTAATCAAGTTTGTAAACTCATGAAATTTCTTTATGGACTCAAGCAGGCAAGCAGAAAATGGTATGAAAAACTCACCTCATTACTTCTTGCCAATCAATATACACAATCTCAGTCAGATCATTCTTTGTTCATCAAGAACACAAATACTTCCTTCACAATTTTATAGTGTATGTTGATGATGTGATAATTGCTGGAAACTCTATGCTTGAATTCCACAACATTAAATTCATCCTGCATTCAACATTCAAAATCAAGGATCTTGGACAATTGAAGTATTTCCTTGGTTTAGAGGTTGCACATTCCTCTAAAGGAATTTCATTATGTCAAAGGAAGTACTGCATTGATCATCTTACTGATACAGGTCACTTGGCTTCTAAACCTGTATCTACACCATCTGAACCTTCATGCAAACTTCATCAAGACACAAGTGCACCTTATACCGATGTTGCTTCCTACAGAAGATTGATTGGTAGATTGATTTATCTCACCAACACTAGGCCAGATATCACTTTTGCCACTCAACAGCTCAGTCAATTTCTCTCTTCACCCACTGAGAAGCATTTCAATGCAGCCACCAGAATTCTCAGATATTTGAAGAAATGTCCAGGTCAAGGCCTCTTCTTTCCAAGAACTTCATCTCTATGCCTGTCAGGTTTTTCAGATGCTGACTGGGAAGGGTGCACAGACTCTAGGATTGCTTCTTTCTTGGCAATTCTCTAATCTCATGGAGAACTAAAAAGCAATTAACTGTTTCTAGATCCTCATCAGAAGCTGAGTATAGAGCATTGGGTGCTGCCATTTATGAACTTCAATGGCTCTTATATTTGTTCAAAGATCTTCACATTGTACTCACCAAGTCACCAATGCTTTATTGTGACAACCAAAGCGCATTGCATATAGCTGCAAATCCTGTTTTTCATGAGAGGACCAAACACCTTGAGATAAACTGTCACTTGGTTAGGGAATAGCTGCAGGAAGGAATCATGAAGTTGCTACCAGTTTCCTCCAAAGTTCAATTGACATACTTCTTTACAAAACCCCTTCTTCCTTAACCTTTTCGTTCACTACTATTCAAGCTGGAAATGCTTGACATTTACAATGTCCCAGCTTGTGGGGGACTATTAGAGAATAAAGGAAAAGAAATAGACATAGTTAGTTAAGTTACTTGATACACAAGTAACTGTGTTTACTTTACATAATAATTAAGTTTATCATGTTAATTAGGATCTTTGTACGCCTATATATATACTCTATGTACATTGTAACACCCTAGTCGTTATTTAATTATTTCTGATTTATTTAGAGTCTTTTATATGATTTTAAATAATTATTGTTGATGTTGTGCTGTGGTGTATTTTTATTAAATGATTTATTTTTAGTATTTATTAGAATAATGTGAGAAATAGAATTATTTGGAGTTTTGGGAGTTATATTTTAATTAAAAAAATTAAGTGGGAGTTAATTAGAATTAAGGGGGAGTTAAGTAAGGAGTTAGAGAAGTCAGAAAACAGTTTTACGTACAAGCAGTTTTTGGGAGAAAAACCAAGAGAAGAGCCAAGAAGGGAGATTCTGATTTTTGGAGAGTTTTGTTCATCAAATCAAGGTAAGGGCGAGACTATCTCTCAATGATAATGGTTATATAATTCTGATTTTGGTTTAGCATAGTTCTAGTTAAAATTGAGATTTTGGGAATTAGGTTAAGTTTAATAAAAATGGTAGAAACTGTATGAATTTCATGTAATTGATGTAGAAAAGTGATGTTCAAGTCTTAGAATGATGATAGACAATGTTCCCGATCAAATTTGGGGTTTGGGTGCTTGAAAATTGGGTTTTTGGGGTGGAAAATGGTGTAAAAATCGTAATAGCCTGTGCTAAATCGTACTCCGATTTTGTCAAATCTTAATTTTTGACCCAGAAAATCGTACTCCGATTTTCCAAATCGTACTCCAATTTGACAGCATCCCCTGTTTCGCGTTCTTGTGTCTTTTTCACCCATTTATGTTCCGAACTGGCTTTTGGTGTACACATGAAAGTTGTAGATAATTGAGTTAGCTTTCTAATGGATTTGGTTTGACTTGAAAATGATTTTTAGATTTTGAGTTATGATGGAAATAGTCCTGGTGGGTATTGAGAAAACTTTAAGGAAAACTTAGCATAACTAGTTCCAAGTTGGGCCAAAAACTTATGGTTGGTTTCCAAACTTCAAGCTTAAGTTTCAGGGGTTTAGTTGAGGTGTTTATGAGTATCTAACCTAGGTCGTGATGAACTAACTTGGTTTAATGTAAATGAAGTTAATGAATATTATGTATATTGTTGTCATTAAGTTGAAATATATATATATATATATATATATATATATATATATATATATATATTATGTGAACATCGTATGTTATATAATATTGTGATGTTATCTCATTCAAGTTGCTAAGACGTTGGTTGTTAAGTTGTTGTGTTGTAGTTGAGTTGTATGTCGATATACACAAGTGGAGTTCATTGCATAATTATAAACTGTTGAGGGCTCATGCCCAGGAACGTCTTGTCGTTCAATTAGAGAGGGCTTATTCCCTATGAATGCTTGTTCATTCAATTGGTGAGGGCTCATGCCCTGTGAATGCTTTAACCATTCAAATTGGAGAGGGCTCATGCCCTGAAATGCCTTGTCATTCAAACGCGTTAAATGGTACCACATGCATGTGCATTGTCGCATTTGTTGTTGAGTCATATCAGTGTTGTCATGTCATTGCATGAGTCGTTGTTGTCGGTTGAGTAGTCGTTTCTGTTGATTGGTTGAAATTGAATATGTTGATAATGTTGTAGACCATGAAATATATAAGTATATTGAAGTATGGCGATATTTAGGGTGTTAGATTCAATTGATGAATTATATTTCTATTATTGTTGTTTGTGAATCTCACCCCTTCTGCTTGAAAATGTTGTCCTTCGTATGGGTAACTTGCAGGTGATCCAGAATAGTAGAAGTGGTGGCTCAAGTGTCTTAGGGCTCTGATACGTAACGGGATGGGAATTTGTTGTTGTGTTTTCATTCCTTATGTATCAATTTTGAAACATGTTGTTGGAGCCTTGATTGTTGTTTGAGCAAATTGTTAATGACTGATCATGTAGAGGCCTTTGTGCCAACATTATTGATGACTATTTAACGTTAAATGATGTTATGAATATTCCGCTGCAATGTATAGATATTTATCACAGTTGATTTGATAAATAGTATTTTATTCTATCTAGGAAATTTTGAAAAGCAGTGTGACATTCCCGTTTGTTTGTTGAACTCTGATTTATTTTATTTAATATTTAATTGTTAGGTAACAGGGTGTTACAATTGGTATCAGAGCAGGTTGGTCCGTCCGACCAAGTAGTAGAGTTGTGTTGAGCCACGTAGTGTTGTGTAATAACCTTACACTGTCTTTATTGTTCTGCTTGTTGCTAGCTATGTAGAATTTCGAGATGGCTGGGAGAAACGATGTTGTTATTGCTGCTGCACTCGAAGCTGTTGCTCAAGCTGTAGGACAAGCCAAATGTTGGTGCTGGTAACGATGGAGTGAGAATGCTGGAAACCTTTCTAAGGAACCATCCACCAACATTCAAAGGAAGGTATGATCGAGATGGAGCTCAGAAGTGGCTCAAAGAGGTTGAGAGGATCTTCAGGGTCATGCAGTGCAGTGAGGTACAGAAGGTGCGTTTTGGTACGCACATGTTGGCTGAAGAGGCAGATGACTGGTGGGTGAGTCTTCTACCTATCCTAGAGCAAGATGGTGCTGTTGTAACCTGGGCTGTGTTCAGGAGAGAGTTTCTGGACAGGTATTTTTCGGAGGATGTCCGAGGTAAGAAAGAAATTGAATTTCTGGAGTTGAAGCAGGGAGACATGTCTGTAACGGAGTATGCTGCAAAATTTGTGGAGCTTGCTAAATTCTATTCACATTATACCGCTGAGACTGCTGAGTTCTCAAAGTGCATAAAGTTTGAGAATGGTCTGCGTGCTGATATTACGCGGGCCATTGGTTATCAGAAGATAAGGAATTTTTCCGAATTGGTAAGCAGCTGTAGGATTTATGAAGAGGATACGAAAGCACATTATAAGGTGATGAGTGAGCGTAGAGGTAAGGGACAGCAGAGTCGTCCGAAACCGTATAGTGCCCTAGCTGACAAGGGTAAACAAAGACTGAATGATGAGAGGAGGCCTAAGAGGAGAGATGCTCATACTGAGATTGTTTGTTTCAAGTGTGGTGAAAAGGGCCACAAGAGTAATGTTTGTGGTCGTGACGAGAAGAAGTGTTTCCGATATGGGAAGAAAGGTCACACGGTAGTTGAGTGCAAGCGGGGTGACATTGTCTGTTACAACTGTGACGAGGAGGGTCATCTTAGTTTGCAGTGTAAGAAGCCTAGGAAGACTCAGGCTAGTGGCAAGGTGTTTTCATTGACCGGTACGCAAACTAATAATGAGGACCGACTCATCAGAGGTACTTGTTTCTTTAATAGTATTCCTTTAATTGTTATTATTGATACTGGTGCTACTCATTGTTTCATTGCTATTGATTGTGCACATAAATTGGGTCTGACTATATCTGATATGAATGGAGAAATGGTTGTTGAAACTCTAGCTAAGGGTTCAGTAACTACTTCTCTTGTTTGTTTGAGTTGTACTTTGTGTATGTTTGGTAGAGACTTTGAAGTTGATCTTGTATGTTTGCCGTTGACGGGTATGGATGTGATCTTTGGGATGAACTGGTTAGAATATAACCGTGTTCATATCAACTGTTTTAGTAAGACGGTACATTTCTCTTCTGCCGAGGAAGAAAGTAAAGCCGAGTTCTTAACTACTAAGCGGCTGAAACAATTGGAGCGTGATGGGATCTTAATGTTTTCCTTGATAGCATCCTTGTCGGTAGAGAATCAGGCTGTGATTGATAGATTGCCGGTTGTGAATGAATTTCCAGAAGTTTTTCCTGATGAGATTCCCGATGTGCCATCAGAGAGGGAGGTTGAATTTTCAATTGATCTTGTTCCTGGAACGAAGCCGGTGTCGATGGCACCTTATCGTATGTCGGCGACCGAGTTAGCCGAGTTGAAGAAACAATTGGAGGATTTACTTGATAAGAAATTTGTAAGACCAAGTGTTTCACCATGGGGAGCGCCGGTGTTGTTGGTTAAGAAGAAAGATGGTAGCATGAGGTTGTGTATAGATTACCGTCAGCTGAATAAAGTGACGATAAAGAACAGGTATCCGCTTCCCAGAATTGACGATTTGATGGATCAGCTAGTGGGTGCTCGTGTATTTAGTAAAATCGATTTGAGGTCAAGTTACCATCAAATTAAAGTGAAGGATGAGGATATGCAGAAGACGGCTTTTAGGACGCGATATGGACATTATGAGTATAAAGTGATGCCTTTCGGAGTTACAAATGCACCAGGTGTGTTTATGGAGTACATGAATAGAATTTTTCCATGCCTATTTGGATCAGTTTGTAGTTGTGTTTATTGATGACATCTTGATTTATTCTAAAACTGAAGAAGAGCATGCAGAACATTTAAAGATTGTGTTGCAAGTGTTGAAAGAAAAGAAGTTGTATGCCAAGTTATCTAAATGTGAATTCTGGTTAAGTGAAGTTAGCTTTCTTGGCCATATTATTTCTGGTAGTGGTATTGCAGTAGACCCATCAAAAGTTGATGCAGTATCACAATGGGAGACTCTGAAGTCGGTTACTGAGATTAGAAGTTTTCTGGGCTTGGCTGGTTATTACCGCAGGTTTATAGAAGGATTTTTGAAGTTGGCACTTCCATTGACTCAGTTGACCTGTAAAGGTAAATCTTTTGTGTGGAATGCTCAGTGTGAGAATAGTTTCAATGAATTGAAGCGCAGGTTGACGACTGCTCCAATTTTAATTTTACAAAAGCCAGATGAACTTTTTGTTGTATATTGTGATGCGTCCAAGTTGGGCTTAGGAGGTGTACTTATGCAGGATGGCAAAGTGATAGCTTATGCTTTGTGACAGTTGAGAATTCATGAACGGAATTATCCTACGCATGATTTGGAGCTGGCTGCTGTAGTTTTTGTATTGAAAATTTGGAGGCATTATTTGTACGACTCTAGATTTGAGGTGTTTAGCGATCACAAGAGTTTGAAATATTTATTTAACCAAAAGGAATTGAATATGACGCAGAGAAGGTGGCTTGAGTTGTTGAAGGACTATGATTTTAGTTTAAATTACCATCCCGGTAAAGCTAATGTGGTTGCAGATGCTTTAAGCAGGAAGGTGTTGCACATGTCTGTTATGATGGTAAAGGAGTTTGAGTTGCCTGAGCAGTTTAGAGATTTGAGCCTAGTTTGTGAGTTGTCACCTCAGAGTGTGCAGTTAGGTATGTTGAAGATCAATAGTGATTTCTTGAACAATATCAAGGAAGCGTAGAAAATTGACGTCAAGTTTGTGGATTTAATGGTTGCTAGTAATCAAACTGCAGATGGCGACTTCAAGGTTGATGATCAAGGTGTGTTGAGATTCAGAGGAAGAATTTGTATTCTTGATGTTGATGAGTTGAAAAAGTTGATTTTGGAAGAAAGTCATAGAAGTAGCTTAAGTATTCATCCGGGAGCTACAAAGATGTATCATGACTTGAAGAAATTGTTTTGGTGGTCC
Source organism: Medicago lupulina (assembly GCA_958299785.1). Lineage (NCBI taxonomy): Eukaryota > Viridiplantae > Streptophyta > Magnoliopsida > Fabales > Fabaceae > Medicago > Medicago lupulina. Next base: position 51,226,161 of record OY283146.1, on the reverse strand, counting down.
GGATTGAAACGTGATGTTGTACAGTTTGTATATGCATGTTTGGCTTGTCAGAAGTCTAAGGTTGAACATCAAAAGCCTGCAGGGTTGTTGACACCGTTAGATGTGCCAGAGTGGAAGTGGGACAACATCTCCATGGATTTTGTGACGAGTTTACCGAATACTCCGAGAGGGCATGGTGCCATTTGGGTTGTTTTTGATAGGTTGACGAAGTCGGCGCATTTTATCTCGATTAATATTAGTTTTCCGGCAGCTCAGTTGGCGGAGATCTACATTCATAATATTGTGAAGTTGCATGGATTTCCATCGAGCATTGTGTCGGACAGAGATCCGAGGTTCACTTCAAGGTTTTGGAAGAGTTTGCAAGAGGCTTTAGGTTCAAAGTTGAGGTTGAGTTCGGCTTATCATCCACAAACAGATGGTCAGTCGGATAGAACGATTCAGTCGTTAGAGGATTTGTTGAGAGTGTGCGTACTTGAGCAAGGTGGAAATTGGGATAGTCATCTACCGTTGATAGAGTTCACGTACAACAACAGTTACCATTCGAGTATTGGTATGGCACCGTTCGAAGCTTTGTATGGTCGGAAGTGCAGAACTCCTTTGTGTTGGTTTGAGTCGGGAGAAAGTGTAGTGTTGGGACCAAAATTAGTTCATCAGACTACGGAGAAGGTCAAGTTGATAAGAGAAAAGATGAAAGCGTCGCAGAGTCGACAGAAGAGTTACCATGACAAACGTAGGAAGGCCCTTGAGTTCCAAGAGGGAGATCATGTGTTTCTGAGGGTCACTCCATTGACAGGTGTAGGTCGTGCGTTGAAGTCTAAGAAGTTGACTCCAAAGTTTATTGATCCATATCAGATATCTGAGAGGATTGGAACAGTGGCATATAGAGTGGGTTTGCCACCACATCTTTCGAATTTGTATGACGTGTTTCATGTGTCGCAACTTCGGAAGTATGTAGCAGATCCTTCGCATGTGATTCCGAGAGATGATGTGCAGGTTAGAGACAACCTTACGGTTGGGACCTTACCGTTGAGAATCGAAGATCGTGAGGTGAAGAAGTTGAGAGGCAAGGATATACCTCTAGTGAAAGTTGTTTGGGGAGGAGTAACTGGTGAAAGTTTGACCTGGGAGCTGGAGAGTAAGATGCAAGAGTCTTATCCGGAGTTGTTTGCTTGAGGTAATATTTCGAGGACGAAATTCTCTAAGTTGGGGAGAGTTGTAACGCCCTAGTCGTTATTTAATTATTTCTAATTTATTTAGAGTCTTTTATATGATTTTAAATAATTATTGTTGATGTTGTGGTGTGGTGTATTTTTATTAAATGATTTATTTTTAGTATTTATTAGAATAATGTGAGAAATATAATTATTTGGAGTTTTGGGAGTTATATTTTAATTAAAAAAATTAAGTAGGAGTTAATTAGAATTAAGGGGGAGTTAAGTAAGGAGTTAGAGAAGTCAGAAAACAGTTTTACGTACAAGCAGTTTTTGGGAGAAAAACCAAGAGAAGAGCCAAGAAGGGAGATTCTGATTTTTGGAGAGTTTTGTTCATCAAATCAAGGTAAGGGTGAGACTATCTCTCAATGATAATGGTTATATAATTCTGATTTTGGTTTAGCATAGTTCTAGTTAAAATTGGGATTTTGGGAATTAGGTTAAGTTTAATAAAAATGGTAGAAACTGTATGAATTTCATGTAATTGATGTAGAAAAGAGATGTTCAAGTCTTAGAATGATCATAGGCAATGTTCCCTATCAAATTTGGGTTTTGGGTGCTTGAAAATTGGGTTTTTGGGGTGAAAATGATGTAAAAATTGTAACAGCCTGTGCCAAATCGTACTCCGATTATTTACGAATGAAAATGCAATTTCTGACCCAGAAAATCGTACTCCGATTTTCCAAATCGTACTCCGATTTTCCAGCATCCCCTGTTTCGCGTTCTTGCGTCTTTTTCACCCATTTCTGTTCCGAATTGGCTTTTGGTGTAAACATGAAAGTTGTAGATAATTGAGTTAGATTTCTAATGGCTTTGGTTTGACTTGAAAACGATTTTTAGATTTTGAGTTATGATGGAAATAGTCGAGGTGGGTATTGAGAAAACTTTAAGAAAAACTTAGCATAAATAATTCCAAGTTGGGCCAAAAACTTATGGTTGGTTTCCAAACTTCAAGCTTAAGTTTCAAGGGTTTAGTTGAGGTGTTTATGAGTATCTAACCTAGGTCGTGATGAACTAACTTGGTTTAATGTAAATGAAGTTAATGAATATTATGTATATTGTTGTCATTAAGTTGAAACATATATATATATATATATATATATATATATATATATATATATTATGTGAACATCGTATGTTGTATAATATTGTGATGTTATCTCATTCAAGTTGCTAAGACGTTGGTTGTTAAGTTGTTGTGTTGTAGTTGAGTTGTATGTCGATATATACAAGTGGAGTTCATTGCACAATCATAAACTGTTGAGGGCTCATGCCCTGGAACACCTTGTCGTTCAATTGGAGAGGGCTTATGCCCTGTGAATGCTAGTTCATTCAATTGGTGAGGGCTCATGCCCTGTGAATGCTTTAACCATTCAAATTGGAGAGGGCTCATGCCCTGAAATGCCTTGTCATTCAAACGCGTTAAATGGTACCACATGCATGTGCATTGTCGCATTTGTTGTTGAGTCATATCAGTGTTGTCATGTCATTGCATGAGTCGTTGTTGTCGGTTGAGTAGTCGTTTCTGTTGATTGGTTGAAATTGAATATGTTGATAATGTTGTAGACCATGAAATATATAGGTATATTGAAGTATGGTGATATTTAGGGTGTTAGATTCAATTGATGAATTATATTTCTATTATTGTTGTTTGTGAATCTCACCCCTTCTGCTTGAAAATGTTACCCTTCGTATGGGTAACTTGCAGGTGATCCAGAATAGTAAAGGTGGTGGCTCAAGTGTCTTAGGGCTCTGATACGTAACGAGATGAGAATTTGTTGTTGTGTTTTCATTCCTTATGTATCAATTTTGAAACATGTTGTTGGAGCCTTGATTGTTGTTTGAACAAATTGTTAATGACTGATCATGTAGAGGCCTTTGTGCCAGCATTATTGATGACTATTTAACGTTAAATGATATTATGAATATTCTGCTGCAATGTATGGATATTTACCACAGTTGATTTGATAAATAGTATTTTATTCTATCTAGGAAATTTTGAAAAGCAGCGTGACATTCCCGTTTGTTTGTTGAACTCTGATTTATTTTATTTAATATTTAATTGTTGGGATAACGGGGTGTTACATACATGCTGATTCATCTATGAGAAATGAGAGATTATTGTTTTCATTCATTCCATAACAGTTCTTGTACCTCTAAAACGTGCTTCAATCCAGGAATCGGAAAACAGACAAAGAACCTGGTATAATAGAACCTAGAACCATAGCAGATAGTGTATCACTACTGTCGTGAGTTTCTACAACATGGTTCTCTTTGCCATTGGAATAGGAACTCATGTTTGTCTTTTTGATGGATTATTGTGTGTTTGCTATGCTATGATACCCTCAAGTGTTGTTTTTTATAGGAAAAGTTGGCACGTTGCTTTTTAATTAATTATGCCTATATTGTATTATATCTTGTACACCTGAATAACATGTGTTGTTTTTTTTATTGGCAAATAAATTATATCATTATCTTGAATTATACAATGTAAAATGTCGTGTCGGTTTTTTTTATTGGCATATTTAGCACGTTGCATTTTTAACAACTCTAGTAGTATAGTATGTTCTACTATTCTAGATGGCGGCGAACTCACACTCGTATGTATCCGTGAAATGATAAGTAGGTGCAACTTGATAACTCGTAGATAATAAAATTTTACGAACTCATCACTTAGATAGAAAATGTTAAAAAATGAATAAGGTTTGACCGTCAAATAATTTCAACAAATAAATGGAGGTGATTCGATGAATCTCAACCGCCACTAACATTCTGCAAAAAAAAAACAAAGTTAATTCCTAAACTCTTGCTCTGTTGCAAATAGACTAAATTGCAAACCTCTCTATCCTATTTATCTTTATTTATTTGGTTTTATTTAATTTTTTGTTCCCAAATAAGTAACGCGAATTGCCTCGTTGGAACGTCAATCTCTGTTGATACGATACTCTGCTTACATTTTATTATTTGGTAAAGGAATTTGTACAGTTGCCTAAATCCGGCCATCAGGCAGCCCTATCTAGTATACCTTACCAAGGATAAAAGGTAATTATACTATTCTTGGTGCGTAGGTTTAGCCACCGTGTTCCTAGTTATTACGGTTTCCCTAATTCGGGTGCTTATCCACCATTATCTTAGATACTTTCTAATTCTCTTGGATGTCTTGCTTTGCAGATTTGCATGATTTTATCTTGAATTACATCAAAAACATCTTAGAACTGCTTGGTTTCAGAAAAACTAGAATTACATGACTCAAATTGTCCGGAAAACCATATGCAATTCTTCTAAAACTCCTCTAACTTGAATAAAAACTAAATAAAAATGACTGAAAATATACTAAAAATAACGTTAGATGACATGTCATCAACAACACAGTCACGTGTTGCCTTATGTTTATTTTTAATTAGAAGTTGAAGAACCTGAAGAAGAGCCTCAAAATTTGGATCAAAGAAAATTTTGGTAATGTCAAGGATATATAGGCCAGATCGACTAAAGAGGTTTTACATCTTATCCAAAAACAAATTTCAACTCATGGCCATTCTGATGATTTGCTAGATCAAGGAAAATTGGCTCAAATTAAGCTCGATGAAGCTCTTAACCATTGAAGAAGTTTATGGCAAGATAAAGCTCGAGTTACTTGGCATGCTGGAGGGGACAGAAATACAAAAGAATTCCATATGATGGCAAAAATAAATAATACTACAAAGCTTATCAATTCGATCAGACATGACAATAATCTCTAAACGAAATTAAAAATGATGTTTATGTCCTCAACAAAGAGAGTGCTCCTGGGCCATTGGGTTTGGTGCCTTTTTCTTTCATACTTATTGGAGCATCATCAAAACTGATGTGATAAATGTTGTGCTGCGATTCTTTAACAGTGGATGGATCATGCCTAATTTCAACTCTAGTACTATGGTGCTCCATCCCAAAATTCCAAATGTTGACAGAGTTGAACACTATAAATTTTAAGCAATTGCTAATTTCAAATTCAAAATAATTATCAAAATCTTAGCAGACAGACTTGCTTAGATTCTTCCCAACATTATATAAGAAGAGCAAAGAGCTTTCATCAAGGGTAGAAATATCAAAGATAGCATATATTTGACTTATGAAGCCATCAACCTTCTGCATAATAGAAGTTTTGGAGGAAACTTGGCTCATCAAATTGATATTGCTAAGGCTTTTGACACTCAGGACTAAGATGGCATTTCTTGCTCAAAGTTCTTAGAAAATTTGGTTCTTGTGCCAAATTTTGCAATTGGATAGATATGATTCTAAAGTCAGCTAACATATTTGTATCTATTAATGGAAAACAAAGAGGTTATTTTCAATGCAAAAGAGGGGTGAGGCAAGGTGATCCCCTTTCTCCCTTGCTTTTCTATTTGGCTGAAGATGCTCTAAGTAAAGGAATTACCAAACTGGTCCTCGATAAGAAGATCAAGCTCATAAAGGGTCCAAAAATATGATGGTACCTTCTCATTTCCTTTATGTCGATGATTTCTTTTATGTCGATGACATTATGATATTCCACAAAGGAAACTCTTCTTTTATTGCTGCTTTACAAATTCTTTTTGACTCACATGCTGCTTGTTCAGGCTAATCTATTAATCCTTCAAAATCTGTTATTTTCTATAGCTCAATGACATCTCGAAGGCAAAATAGAATCACAAACATGCTTGGTTTCTCTATTTGTAGGTCACCTTTCACTTACTTGGGGTAAGCCTAGATCTATCCATTTTCAAGTAATATTAGATAGAGTGAGGCTTAAGTTATCTGTTGAAATTGTGAAGCTAGGTCTTCCCAATTTCACATTC